>NXGZ01000031.1:0-95706 GCA_002893665.1 Metschnikowia orientalis | reverse complement strand
TAATTACGAATTAGCACAGCCTCGTCCTCTAAAATATATAAGACTACGGATAAGATACTCGTCCAAGGATTAGTCCTTCAGAGTATCCCCATTACGTTCCAAATACACGTGTCAAAGAAAACCGTTTATCCGTATTCTTAACACAATTGAAAAATAGCCTGGCTAGCTCAATGGCTAGAGCGTGAGACTTTTAATCTCAAGGTTGCGGGTTCGACCCCCGCGTCGGGCTTTCTTTTTACTTACTTTTTAGTCTCCGAAAGTTAATCCCCAGATAAAACAAGGTGGCTCCAAAAACCGGTGCTCTGCTTCGCTCAATCTCTCAAACTACCGCCCAGAATCCAGCGACTTGAGTTTGCGCAAAATTCTTCCCGAAACAGTCTTATCTAGGCGCACGGGACTGCACTACTGCTTTGGGCACTCGATCGCGGAAGCGCGCCTCTCTGGGTAAAAGGTCGCGGCCATGGATCCACTCCGGTATCATTTAGCCCGATTGAGGGGCACAATCATTTCGATTTGGGTCGGAGATCTCAATTGGCTTAGTATATATAGAGTTGAAATGTCGTCGTGGTAAATACTTTCAACAGATCAATTCGAAAGAATCATATCCATCGCCAGATAATCCTCTCAAACTAATACTTCATAATGCCAATGTTATACAAGCCAGCTGCCGAGGGAAAGGAGGTCAAGCCACCTCAAATCCCTTCCCCAGGCAACAACTCTTTCTTGGGTGATATTTTCACCTCGGACGCTCCAAAGGAGCAGCAGATGTCTTGTGGCTTTTACAAGCAGGAAAAGGGTGAGCCTTTGGTGTACCACTACGACTACGACGAGATGAAGATCATCTTGGAGGTCGAGGGCGAATACTGGATCTCTGATGAGACCGGAAAGAAGGAGTCTGTCTCCCCAGGCGATGTGCTTTACTTCTCCAAGGGCACCACCATTACCTTCGAAACCACTGGCTATGGTTATGCTTTCTTCTGTGGTTTGAGACCAAATGGAACAGCATAAATGAGCATAAATTTTGTACCTCACCAAATACTTCTTGCTGCTCATAACTGACTCAGTCAATCTGGGCCTATATATCTAATAGACTTTTGGAAGGAGAATAAAACAATGCTTTTTGAACCGGACATCTGCCGGCATTGGTTTGTAGGCTTTGTGAGGGCCATTCTTTTTTGCACCGAGCTTCTCAACCTTTTGTAGCCCCTCGATCCTTGAGAATCTTCACTCCTTTCATTGAAACCTTCGAACTTTTTTAATCCTTAATCTTTTGATTAAACTCTTATAAAATTTTTAATCCTTACATGAATATTCCAATCCTCTCATCAAAACGACCGTTTACACATTCTTCTAGGGCTTGTTCTTCTCCGTATCCATCTTTCTTGTACACTTCCTGCTTCCATATGCAATGAACATAAATTGGATTTATTGCGAGTTGCAGGCAGGAAAGATTCTTACCAATTTATTTCAGGGAATGATTTTCAGGATTTCTACGCTCATTTATATATCAACAACCGCCACCCCCTTATTCCTGAAACTGCACATAGGCGGCTCTGTTTTTGCAGCCACTCCACCACTCAGGTATAAAAGGAACCGCAACAACCCGTTTCAACCCAATTTAATTGGAATAATTGGAATTCAAACCACTCTTGTTTCTCTTGCTCGAATTTTTCTTAGCCGGTTCATACAGATACCAGCGCTTTCAAGAGCGTCATAAAGGAGCAATACCATAAGGCTAACCCCGGGTCTTTTTCGATTCGCCTTCTGCTACAGACTTCATGATTTAACATCTAAATATAAACAACTCCAATGGTCTTTTCGCCTCTCTGGCTATTTTTCTCTCTAACTATTTCAGTTCCTAGCTATTTCACCCATATGGCTAACATACTAATTAGGCTAGTTTATTCTTAGAGCCATGCCTATTCTTATGAATGGGCTCAGCCAATGCTGGTTAATAGACTCCACCCAAAAATTTACCATCATCGAAAACTTACAGATTTCAAGGAGAAAGAGCTCGGGATTTGTGGCAGAACCCCCCAGGAGCAATGGAATTTCAAAGATCCCAATGGAAGCAAAAGCGTACTGTATGCGGTGTGCGGGTGCGGTCAGGAGAGCTTGGATGCCACAAGGAGCTCGCTGTGAGTTTAGAAGGCCAGCTAGAATAGTTTACAATGCCAATTGACTACTCAAAATGGGACAAAATCGAGTTGTCGGATGATTCGGATGTCGAGGTTCATCCAAATGTCGACAAAAAGTCATTCATCAAGTGGAAGCAAAGGGACATTCATGAGAAAAGGCAGCAAAGAAACATTGAGATCAAGTCAATCTTGTTGCAGTTGACCATGTATGCCAAGTTGAATCAGCGTGTGGACTTGATCATAGACAAGGTCCCGGTCGGAGACTTGCTCGATACCCTGAAAATCATGGAGGTCGTCAACAAAGAGTTTGATCCCCAAGAGAAATTCGACTTTGAAAAGTTAAAAGCGGAAAAGAATACCTCCATCAGGAAGGGCTTGAAGGACATAACCTTCGACGCTGAGGAATTGCAGAATACGCCGCCTTACAATGAGATGATCGAGGACCTCTTCACTCAAATTAAAGAAGACCACCCTGATGCTAGGGACGACGCCTCTAAGTTGTTAGGATACTTGACCGATCACAGGAAGAGAATCGATGATTTGTTACTGAAGCAATCTCAGAAACTCGACGACTTGTTATACCAGAAGTCTTTGTTGATCAGTAGTGACGACTACCATACTGGTTTCGACAGATCGTTTTTGAACCAGGACAAGGACGATGATCCCAAATCCCCAGCCCCAGCACCTGCGCAGAGTGCATCTGCTGCTGCAAGTTCCAAACCTGCTTCCTCTGGGCAAACCAACACCGAATCGAAGGAAAGCACCGCTTCGAAACAGAAACAAGCTCTGCATCCTACCAAATCGTCTCAAACTGCGAAAGGCCCATCATCTGCTTCGCCCGCTGCCTCGGCTTCCAAAACCGACGAAGAAATGTTTGACGAGCTTAATGTACTCCCTGAAACTGCCCAATTTGCCGAAATTCCATACACGCAGTTGGAGAAGTCGGCGGGGTTTATTATTAAGCATCACTACATCTGCACTGAAAACCAGAAGGATTCGTTGATAATGACAGCTTTTGATGCCCAATTAGAAAATAACCCACAAAAGACAAAACAGATTGTTTATCAGTCTTTGTTGTTGCAATACATCTCTCAATTGGCTGGGCCTAGCACCACCAAGGACCAGACCATCCGCGCTACAAAGCTATTTTTCTCAAAGTTGAATGACAGCTCACTGCCTGCCAGTCAAGCCTTCAACCAAGACGTTGAAAATACCGTTGCGCACATCAGGAATCGATGCAAAATCATTCAAGAAGAACAAGGTGCATCCAATGATGAAGAGGCTTTGATTCAATTGAAAGCGCTTGACGAAAGCACAACTCTAGAAGTCAACACTCCAGCTGAGGGTACGCAAGAATATGACATTTTTATGACCAAGTTGACTCCAGAGATGAGGCAAGCCATCAACTCTGGCTCGCTTGACGAAGTGAACAAAATCTTCGCAACCATGAAGGTGGAAGAAGCGGAAAAGGTTTTGGAGATTTTCAATGAGTGCAACGTCATCGGAATCAGCGGAGTCTTGGAAAACGAGGAAGAGTTTGAGAAATTGAAGGACCAGTATGACGATCATGGATTGCAGGATGGCCCAGGTGGCTCAGAAGGAGACGCCAAATTCAATACTGCGGATGAGGTTGACTAGGTCCGATGCCTTCAACTCGCTGACTACTCACGCTTTTACATATGAAAGAGATTACAAGAATAGAAAAAGTTTGTGGCCGAGTGTAGATTGTTACGGCTGCAAATCGACAGTGAATATCGAGATCATTCAAAGTCGACATACACGTCTTTCTATTTTCTGTCTAGTCTGGACAACATGTCCATTACCGCACTGTTGGGCTGATTCGTGTTTTGAGGCTGTGGGGCAGGGGCGTTATTATAATGTTGCATGTAGGGTTGGGCAGGCATGGGGCGGGGAGCCACTTGTGGTTGGGCCTGAAGCTGAGAAAGAAGATGGTTTACTTGGCTTGAAGGCGCCTGGAAATTCGAAACGGGCGTGTCTTGGTATGGGACATGTGCTTGGGAACCGTAGGCGGTTGGAGGATGGCCTAAGAATTGACCGCGTTGCTGCTGCTGTTGCAATAGGTTCACGACGTTTTGCATGGATTGTGGATCAAGGTTATTGAGAGTCTGAATTAAGGCTGGGTCCGTCCCAAATTGAGACTGCCCCATCGCCAAGTTTTGTTGATAAGGAAATTGATGGCCGTAGGGGGGCCCAAAGTCACCTCCATGCTGAGGTGTGTGGTTATTATGATACAGACCTGGACTGGAAAAATATGGGCGGCCTCCTTGGTGCGGATTGCCGCCTGAGAAAGAATTTCTGGAATGTGCTTCATGATTGGCAAAATTTTGGTAAGGGGAAGGCTGTTCAAAACGCTGTTGACGGTTTGGGCCGGTGGGCCCCCAGGAAGTCGGTTTGCCGCCACGATGGCCACGGCCACGACTCCTTCCATGTGATTCGTTCTTTCTTTCGTGAGAGCGTAAGTTTTGATCTCTGGCGTCTCTTCTGTGCTGCTTTGCTGCTCCTAAGCCATGCGTGCGCTGCTCTGAGGTTTCATGGTTAGCTATAAGGTTGCAAAGTGTGGGAGGGATAATGTCGAGGTATTCGTCAAACTTAATTCCCCCATCTTCAGTCTTTTCGAATGTTTGGAGATCGAGAGAGTCTTTCTTTATAACGCATGCGCCCGTAACCCCCAGATAGGCGGCGTCCTGGATTGCTTCTGAAACATCACTCTCACTTATGCTTTTTAAGGAAAATGCAAGATGATTCAGAGTCAAGACACGCTCGACTTCGCCGATGTATGATGAGTCTGAAAGCTCAGTCGCTAGTAATTGGATCGTAGGCGACGACTTGGATCTTTTTGCTGAAGGTTCTTCCGCATGAACACGCTCTCTGCCCCTACCAACATCTTGTTTGTTTGAGTCTTTTCCCTTCGGTCTAGAGGCATCCAACCTCAATGTTCTGTTATGGAGCGGAATGCCACTTTCTCCCTTAATGGCAGCCGCACACGCCTCGGCAGTAAGAAATTGAATAAACCCATATCCCGTCTTGATGGATATTTGCACCACTTCACCATATTTGCTGAAAATCCTGAAGAGGTCTTCCTTAGAGACAACGCTGGTAGGCAAATTGCCTATGAACAAGCGCAGCCTGTCGGGTAAAGCGTCTATCGTCCTCCATTCAGAGTAATGGGCCTCGCCCGAACAGTACTTCTCGAAATCCGACTTTTCCTTAGCGGACATGGGATCACTAAGGTTAGGACGTTGCTGATTCAAATGTGGAGATGCAGTGGGAATGTGAGGGATTGGGACATTCACTGGCATTGCCGGCAAGGCTATTTGCTTTTCTTGGAGGAGCTTCTGGATCACTTCCATCTGCTCCTCCTTATTCAAATTGCTGAACTCTGGCAGTTTGACTAAATCGCTGTTCATGACGGCGTTGTAGGCTTCTTGAAGGTCTGGCACTTCTCTTTTGCCGGAATATGATGCAAAACCTGGTTTTGGTGGAAGGCTCATTGTTTGTGGGATGCCGCTGTCTACTGCAATGCTGGATTCTGGGTCGTACTCATCATCTTCACCTTCAGCGTTCAGAGCATCAGCACCTTCAGCGTTCAGGGTATCAAGGGATGCGACGCTGCCCTCTATGTGTAAAGGTAGGTCGCGGGTGTCCTCATGGGCCAGAGTGACGCCCGAAATATCAGTTTTAGGTAATTCGGGCTCGTAGCCATCCTCGTCATCGGAACCTTGCTCCACCGATGCTACTCGGCTCTCGAGCTGTGCATGGTCTGATTCATTTGTGTTTGTTTGTTCTTCAAGAGCTTCTGACAGAGATTTTTCGAGCGCAGTGGCCTTGGGGCCAGTGACATGGCAAGAACCCTCATCTTTGGTTCCCATATCCACGCTCGAAATTTGATGTTGCGGTGACGCAATGAAAGCCTCATTGTCTGGTAAGCCTGGTTTGCCATCAGTAAGAGAAGGCTCGTAATCATCTGAGTCCTTGTCGTCGGCGGTGCCTATTGTATCAGAAAAAGAGTCGCCTTTTTGAGCCGGGGGTTCTGCAGCATCCTCTTCCGGAATTGAATGCGCCTGGGAGTTCTTCGTATGACCAGCCTCATTGTCGCTAGGTGAGAAGGGAGACTGGGGGCTTTCGGGATGACTATTTTGGGGAACACCGCCTTCCACCAGCATGACGGTCTGGTCTTTGGAGAGATGTCGTTCGACGCCACTTTGTACCGCCGAGCCGGGCTGATGGTCACTGTCAGAGTGCTCCTCCACGACGGGTTTGTTCAACGTACTCATTTGATGTTGGCATTGAGGAGCACCTTAGCACAGTAATGGCTATCGTTCCCGCGATCTTGTATGCAGTGCCACCATGGCTGGGCTGAATCGAAGTTCCAATGGCGTCGACTCAAAGGATTCTCTTGTTAGTAAAATGATTCTTTTGTTAGTAGAATATATTCTTGCTAGTTCGACTGGGTAGCCTGACTAGAATTTGGTAAAAGTACTTGGAAGAAGGGTTTGATTTGCACAGAGTCAACGGTTGGTGTTGCATTAGGTAGTATCACCAGACCCGCTCCTTTAGATGAGAATCTAAAGAACAGATTCTCAAACAGGCTCTCACCTATAGGAACTCATGTAAAAGATGCTAAACTCAAGAAAATCCAAGAAATAGATGCTAAACTCAAGCTGTACCACAAAATAGATGCTAAACTCAAGGAACTCACAAAAAAGATGCTAAACTCGAGCAAGTTCACAGAGTGACTTGAATATTGCCACCACCTGTCAAGTTCCTCAGTAAGTCCAAATTCATGTTGCCTAAACACCCTTATTTGACACCAAAAGAATTCTTTGGGCAATGGTTTTGGCGATACGCGTGAACCACCCCTAAATTAAGCACAGTCATTTTCCATTCTGCCTCAATTTAGTGTGTTCGAGAAATTATTCTTTTAAAATTGTCTGTTGAACACAAAGACAAATGTGGCATGACTGCTCAATTTATACCTCTGACTGAGGGGTAATGCAAGGTGGCTGCAAATATGAAACGTCTATATAAGTGAGTCGCGATCCCTTTCTATTTTCCAACTTTTTTGAATTTTGAAACTTATGGGCTGCTCGAGATTGACCTTCTCCTCATTTTATTTGGCTATTTCTTCAATTTCAATCGGCCGTCTCCTCAGTTTCAAGCGGCTGTCTTTTCAGAATCAATTGGCTGCCCCCTTATTTCAATTGGCTGTCTCCTCTTTTTCTCGCCATTCTCACCGTCAGCCCAGCGCAGTAAGTAGTACCTGATGGACGCCAAAAATCTCCCGTGTTTTGGTTTTGCCTTAAACTCAACGCTGGCGTCAAGATGATACGGGAAACAAACAGAGCACGCTCCCTCCGGGTGCGATTACGACTAAAAGTTGTTGATGTGAGTCATTTTTTGCTACACTTGCGTCTCTGATATTATGGGTTCTCCGAGGATTCTTGTGTCTGGCACGCCTGATGCCGTGCTATGATGGAACATGTTTTCGGCCGGGCCTGCTTATGCCAACGGATCAACAAGTTCCCCCGAAGCGCATACTGCATCTGCTTGTCGGGTGCCCCGCGCCCAACGCGTCAAAATACTGCGTGTGTCCTGGTTCCTCCACTTTTTGGGGAACGCGGGGGATAGTGCATCTAGATTCTCGGCGCAATTACCCGCTCTTTACATGAGTTTACGAATGAGTTAATTTTGACGTGACTTGAGGCTGGCATGGCCATCATCAAGCTGACCGCTTCAATACTGACTGCAGGCTCAGGACCACCCGAACCCATTGTGCCCGAGACAAAAGCTCCGCAAGGTTCAATCTGGAAGGAAGCTTTCGTCATATTGGAGACCAGTCAAATCGGCACTGCGTGGGTGCGATAAAAAAAAAAGGGTGCATGTTCGGAGGCAATGCATACACTACGTGTGGCGTCACATACTACCCCCGCGAAACATTTCTCCGGGCATAAAAGGAACCAGGTTCGCCCTGAAGAATTGGCTCGGGTTACTTTTAATCTATACACACTCAATCATGACTTTAAACGTTGGAATCATCGGTACCGGTATTTTTGCCACTGACGCACACTTGCCTGTCATTCAATCCATTGACAACTTGAAGCCAGCCGCCGCTTTCAACAGAACCAAGAGCAAGGCTGAGGCTTTTGCTGAGAAGGCAAACATTGACAAGGCCAATGTCTTCGACAAAGTGGAGGACTTGCTCAAAAATCCTGATGTCGACTTTGTCGATGCCTTGTTGCCCGTTCAAACCAACCTCGATATCATCAGATCCGCTGTTGAGCACGGCAAGCCCATCGGTGTTGAGAAGCCAATTGCTGCTAACATGGAGCAGGCCAGGGAGATTGTCAAGATTGCTGCTTCCACGGATCTCCCAATCGGTATTTGGGAGCAATGGGCTTTCTTCAAGGCCATTGATGTCGTGAAGGAGGTCCTTCCAAAGATCGGTGATGTGATCTCATTCACCTACAGTGCCACGGGCCCATGGAACTCGGCCAACAAATACGCATCGACTCCATGGAGAATGAACCCAGAGCACATTGGTGGCTACTTGAGTGACGGTGGTGTTCATCAATTGGCCTTGTTGACGGAGATTTTGGGTCCCGTTGAGGCTATCAGCGCATACACCAAGCAGATCAGACCACTGTCTGGCACTGATGACATCTTGTACTCCACATTGAAACTCGATTCTGGTGCCATTGGTACCTTCACATACGGTTCTGCTTTTGGCGCCACGGATAAGGCCACCAGTTTCACGATTCTCGGAACTGAGGGCTCCATTGTGTACGACTTTTCCCCAGCTTTGCCAAAGCCAACTGTCACTTACCAGACCGGATCTACGGCGCAAGAGGCTTCCAAGAAAACTGTTATTGAGGTCGATGAGGTCAATGCAGTTGAAGAAGAATTCAAGAATTTCGCTGAAGCTGTTCAAGCTAAAGACAAAACCAAGGTTACTGTTCCCCCAGCCAAAGCCTTCCACCACTTGGCCATCATTGCCGCCGCTCTTGAGTCCTCCAAGAATAACGCCGCTTCTGTTAAGGTTGAGAAGGTTTAATGCGTACTTCGCTCCGAAGATGGGGCTCGTCCTTCACCAAATACACACCATTGAGATTCAGTATAAAACTTAATCAGACATACGTAACGCATCAAAGTTCATCAGCAATATGGGCCTCTTCTGGGCTCAAAGATGTCTCCGTCACCACAGTCTCGATGTGGGCTCTTGCATCATGCGTACTTTCCTCGTAATCTTCAGGACTTGGCTCTGGTTCATCGAAGCTTTTCACTGGTACCCGCTGATTCTCGGTTTCAATGTTTTCATCTCCAGGCAAAATCTCAATCTCGGGGCTCACTAGCGGCATTGTGCCTTTTGAGCTCTCTGCTGAAGCCTCTTCATTCATCCTCTCTATGTGTGGCTCGACTTGTACGTTTTCTATTGCGAATTCTTTTTCCATGGCTGATTCAGTATCTGTCATCATTTGATGTTCTGCCAAAATCTCGGGCTCTGCCAAGAGTTTATTGTCCAATAAGACTCCTGCTTCTCTTGATGTCTCGCCCCCTAAATTTTGGGCGAAATTTTCTGTATCTTCATTATTCAGGTCCATGAATGCGTGGGCGTCGCTTTCTTGTTCTGTTGAAAGTTCGAGTGCCTCCTCTGCTGAAACAGCACTATCATTACCCACTTCATGATAAGAATCCGCGTTCACTTCTTTGTCGGATTTCGCATCGAGATAATCCGGCTCAGTCAATGAAGACTCGCTTTGTATACTTTCTGTAAACTGAGCATCATGGATTTGTCCTCCGTCCTTAGCAATTTCAGCCTCTAGCAGGATGTTTTGCCCCTCACCTGTTTCTTTCTCATTGCGTGTCTCGCCCTCACCCAAATCTATTTGCTGTTCTTCAGGATTCAGATTGCGATGTTCTGAAAGACTATCTTTCCATTGCGTTTCCTCTTCTTTAACAGGTTCCAGTTCAATGGGAATATGATGGTTGTCGTCTTCTTCTTTGGATGACTCAATCACTACCTCTTGATTCTCACGTATATCGTGCTTTTGGTGGTAGAGGTCATTGGGATGAGCCACAGGGGTAGCCTCAGTATCCTGGAACTGCAAGGGTTTCAGATCCTTCTCTTTGTCAATACCCTCGTCTTCGTAGGTAGCCCAATGAAAGTCGCTCAAACTCTCTAAATTTTGAATATAGGTATTATCCACATCCATTGTGCTGGTCATCAGATCCAACGCTGTCGTGACATACTCTATCTGAGTGGAAGTTGCGTGGCTAGTTTCGCTCTCCGCTGGTATCAGAGATTCAAGCACGTCAGCCAAAGAGTTGACCACAGAGACTTGGACTTTTGCTGGAGAATAATGTTCAGTTCGGGATATTGTCTTCGACGATACCCAGCCTACTATGCCAAAGGTCTTGAACAAGGACCACATGAGAATCTTCAACGGAAGTTTGAGAACACGACGATAAATCACCCACATGGAGACTAAAACCAAAAATCCTATAGCCATGTAGATCCGCCTTTTGTCTGCGGTATCCTGTTGTTCAATGAAGCGCACAATTTGTTTAGACCTCCCAAGGATCTGGTCCAAATCAATGAGCTTATCGTGAAGTTTCATCATATCCTTGCCTTGCTGGTCAATGGTTTCGATATTGAGCTCTGTCTGCATGATGGACATGGACATAAGCTGTTTTGATTTGCGCAAAGATGCCGAGATGTTCTTATTCTTCTCCAACACTTGGTCCTCCATCTTCGTCGGAGCCTTGGCAATTTTACTCGGACGTTCGTTGTCGATAGAGCGCCCCACAAAAAGTTTTTCCCGGGCGTTTTCCTCTGTCAAGCCATCCAGGCTGTTTGCAGAGGCAGCCTTGTTGTCATCTCCCAGAGTCTCCTCCGGGTTGATCTCCCTGGGTGCCTTCTTCAATTCTAGTTCGTACTGCCGAAGTCTTTGGAGGTGTGTTTGTTGCGATTCCAGCTTATAATTCTCCAACTGACTCTGTCTTAGCATTTCACGCAAGTGAAAATACCTGTTCCGGTACACGTCAAGCCGTTCACATGCATAGGTAGTATCTAGCTGCTGTGTGGAAAGTTCGCTTGTCTGGACTGAAGCCACGTCAAGGAGGTCTGAAAGCTGACTTAGCGATGTTGTGGCCAAATGGACACGGTCTGCGTCAGTGTCAGCGTCAGAGGCGACGTTCTCGTTGTCGCTCTCGTTCTTTTCTTGGGAACCCAAGGCAGGACTCTTGGGGTTTTTTATGGCCTCTATCTCTTCAAGATTCTTGGAACATAGACCATCAATCTCCTGAAATGTTTGCAAAATCGGAATAGAAGGGCTCGTCATTTTGGGTAGCTGGGCCTCAGGTTAGTGTATTGCAGTTGGGTCAACGCGCGCAACAACTGCCACTTGGGTCACTGCGCAACACGCACCCCACTGCATTCAATGTTGTCACATCAATTTCTCGCCCCCTCTAGCAAGCACCGAATTGCTCCCTTCTCGAGCAACAACTCGCCCCTTTTTTAAGCACCAGCTCTCGAAGCATTCGAGAACCCGTCAAACTCAGTTCAAAAGCAGCTCCATAGCTTTAGAATTATAAAGGAATTCGCTTCCCTGCACCCATGGTGGTCTTGGCCGCTCCTTCTCAACACAATCTTGCAATAAGAAACATTACGATCAATTGGTTTCCGCGTCAAAAATACTGACCCACTTCAAATGTCAATAAATCGACAAAGATTGAAGTTTTCATTCTCTTGGATCTCGGATTACCCCTAGTATCGGATATTCTCGGCAAGCATGGTTTATCGATCTCTAGACTCTTGAAAGGACACAGCTGTCCTAAGAATACCAAAGAAGCGCAAACTCTCGACACGCATCAATGAGCTATAATCGAAATTTAAAGAAATCGAAGTGCAGCGGATTTCGGGTCCCTTTTATAGTGTTCGCAGGGGTGGCTGCAAAAACAGACCCGCGCTTGTGCATAAGGTATAAATACACCCCTCAAGTCCCCATTCTTTCTCAAATTTAGTGAATTTGAAGCGCTTTTGATTTTTCTTAATAGCGCTTTTCGGGCTCATTAAGAAGCTGATGAGAGTATTTCATCATTTTCGTGCTTTTTATGGGTCTGTACAGCTATATGTCATTTCCTCCATGACTGCTTTGCCTCTCCTCCATGACTGTTTTATCTTTCCTCTATGACTGCTTTGCCTTTCCTTCATGACTGCTTTACCTTTTCTCGATGACTGCTTCGCCTCATATGACACTTTTGCAGAACTGAGGCCTTTGCTGGCCTTTTCGTCTGGCCTTTAGTCCTGGAAACAAATTTATGTACACATTTGTCGCTTTGTTAGACATTTACTGCCAAACAAAATGTGGCTGACAATATGAATCGCTTGAAACAGAAGGAGATAATTTGCGAGGAATGTACGGGATTCCGTTGAAGATTGGCCATTTTGGTTTAAGCTTATTTGCAGCCTCCTTTTTTCTTTAGCCTCCTGAAACCAGTCCAGCTTGGCTCGAACATGCTGCGGAACTCATTTTCAACGCGCGGCCTGATGTCTCTTTCAGCGTGAGAACAACTTCGGCGTGAGCGTTGT
Organism: Metschnikowia orientalis; assembly: GCA_002893665.1. NCBI lineage: Eukaryota > Fungi > Ascomycota > Pichiomycetes > Serinales > Metschnikowiaceae > Metschnikowia > Metschnikowia orientalis. The sequence goes on along the minus strand of NXGZ01000031.1, from coordinate 82,959 downwards.
TCTCAGTTTCCACTCCAATACAGATGCATATCCCGATAGCTATCCCAAACAAGCATGAGCCAGGCGAGCATAATGCCCCGCTTGAGCAAAAGGAAGGACTACAGTTTGTACAGAGGCCAATGTTGTCCGTGCAAGCACACCAGGCAAAACAGCCCGAATTGACGATTATGACCTACAACACTCTCTCCCAGGCATTAGCCCGTCGCTCTCAGTTTCCAAGTAGTGGTGGAGCTTTGAAATGGGCCTATCGATCCAAAGTGATTGTGTCTGAAATCAAATATTACGACCCGACCATAATATGCTTGCAAGAAGTTGATGAGCTGAGGTGGAATTCTTTTTGGAAACCGCAGCTCGCTGATCTTGGGTACACGGGGCATTTTCATTTCCACAGAACAAAGCAGCATGGTATCTCTATTGTTTACAAAAGCCTGCTTTTCAAAGTTTCGAACCTCGTGATCATTGACTATGATGATGACAGCCATGAGAGGCTACTTCCAAAATCTAAAGATACAGGCAATATTGGGCTTATAGCGCACTTGGAATTCAAGCCTGAGTTCATCGAGGATAAAGCAGCCCTAAGTCGTCCCTCTGGAATCATTGTGGCAACCACTCATGCATATTGGCACCCGTTTGGGTGCTACGAACGGACCAGACAAGCACACATATTCATGCAGCAGTATCAAGCATTTGAGGAGAGACTTGCTACACTTTTCGGCTCAAGTAGTGCTTATTACAAATTCGTCGCTGGAGACTTCAACACAGAGCCCTTTGATTCTTCCTATAAGTTCCTTACTAGCACGGATTTCGTTTTGGATCCACAAACGAAACGCACTTTGGCTCGCTCCATTAATCATGATTACACCAAAGACCTTCCTGAAACAATAGAAAAAGCCCCATCAATTTATGTATCAACCCCAAAGAGTGAAGAATTGATCCGGTGCCTTTGTGACTTGAGATCTAAGCAGAAATTGTCAATGGTGTCGCTATACTCGCAGGCATACAGAGTTGTACATGGTCAAAATTGTGGTGAAAATGGTGAGCCCATGTTTTCCAATTGGACTGACGGCTTTGTTGCCCTATTGGATTACATTTTTGTTGTCTGTGATTCGCCGAGTCAACCAGTGAATTTGGAGGAATTGACGCGCAGGTCCGACCTAAAGCTATTAAGCTTGCTCAGGATGCCAGAGAGATGCGAAATGGCTTCGGGACTCCCACAAATTAACAAATATCCATCAGATCATCTTTGTATGATAGCCAAAGTGATGTTGATGTAATAAAATCACAAGACTCTTCAATGGCGCAAAGTTGGCGCATATCTGTAGACGAGTAATTCAAAATCCACCCTCATGTTTCCAGTAATATAGTCTTGTGGTTGTTGTACAATCTCTTGTCACTTAACTCATCGATAGCAATGGACTTAGGCTATCGCACTCGTACACTTCATGAATGTCGCAGGCAGATCCTGAATCCAGCTCATCAACTTTCCTTATAAAACCGTTGGTGTGTGGAGCAAATGATCTTTTTGGCTTTTGAACGAAGGTTCAGTTGGCAGGAAAGTTCCTATGACTTCAACATTGTCTGGATCAAATCCTCCAAAGATCCGTAATCTTTGCGGCTTATGAGGTCAAACTCGTTGCTAAAGAGAACATAATGCTTTAAGCTCGTGTTAAGATGACTTTGCAAGCCCAATTCCGAGATTTCATGAAAATGATGACAATATATGTGAGCGTAAATTCTCAAAAGTCGCTTGAAAATTGTCCTCACTAGACTCGGGAATTGCTGTGGGAATGGGGCACCTATTTTAGAGGGGAATATGTTGTCATTGTCGAAAAAATTCTGGATCCAGTTCATGAGGTTCTCGACATATTCACAAGCGGGAAGAGAAACCGGCTTCTTTAGTGTGACGCCACCGCCAGCACTGGAGGAAGTGTCTTGCCATAAGTACTCATACTCCTCTGTAGCTATCATGCGCGGGCAGGTTTGAGGGGAGCAGAATTCTGTGATTGTGCCATAAAGCATGTTGATCTGGTTGTAGAAGTCCACCACGTGGACGGCCAACCATTCATTGATGTCTTCGCCCTTGGGAAGCTTGACCGCGTCAATTAAAGCGTTGTCGGAGCCCAAAGTTTGCTCGGCATAGGTTCTGATATCTTTATGGGAGGTGACATTCTGTACGTTTCCGGGCATCACGGACATGGTGGGATAGCCGCTTGTCTGGTTGGGGTCGAAACTCTGAGGCGGGGGCATGTCATCCAGAGTGGACATGTGATCCTTGGGCAAAGGAGGGAATGCAGAGGCAGCGACATTTTGTGGGCTGGATATGGTGGAGCCGGGCTTCATTTTGAAGCCACGGGTGGACCGTAAGCTGTGGTTATTGAAGTTCTGGAAAAAGGACATGTTGCTGTCATCAACAAGTCTCTCTGGATCTAGGTAGAACGCATGGAGAGAAGCGTTTGTTTACAAACCTCCCCAATCGGGAACAAATTGGCGCGCCCCAAGGGCCCCAAGGAGCAACAGGCTGTGTGAGCGCGGATCCAGTGGCTGCGAAGAACAAGCGCACAGATTCTCAGAAAGGGCATAGATTCTCAGGAAGGGCATAGATTCTCAGAAAGGGCATAGATTCTCAGAAAGGGCTCGCGAGCGGGCGGAGATCAAAAGCCGAAGACTTGAAAGAGGCTTGGGATGCCGCAGGTTTCGGGGTGGTCGGGGTCTGCGCTCGGACCATGGACTTTTTGCAGGCACTGGCCCGGTAGGACAGGGTGTCGCACTCCTTCATTATGTTCAAGGTGTTGTACTCATAGAGGATGGCGAGCTGGAGCTTTCGCAAGAGATGCGTGAGGACCAAGTGGCGGTCCGGCTCGGTTACGCTGTCCAAAGGAGTCATGAGTAAAGTCATGGACCGGATGCAAGCTCTGTAGTTGAGCCTGAAAAGGTGCCTTCCGTAAACCGAGAACACGAAGGGGAACTTGAACTCGAGGTTGAGCATCAACGAAACAAAGAGGTACTGGAGCTTGCAAAGCAAGTCCTCGGCATACACGTAGCGCTCCAGGCAGGCAAAGTCGAAATCTAGATGCATGGCGCTGAAAAAGTCGATTCCCTCCACGTGCTCCATGTCGCTGAGAACTGGGTTAAATGAGCCGCAGGTCAAATAGAATAGCACTTGGGAGGAGTCGGGAAGCAGCCGTTCGCTTGCAAACGAGTAGCCGAGCAGCGGCCAGAACGTGGATTCTCTGATCAGGAGTTCGAACGCCTGCATGAAATCGGAGTCCCTTGCCACTGGACTGCCGTTTATCGTGAGGCCCAACGAGAGCTAGACTATTAGTTTGGGTTGCAAAGCACAATTGTAAGCTACTCACTTTTATGGTGGAATTGGGGATGATGATTGGTTCATGTGGTTTAGCACATGTTTCAGGGCACACGGCAAATGGCTCAGTCGATTTTGTGGGTGGGCTTAAGCCGGGGCCACGTATTTCGTCCGAAGATATTTGTTGGAATGGGATCTGGACTTGCTGTCTTTCCGGCTCTTCCTTTTTGAGCTTTTGTTCCTTTTTGAGCTTTTCTTCCTCTTTCATTATTTCTTCCTCTTTCATCATTTCTTCCTTTTTGAGCTTTTCTTCCTCTTTCATCATTTCTTCCTCTTTCGTCATTTCTTCCTCTTTCATCATTTCTTCCACTTTCGCCATTTCTCCTATGTTCACCATCTCTTCTATTTTCACCATTTCTTTCACTTCCAGCCTTTCCTCCTCCCTTTCCTCCACTTCTTCCCCAAGATCTGCCACACCCTCGCACGTGCGTGCACCACTACCTCTTAGCTGAAACGAGTATCTCAACCCAAAACGGTCCGATCCGTGCCGCAAACGGAGATTCTGGCTCATGATGGAAAAAGACGGGCCTTCAAAAGTCGTTTCTTGCAGCCACCCCTGGTCCTGCACCCACCGCGCGCACCGCCGCTTGGCCCCTGCCCTGCGCACTATATAAGTCGCACGGAACCCGCCTCTCCTCAGGTAGATTTATTGGGAAAAGGAGCCGCCTTTTCTCTCTGTTTGCCCGATTTTTGGCACCCAAAGAGCCAAACCAGTCTCCATGTGCCTGTGGTGTAGTGGCCAGCGGGACAACCGCCATCAAGGGCGCCGGGCCCAGTGACCGAAGGGGCTTTTTTTGGTTGGGGTGCTGCAAAAGCAGACCTCGCTCGGGGGTTTTTTCCCGCGCACAGGCGCTGCTCCATCTCTGGCGCAGAGCTTGGCCCTCCCCTGTGCTCAAGTCAATGAAGTACAAGTTGATCCTGACGGCAATTGGCCCGCGCCTCATGGCGGCCATGGCCACCACCTCGCATGTGTCCGCGGCGTCCCTTCTCTCGCTCTCCCGCAGGCAACGCTTCCTTGGCTTGTACAAGCGGTTATACAGGCTCCGGTACCTCGTGGGCGACACCTCCCTGCAGCAAAACGACTACTGCAACCTCCTCAGGCGCCGCTTCGCCGACGCCAACTTCCATGTCCGCCGCCAGCTTATCCTTGGGTTGGGCGATTCCCTCACGGAGGAGGATCTTGTCCAGCGCTTGGCAAACACCTACGCGTTCATCTTCAACGCAACCTGTGCTGGCGACGACATTCCCGCCCACGTGGACTTCTACCAAGATTACAAGAGCGCTTCCACGGAACGCGTGGAGACAAATGTGTTGAAGACCATGCTTGTCATGGAGCACCAGGCCCCCGCTCCCATCAAGTACGACAAGAGCTACAAGTGGGTTGCGGAGCTCAAGGCTTTCTACGACTCGGCCCGCCTGGTCCCTTTGCCTCGAAAAGAGCTCAATCGACTCAACTCCTTGAAGATAGCTCATCATATCGGCTATCTACAGTACGAGCACACGCTCATGTGTGCCAACGAGTCTATGCGGCTATGCCTTTGAGATCAAAGCGTGGCCCTCGGATGCCCATGTGGTTGCTCATCAACTGCTACAATTCATCAACTGCTACAATCCATCAACTACAAGAAGCCAACTGCAAGAGACCGATAACCCTACCTGTGCTGATTTGTTTTCCTGTATATAGGCGTGCGGAGGAAAATTCACCCCAGTCTTCGGGCGCCCTTGCTGCCCAGGCCTTACTCCTAACCTTCTAAAGAGTGCAAAGCAAAAACTAAACAATGGGCTGGCTTCCATTCGGTTCACTGACCCCTAAGAGTTCTGAGACCCAGCAGTTCGTCTCGCCTGCAGTCGAGCAAAGGTCTCACCGGCCAATCGGCATTATCCAGGAGGGCGAGTCCGACATTGCCCATACCTTGAACCAGATTTCTGCCGGTAGCGAGGCGGAGGTGAAAGCGCTCAATGCGGACTCCATCAAGAAGACGAATGAGTCCGTGTCGGACTTTGTCCAGAGCCGTGATGGAAACATGTTTATCATCGACGGTGAAAAGTACGCCAAAGAAAGCATCATCTGCACCAACGATATGCAGGGCAACAAGACGTGTTTGAGGTTGAGATATAATCTGATCGAGTTGTTCAAGCAGATGCAAAAGCTTGAGTACTTCTGCTCTTTACCCAACGACATCAATGCCACGTACTTCGAGTGCAGAAAAATCATCTAAGGGGGCCTTCAGAAATTGCGTATTTACAGAAGGAAGCCGCCGCTTCAGCTGCGGTGCGAGCAGTTTCAAGGCTCTCGGAACCAATGTAACGTGAGCTGCGTTTACAGTTTTGAGCCGTGCAAGAAGGGTCATCCCAGATCCAAATCCAGCTATCTGAGTGCCCAAGCGGCTCCTTTGCATTTATTTCAGGACGGCGGACTCTCATATGACCCAACAATGCAAGTCTTCAGTTAGTATGTTAGTAATGTAGCTAGTGGGCTTTCATTAGGACGTATTGATATCTAGCTAGCTTGTGGGGTCAGAAGAGAAAGCCACAGAGCAATCCAAGGGCTGTGCCGAGAACCCCGGTGAAGAGACTGCCCGCGCCGGCCTCGGAAGTGAAGGCGTACTCGGTGGAGTTCGAAGAGCCTGAGTCCTCTTCAGAGCCCTCCAGCTCTCTCTGAACTGATTGTTGCGCCTCGCCGGCCCCCAGCTCTTTCTGAACAGACTGTTGCGCGTCTTTGGCAGCCAGCTCTGAGGAACCAGACTCGACAACGGCCTCCGTGTCTGCATCCGCCTTGGATGGGGCCGAGTCCTCGGGCAGGCCGTCCTCTGAACTACCGGCGGTTTCGAGCAGAGGCGATTCTTCGCCCGAGTCTGCGTCAGCATCCTGGAACTCCAAGAGACCTTCGTTTTCCACCACATCGCTGTGGCCAAACAAGGCGGTGTACTGTTCCTTGGTGGCGATATTGATGTTTGCACAAGCAAAGCGAGAGGAGTCCAGATTGTGGAACACAAGTGACCGGCCCACAATATAAGCTTCCGAGTCGGGGCTCAAGGACAAGTATGGGTCCGTGTACTCGGCCTGGTAGCAGGTTGTGTTGAACCAGCCGTGTTTTCCGGACAAGTCGCCGACCTGGCAGAAAGAGTCGTCCCCTACCCTGGGACAGTGCTGCAAGCCGTTGAACGGGTCGAAGGCGGCGCCAGCCGCGTCACAGTCGTCGCCCGAAAAGAGCGGCTTGTTGTGAATGTGGTAATAGAAGGGCCCGCTGTTTTGAGGCAAGCCCGTCATGTCCACGTGCACCTTGACTGCGCCGCCTCTCTTGCTTGTGAAAAACACATAGCCTTTTGTGTAACGGTTGGGACCGGCCTCGGGAAAGTCCGCCACGGCAATGATGTTTCTCGGGTTTTTCTTCGCCTTAGGGGCTTGGCCTGCGAGAACGACGGCCCCGAGGAGCACCACGGGGAGCAATTTCATACCGACTGGGCAAAAGACGGCGTGCTAGCCTCGACTGTATAGAGGTACAGGTGAAGGGTGTGTCCGGCAAAGAACTCGTGACCGTTGCAAGCAGAGGTATCTGGATGGAACGGACTGGGATTTGGATTTCGGTTCTGTGGTTGAGGCCTTGTGGCTGATTCAGTGAAGAGTTTCAAGGATCAACTGCTGGCAGGAAGATTCGGTTCGGGGCTCTGAAACTAGCAGAGAAAGAGTTGCACGTACAAGTCAAAGACAAACCTAGTGGTTGAAAGTGCTTTGGCAGAAAAGTGGGTCTGTTTGGAATCCTAGAGGAAAAGAAAAGAAGGTGTTGGTGAAAGCCCAGGCAAATGGCTTGATATATGGGCGAACACCGGCACAAAGCCGGTGGCTGCTGCGGTTGCAAACGAGGGTTGTCTGCAGGACGCGCCGTGGAACCTAAAATGGGACCTCAGAACCAACTTTCCTATTCCAGTTTGCAGCAAATCGGGATATTTCTAGCAACCTCTATTGCTATTGAAGCAACACCACTGGCGTAGTGGCTGGTGTTGTATACCAAACCCAACTTCACTTGAAACAATTTGCTGATTTTGATTCTTCCTAAAGCATGCATTGGAGTGCTTTTCAGAAGAAATGATTACAAAGTAAGAGGTTCTTCTATGATCGTATTTTCAATAACGTTAATAAAAAGATAGAATATAGTAGGAAATGATCTTGAGGAATAAAATTCAGAGGTTAAAGTTAAGCCACGATTAAAAACACTTCTACCTTATACTTGTAACAAGTTTTATGATCTAAGTTGCCCCTATACACAAGTTGAAGAAACAGGTTGATACAAGTTTGAAGAAATAGGTTGGTACAAGTTTGAAAACAGGTACTTGTTTAAATTTGCTGAATAAGTTCATTTAAATTCGCAGATATAGGCTTATTTGATTAGCAGAAATATGCTTATACAAATCTGAAGAAATATGCTTATTTAAATTTGCAGAAAAGGACGCTGAGCCAAATGCAGGGCGTACACAACGCTGAGCGGCAGGGACTTGAAGAAATAGGCTCTTTTAACCCAAATATGGTCCAACCTTCTTGCCAAAAAAGCTCAATCTCGTCACTATGCAATTATGTCCATGTTATGGGCTTGATTGCAATTTCAAAACATTCAAGAGGCTACAGTCTTGTTGCAGGTGGTTTTTAGGATCATCAATGTCAAGATCTATCCAAGAACTGGTTCCATGTTCTACTATGTTTCTAAGGAATAGATGCACTTGGCTTGCAAACATCATGCTAATTGAGAGGGACGAGGGGGACTAGAAAGCATGCTAGGTTAAAATGGACCATCGACGACATAGGCCGAAACTTCCAAAGACTGTCGAGAAGTTTTAATTACCTGCTTTGTCAATGATGCCATACTAAGTTTTTTACTAAGTTGGTTCTTTTCATCATAGTCATTGGTTCTATTCTATTTATTATTGGTTCTACTCTATCTATTATTGGTTCTACTCCATCTATTGTTGGTTCTACTCTATCTATTATTGGTTCTACTCCATCTATTATTGGTTCTACTCTATCTATTATTGGTTCTATTTCATTCTGTCTTTATACCATATATTAACTCTGTTCTATCTTTACAGCAAAATTAATTCTCTTCTATCTGTATAGCATGTATTAATTCATTCTATCTATTATCGATTCTATTCTATCTTATACCATCTATCAATTCATTCTATCTTGTATCATCTATTAATTCATTCTATCTTTATTTCATGTTGATTTTATTACTAGTCATATCCTACAAATACAACTTTATATTAGCTACAATGTATGGGCAGTTACACTTAATCAGCTGGTGCTACAGAACCAAGGATCGACAAATACGTAGTTTGGTTACTTGTATATATTGTATTTAAATGATTCTAATGTTCGTGAAATTGACCATATTTCAAGAGGTGTAAGACAGTGGAGAGGAAATGCAACTTATAAGCTAAAAGTAGAGAAAGTGCTGCTGGCATCGCATTCATCAATTTCAGATGGTTCATCTAAGTAATAGTAGGATAGCTTGAAGGACGTGTTTCATAAAGCTTTTGGTTTGGCGTCAATAGATAAAAGTACTACAGATATTTCAGATCCAATAAAGCTTTGGCATATTGTGATCCGAATTCACAGGATGTCAACGATCTATATGTAGATGGTTTGTTGAAGTGCGATTCCATGTTATTGATTGGTTGATTATGCACCCTTCTCACTTTCACGTCCCAGCAGTATTTATTTCAATTCCTATCTTTATGAAAATGGTGGTTAAATTCTGGCTTTAAAATCATGTTCTTACTATGCCCAGGCCCAGTTTAGTCAAACTGCTGGGGTAACAGGACTGCAGAGTGGACCTTCTAGAGCCAAATGGCTCCTTTACAGAATTGGCCATACTGCAGAGTTAGTTATTATTATTCCTTTAGATTTACTTACTGTTTTTGCATCAAAGTCATTTTTCATGGTTTGGCTTTTCAAAGAATACGTATCTTCAGCTTTCCAGATCTGGCAGCTCCTATTGACCTTGATTTGCAACCTTGGCAGCGGCAGCCGTTTCCTTTTATGCAGGACAGGCCGTCTTCAGTGGCTGCAACAATGGCCCATTTGAAAGGGCATTATCGGCTTGTAATAATAAAGCACTTTTTATCAAAAACTTTCTTGCAAAAGAAGAGACTCAATCTACAGATTTTGCTACTTATCCATCAAATTGGCTACCTAACCATCAGAGTGGCTCTTAAATCAGATTGGCTACTTGAAATAGAGTGGCTCTTAAATCAGATGCTACTTTAATCAGATTGGCTACTTAATCTTTAGATTTGGCTTTTGCTGGGATAATTTTAATAGAAAGTATCAGGGGATGGTTTTGGAGCTGTTTATCCATATATCATTGTAATACATACATTATCCAGCATGAAGTTCGATGAACCATGTGATAATTATTCTATTCTATTTTCATTTCGATTTCTTCTGCTTTCCCTTAAATTTTTCCGCTGTTTTTACGTCTTTTATTCTCTCCATCTCTTTTCCATCGGTCGCCCGATTTGGACTGCTCCTCTTCTTATCTTTCATTTTCCTCGTCTCATTCTGGCAGAAAAGTGAGAATTTTGGGAAATGTTAAGTACTGAGATTCAGCACCACTCACTTGAAAAGAATTTATAAAAACACACACAAGCTTAAATAAGCAAAAAAGCACCAGGTGGTCTGCTAAGATATTCAAGAATAATTGGGCCAAGTTCTGCTAAGAAATAGTACACTCTGCACTACTAAATTACGGTACCTCATATTAAGAAGTTCACTGAGCCTCAACCGTGTCACGTGCAATCGGAATTCAAGAAACACATTCATTTCAATGTGCTTTTGAAAGCATTGCTTGTGAACAAATCGGAGCTTTGAGTTAATGGCCGTATTTGATTAATTAAACTCGAGTGGATTAGCCTTGAGTCAATTGACTTAGGTGGGCGCAACTCAAAACCCTGAATAGGTTCTATAACTTACATTGAACCGTTAAATTTCTTAGCGCTTTGATCATCCTCAAGACTGGCTGAGACGATATTTCTACGGTCCGCTTGTCATGCAGTTTATTCCTATGCTATTACCCAGATGCTACAGCATCATACCATAAATGACTCGCCGCAGCCACAAGTCCCCTTGGAGTTGGGGTTCTTGAATATGAATCTTTGCGAGAGCTTGTCGTCGATCCAGTCCATTTCCGAGCCCACGATGGAGAAAAGCGCCTTGGAGTCAATCACCACCTTGACGCCGTCCTGCTCCACCACCTCGTCAAACTTCCCCGGCTCCGTCACGTACTCTAGCTGGTAGGTCAACCCTGAACAGCCTCTGTTCTGGACCCCGATGCGAATGAGTTGTGGTTCCGGCTGGTCCAAGAGTTGCCGGAGATTGCTGATGGCCCTTGGGGTGAGCGTGATGAGTGCCTTTCTGGGGCGAAGCACCCTCCTGGCCTTTTTCTGGGGGGCCGCCTCCACCTTGGGCACAGCCTCCTTGGACGCGTCCGTCGCCACGGTCTCCGCCACTTGCGGCTGCTGCACTGCACTGCTTGGCCCGGTCTCGTGCTTGCTGCCACTGGCGCTGGCGTCGTGCCGGTCGGCAGCCTTCCGCAACCGGCTGGCCCGGGCCCGCCGTGGCTTCGGGCTTGCGATCGAAACCTCCTCTCGGTTGGCAAAGGGGCTAGTGCGCTGTGCAGGCGAGTCGAGGCTGTGCTTGGCCCACCGGGATGTGATGGGGCTGTGGTTCTGGCGGCGGCCGGGGCCGGCGTCGCCACCGATCGTGTGCTTGGCCCACCGTTGGTTGCCCACGGCAAAGTCCGGCGAGACTTGCACGTCGGTGGCATTGAGGCCCTTGAATTCGCTGCTTTTGCCCACAGGCACGGTTCTCATGAACCTTTTCTTGCTCTCATGCGACGCAAACCGAATGAATGTGTTGGTGGTGCAAAAGCGGCTTCTCAACATCTTCTGTTTCTGTGTTGATTCCGTTCGTTCCCGTTTGTATGTTGAATGTGAGTGTCCGTTGGATATCGCCGATGATTCTGCGATTCTTGTGCTTCTTTCCCTTCTGGCTAATCACAAGTATGCGGTGACGGCCTTACTAGTTTATTCGGGAAGGGCGGACTTTAATCGGGGTGATGAGGGGATTATGTGCTTATTAAGGAGAAGTGGAAACGGCTAGGAAAAAGCCGAACATGGGGAGGCCGCGGGCGCGGTGCTGGCTGCAGGAACCCGTGCCTCAGAAATAAGCAATTCTTTGGCGATGGTCCCATTGGCCTGCCGAGTACTCCGAGCGCGGCCCCCGGTGACTGTGTACAGGAACAGCTGACCCACCCCAGGGTCCGGCGTGCAGGAAGCAACATTTGCAGTCGGGGTTTTTATTTCTGCGGCACGTGCGCGATTAGGTCTTCCATTCAGATGTCGCTAGTGTTTGGTGTCGTAGCTAGTTTGGTGTCGTAGCTATTTTGGTGTAGCTATTTTGGTGTCTTAGCTATTTTGGTGTCTTAGCTATTTTGGTGTAGCTATTTTGGTGTCTTAGCTATTTTGGTGTCTTAGCTATTTTGGTGTCGTAGCTAGTTTATTATTATGTAGAGGGCCAAGGCAGCTCTTGTATCAGACCTCACGGCAAACCGGCCTTGGCATAGAAAATTGAATGGAAAGAAGATAAAGACCCGCTGGTGCAAGTCAAGTGCAGTGGCTTGGCGCCTGCCGAGGTCTAGGTGTTACCCTTCGCAACCTAATGCCCGTGCCGCCCTCACGAATCTAGGGTTTGTTCGCCAGCTGGGACAATGACGGGAAGCACAGGGTGCGCAAGCTGGTCGAGTGACGTAAGCATCTCCAGCAAAAATTCTGCCGGAACTAGCACAGGCACCACCGAAAACGCCTAGTTTATCATAGCCGTCTCTCTCTTGAGCCAGTGGTGCTCTATGGATCCTTTGGCGAGGGAGGGGCTCAATTGGTCCCACACAGTCTGGTGGTAGCTGTTGATCCACTGCTTCTCTTCCACTGATAACAAGGCAGCATCTATCAACTTGCGGCAGTACGGAACCCTGGTGACGGTCTCGAACTCAAAGAACTTTTTGCCATTGTATATGAGCCCGGAGTCCTTGACAAACATCATGTCTTCGATGCGGATTCCGTACTCGCCCTCCTCGTAGTATCCTGGCTCGTTGGAGAGCAAATGACCGGCCTTCAACACGTTCTTGGCAGCCGGCCTGGGGCCGATGCCGATGGGTCCCTCATGCACATTCAAAAAGGCGCCCACTCCGTGCGAGGTGCCATGGCCATAGTCCATTCCGTGCTGCCACAAGTGTTGACGCGCAATGGAGTCGATGTGGCTACCAGTCGTGCCTTCGGGAAATTTCAAGTGCCCGAGAGCAATGTTTCCCTTCAACACCAAGGTGTAGTTCCTGCGCTCCTCTGCCGAAGGGACTCCGTAATGCACAGTCCTGGTGGTATCAGTAGTGCCGTCCAAAAACTGGGAGCCCGAGTCGCACAAGTACATTTTTTCCGGGTCGATGGTCTTGCACGAGCCCTTGGTAGGCTTGTAATGGATGATGGCGCCATTGGCGCCGGTGGCGCTGATGGTGTCGAAAGACAAGCCGACAAAGTCGTGCTCCTCGGCCCGGAAGGCCAGAAGCTGGTCGTCCGCCTGCATTTCGTCCACAAACTCGGACTTGGTGACGATCTTGTCCTCCAACCACGCAAAAAACCTCACCAAGGCACGGCCGTCTTTGACATGGGCGGACTTGGCACCAGCCAACTCGGTGGCGTTCTTGACGGCCTTCAAGTCCTCGATCGGGGAAGGACTGACAGACTCGTAGTTGCACTTTATCAGGCGCACAATCTCCCACGAGGCGGCGGCGGTGTTGACGACAAAAGACTTGTTCTTCAAGCTGAACTCGCCGGAGGCCTTGATCAAGTCGGCCCAGAACAGCTCGTAGGGCTTGACCACAACGCCAAAGCCCAGCAAGTAGGCGGCAACGTTTGTGTCGAACTTGCGGTTGTCCACGTAGAGCACCGGGCTTTCGTCCCGGTACACGAGCATGTACGAGTAGAAGACCGGGTTGTACTGGATGTCGGAGCCACGCAAGTTCAAAAGCCAGGCGACCTCGTCCAAGGCACTGACGACCAAGCCGTGGGCGTCACGCAGCTTGAGCAGGTCCAGAACGGCGGCAAGCTTGGCGGCCACGTCCTGGCCCGTGTACTTGATGTCCAAGGTCTTGATGATGGAGTCTGCGGGCAAGGGGCACTCCTCGAACAGGGCCCAGATCTTGTCGATCAAGTTGTCCTTGACCGGCACAAGCTCCACGCGGATGGCCGGATTCTTGGCGCAGGCGGCCTTGACGCGGGTGTTCAAGGCGTCGTAGGCGGCGTAACTGAGCAACTTCGGGTCCACGCCGATCTTGACGGGCTTGCCGGAGTCCAGCGCCATCTGCACGGCCTGGTCCACGGCCCACTCGTCCCAGGCGGGCGAGTCCTTGACGCCCTGCTTCAAGAGCGTCCAGTTGAAGTCCAACTCCTCGGACGCCTGCTTGAAGTAGCGGCCGTCGGTGGCCAAGGCGGCCAAGCCCTCGGGGGTGTCGTTCATGGACGCCACGTCACGGGTCACCACGCACGTGCCGGCGCTGCCGGAGAAGCCCGAGATGAAGCTGCGTCTCTGGTCGAGCGGCGCCACGTACTCGCTCTGGTGCTGGTCCTCGCTGGGCACGAGGTACACGGCAATGTCGGCGTCGGCCATGGCACGCCGCAACGCCTCCAAGCGCTTGCTGGTGTTGATTTCCTTGATTTCGGGCAAACACAAAGACGCCGCGTCGATGGTGAACACGGACGCCTTGCGGGAGCCGGTGGGGGAGCCGGAGCCGGAGGCGGAGCGTTTCAAGCCGATGCGCTTGGCAATCAACGACGACCGCCGGTTGCGGGACAACAAGCCGGGCGAGCACGTGCAGTTGCTGCAGTCGGGTCGGGTGATTCTTCTGTTGGCGGCTCTCATGCCGGATGTAAGGATGTCGCCGTAGGGGAGGGTGGCGAGGGGGCCTGGCTTGGCGGGGGACGGGGGGACGGGTGCAGGAGACGGTCACGTGTTCAACAAACTGTCACGTGGATACAAGAAGGTCACGTGGATACTGGGCTCGGCGGCGGGGCGTCGGTGGCGGTGTTTGTGCTGAGGAGAAGGGTGGGTGCTGGGAGTGGGTTGACTTTTTGAGGCGGGCGCGCGGCGTGGGCTGGGCCCGTGCCTCCCAGGCCCGTGCCTCCCGCGCCCGCGCGGTTGGAGAGGCACGGGTGCCAGGCCACCTTTTCGGCCCCGGGCGGCCCCGCCGCTGCCCCCCATGCTGCCGACTCTCGACGACGCCGTCCACGTACGTACCGCGCGGCCCCGCTCCGGCCCGGCGGCCCCGCTCCGACACGGCGGCCCCGCCCCGCCCGCTCCGCCCGCTCCCCCACTAACCCGCAGCAAGTCGAGGCGCTCTACGCCAGCGCCGACCCCGGCGCCATCCAAACATACCAGAAATCGCTCCAGCAAATGCAGCGGTCGGCGCAGGGCCCGGCGCTCGCCCGGCACCTCTTGGCCCAGCCGTCGCTCAATTGCCGCTACTTCGGCGCCTTGACATACGCCGTGGTGATCCAGGGCGGCTGCCTGCAGGACAGCACCGTCGCCGGCGTGGCGTCGGAGCTTCTCGGCGCCGTCCGCCAGCAGGCGCCCGACCCGGCGGCCGGGTTTGTGGTCCGCCGGCTCCTCGCCGACCTCGCCCTCCTCTACTTGAAAAACAGCGGCGTGTGGCGCACGCCCGTGGCGCTGCTTTTGCTGCTGATGCACCAGGCCGAGTTGCGGCACTTGTCCGAGGCGCAGTGGGGGCTCGTGCTCCAGTTTCTCGGGATCCTTGCCGAGGAGCTCACCAAGGCCAGCGACTTCCGGTCGCCCGTGCACCGGGCCGTGCGGGCCGACGTGTGCCCGGCGGTGGAGGCGGTGTACGGGCTCGTGTCGCCGGCCCACCCGGCCCTCGCCCGCCCGGCGCTCCGCTGCTTGCACGCGTGGATGGCGTACCTCCCGAACGTGGCCGGCGACTTCCGCTACGACGACGTGTCGGTGTTCAGCGGGTTTCTCTTTGGGTGCGTGTTTGGCGGACCGCCCGCCGAGCTCTCGGCCCACCCCGACCGCGCCCGCTTGCCGGCGTCGCTAGACGTGGCTGCGGCGGGCTTGGCCGTGTTCAACGAGCTCCTCGAGATCAACGCCTCGCTCCTACCGCCGCACGAGAAGCACCTCCTCTACGACCTTCTTTTTGGGCCCTGGGGCCTGCGGTACATGGCTGCGGCCGCCGCCGACGAGCTGGACCTGGCCCCGTTCACTGACCTTGTGCTCACGGTGCTCCAGCTCTGCTCCGTGCGGCTCCTGAAGTCGCTCTTGAGTGCCCAGTCCTCGGCCATGCTCGCGTTGGCGCTCCGGCTCTCGGACTGGCCGGGCGTGCCGTGCCTCGACGACGGCGTGTCCGAACGCATGCTTCTCTTCTGGGAGGACTTTGCCTGCATTTTCCAGGACCTGCCCGACGCCGGCGCCGACGGCCTGGCCGACGGCCTGGCCCTCCTGCACGCCCGCATGCTCCACGTCTTCAACCTGGTCGCCCAGCTCTACTGGAAAAAGCTCCATTTGCCCAGCCCCGACGTGTACCAGGACATCTACCACGAGTTCAACTCCTACCGTGCCAGCGTCAGCGACTTCTACATCGTGCTCTACTCGCTCCTCAAGTTCCCGCTCTACCAAACCATGGTCGACTCCTTGGTGGCTGCGGGCGCCGACGTGGCCCTCGGCTTGTCCTCGTCCAGCGGCGCCGCCCTCATGTCCGCCACCATGCCCGACATCGACGCCACGCTCTTCTTGCTCTACAAGATCAACGACGACTCCGTGTACTTCGAGTCGCAGGCGGGCCCTCTTGCGGCGCTCACCGGCCGCCTCTTCGACTCGGGCTTTGTCCAGAACACCCACGCTCTTCTCGCCAGCGCCCCGGACCACCCGTTGGCCGGCTTCTTTCTTTCCACGTTCGTGCGGTTTCTCTCCTCCACCGAGTTCTTTCTCAAGACCGACCCCGGCCGCCGCTTCTTGCCGCCCGTGTTCCACATGCTCTTTCCCATTGTCTTGGCGACGCCCGCCTCCACCCCCGCCGCCCTCTCGAAAAACACCGCCGCCATGGCCCTTCTTGCCCTGAAGTCCATCATCCGCATCTGCGAGGAGTGCTCTCCCTACTTGCTTGACATGCTCCCGGAGCTCGAGTCCATTGTCGTGCAGATGTTGAACGACCCCGCCTACGACAGCTTGGTGCGCCTGCGCATGTTCAATGCCATCAGCGTGATTCTGCAAAACATCCGCAACATCGACGACAACGCCAAGACCTTGGCCGCCTTGGTGCATGCCATTGCCAACGCCGCCAACGGAATCCTCGTTCTCCCGCGGCTCAACGAGGCCCAGGAGGAGTACGCCGTGTCGCTCTTGTCGTGTCTTGTGAACATCGCCAAGGGCTCGTCTCTCTCCGATGATCTCTTGGACGAGATGTCCCCCGCCCAAAAGGCAGACTTTGGCCTGTTCTGGCACGCCGACGCGCTCCACATCAAGCCTCTCTTGTTGTCCATCATGCAAGAGTTCTCCTTGCGCAACCCTCTGCTTGCAGGCAACACCTTGGTCGTGGAAAAGTGCACCATGATCTGCAAGCTGGGCCTTGGCGAGAGCCTAGGCGGCCCGTTCGACTTGGGCTCCCATGCCGTCTTGGACTACGTGCTGTTGCTCATGAAAGACGTCCGCAACTTGAACATCGTGCCCTACGTTTTCGGCTTGGTCGAGTGCCTCGTCAGCGTCAACTACCAACACCTTTCCGTGGAGCAGATCCTGGCGCTTTTAGGGCGCGTTCTCGTCGACAAGCTTGACCGGTTCCAAGCGGAGCCTGACATCCTCAAAGCCGCCATAGACATCTGCACCAAGCTCGTGGAGAAACGGCCCGCGTTGCTTCTTGACGCCGATGTCGCAAGCCCGGTGCTTCTGTTTTTGATGAACTGTCTCTATTTCAGCGAAGCGTATGTGGTGAAAGCAATCCTGAAATTCTGGTACACCTTCATTGTGTTGAAGAAGGGCACGGCCGTCGACACGGCCAAGTGCCAAAGTCTCTTTGTGGACGAGGGCTTGGGCGAGGCCTTGGCTGGCCACTTGGTCAACTCGTTTGTGGACTGCTCGCGCTCCAACTTGGAACATCTTTACCAGGTGTTTCGTGGGCTTGTGGGCAAGTATCCTCTTCAGTTCAAGTCTTGGCTGCAGAGAGCCTTGCTATCGAAGGTCGGACCAAAGCTCGGACCGAAAAACGTGGACGCATTCGTCAACAGACTCCTGGTTACCAGGGGACGTCGGACGGCCAACGAGGTTTTGAAGACCTTGTGGCTCCAGGCCAATGGAATGATCGAGTACAATCAAAGATAGGCACTCCGGCAAATGGAATGATAGCGTACAACAAAGAGGCAAGCAAGAAGAGGCGGACAAAAGTCTCCCGATTTTGGGAGGTTTCTAAAGCAGATCATGTTATTCACTGGGGATATAGAACAAAACAGCGTGCAATGCAACAGCAGCGGGTCTCCTCACAAGAGCTTCTACCGCAAATTCCTCGCATCTACACGCATGCAAGCGTTTATAGTTGGCAGCCACGATAGCCCAGTGGCATCTCAAAAGACCGGAGGGTCAACAACTTGTTGCAACTCAAAAGACCGGATGGTCAACAACTCGTGGCATCTCAAAAGACCGGATGGTCAACAACTCGTGGCATCTCAAAAGACCGGAAGGGTCAACAACTTGTGGCATCTCAAAAGACCGGAGGGTCAACAACTCTTGGCATCTCAAAAGACCGGCAAGGCCAAACCACTTAAACTAATAGAACAGCCTCCAACTCCTTCACCAAAGACTTGCACTCGTTATTGTAGTCCAAATCAGCCAAGCTGCTGACCTGGTACCGGATTCGAGATTGGCCATTGTAGCTGTCCTGCCTTGCCCTCACTCTGAAATTGTACTCCTTCATGGTGACGGAACTGATCAATCTGTTGAACTCGCCCGCGTCATCCTCATCCTTGAGCTTCAACATCTCGCCGGCCGGCATCTTGAACACCTTGTTTGCGTCGTCGTCAAACAACGTCACCCAGATCTGGCCCGTGTGGTCCACGATCGACACGTTTAAGATGTATCTGTAGTGCGGCTCAGGGTACGTCAAGTTGCAGCGCTCACAGCGCCACAGCCCGTCGGACTCCTGAATGACCTTCCTGTTGCAGGGCGAAGGGCCCCTGCCCGTGGTGTTGACCTCGTTGTTGCAGGCAGGATAGCAGAAGTTTTCTGCCTTGATGTAGTTCAAGGAGGCCTTCAAGGAGAAGTAGTCGGGCTTCTCGCTCTCGCCCAAGCCCTCGCGCTCGGCCTGCGCTATGGTCTTGCGGTTGCTGATCATGTCGGCCGACGACGTGGACTCCACCTTCAAGGACTTGAAGCTCTCGTTGACGCCCTGGTTGTCGTACCAGCCTTTCAACTGGTAGGCCTCCGGGATGTCCGGGTTGTTCATGATGCTGCCGGAGTGGGTCAAGCTGAGCGAGCGGCCGCCGAAATCTTGCACCTTGACGCCCTTGAGCGCCACCACGGAGCCCACGGGGATGCTGAAGTCCACCGCGGTGGCGTTCCACAAACCCACGTCAATGGCAAAGTTGGAGTCGTCCACGATGGAGATGTTGCGGCGGTTGAACGGCTTGCCGGTGGACTTGGCGGTGATCTGGAACACGTCGTTGACCACGTTGATCACGCCAATCACGTCCACGATGGCGTCCTTCTCCAAGGCCTGGATCAGGTCCAACTTGGCAAAGTTGAAGTGGATCTTGGGCACGTCCGACGTGTCAAAGCACTCGGTGATCTCCGTGTCCTTGTCCAACGACAACTCGTACGGGTGGTTCAAGTGCGAGAACTTGGGCTTGGCCTGCTGGATCCGCGCCTTGGTCACGTAGTACACCTTGCCCTCCTCCAAGAGGTTGTAGAACTTGTCCGCCATGTCGTTGAACGCCGTGGCCCGGATCTCGTCCGACTCGTCCAAGAAGTTGACGTTGAAGAGCTTGCCCTCGCCCTTGCTGTTGGACCACGTGCGCACGTCGCCCTTGTACGACACCCGGCCCTTGATCGTCCAGTTGTTCTGGTACGGAGATAACGACTCGATTGGGTTCACCGGCCGCTCGGGCTTGCGTGCCTGCGGCTTGGCCCCTGCTGCTGGCGCCCCGCCGCCTGCCGCTCCTGCGCCCGCCACCGCTGTCTTTTCCGCCGGCGTTTCCCCGCTTGCTGGCCCCACCGCCGTGGCAATGTCCTCCTCGGGGTGTTGGTCGAAGTACAAATCGAGCGACACCACGTTGCTGGAGAGCCGCTCGGCCTTGGCCACCGCCACCGACACGTCCGAAATCAACATGATTCGTTTCAACGTCTTGGCAAGCGTGTACTGCTTGAGCGAAACAATCGAGAGTTTGGCAAAGCCGTTTGCCTCGAGCGTGGCGTTGCAGCTGGCGTCAATGAGGCCCTGCATCGAGTCTTTGCCGTCGCTCAACACACAACGGTACCGCTTGTCGGCGGGCAGATCCTCGTTGATCACCTTGCAATTGGTGACCTGCACAACGAGCTCTTTTCCTTGCCACCGTTGGTGGGTGCTTCTGGAGAGCGCTTCTCTCAAGCTTCCGGGAATGACTCCGTGAAAATCAACCATTGGGAATTGTGCTGTTTTTGGAGTTGGTGTTTTGAGTGTTTTTGGGTTGGGTGTTTTTGGGTTGGGTGTTTTTGGGTTGGGTATTCTTGTAGCGTGCACTGGTCTGATGTCGCTGGTCAGACTATCGATGCTTTGGCGACTGCTCCGTCAGATGTATGGGTGTGCCGCTGTTGGATCCTGGTCTAATGGTCGCTTGTGGTGGAGACGCCGCTAGTTTCAGTAGAAAAGCTGAAGGTGGGCTGATGGCGGCCAGACGTGTTTCGGGGTCGCGCCCTGAGACGCGCGCCACTGCAGACAGGAGGCACGTGACCACAGCCGCCTCCCGCCCCGGCCTGGGCCCTGGCTTATTGCCCTTCCCGGGAGCCTTCTTTCTTCTTGTATTCATCTCACAAACCTGTTGGAGGATCTATGCTCTGCCCTCGACCCTGGGCCTCGGTGTTCTATTTATACGCCTGTTGGAGGCGTTGATTCCCGCGTTGCCGCGGCGGCCTACGAGCCGTCATGGCCCGGGCTGGTCCTTTGAGCGCTTGCTTGCACCGCTCGCCTGCTTGCTGTGCCCGTAGCATGAAACCGTGGTTCAAAGTCTGCACCAGGGGTTCTGATCAACTCGCTTGGCCCGCACTCTTATAATTGGGCCGCACTCTTATTGGCCGCACTCTTATAATTTGGCCGCACTCTTATAACTTGGCTGCACCTTATAACTTGGCTGCACTCTTATAACTTGGCTGCACTCTTATAACTTGGCCCCACACTCATAACTTGGCTTCCACACCGGAGCAGTTGTACAATTGCTTCTTGTCATTGTGCTTCACTGCGCCGCTTCTCAACAATGCATTCGTCAAGTCTTCGATGAGATCGTCCGCATTCTCAATGCCAATACAAAGACGGATCAAGTCTTCTGGCATGTCTCTCTCCTCTCTGGTTTTGGCATCGATGGAAGCATGGGACATCTTGCAAGGCATGGAGATCAAGGAGTTGACGCACCCGAACGAAACTGCGATTCCGAATATGTCGGTGGACTCCACGATCTTCTCAGACAACTTTATGGATCCGGTCTCGAAACTGAGCACCGCTCCTGCCCCAGAACACTGGCTCTGGTGAAGCTCATACTGAGGGTGCGATTTGAGTCCGGGATACCGTACCTTGAAACCAACCTGTTCCAAGAACTCGGCTATTTTCACGCAATTCTGCTGTTGCTTCTCCACTCTCACGGCCAATGTGCGCAATCCCCTGCTCAACAACCAGCAGTCAAAAGGACTCAAACCACAACCGGTGGAGTTGATCACAAAGTACACTCTTTCCGCTAACTTGGGATCGCGCACGGCAATGACTCCGGCCATGATATCATGGTGTCCATTCAAGTATTTCGTCGCGGACTCATAGTGAATGTCCACGCCAAGGTCCAAGGGAGTCATCAATAACGGCGTCATCATGGTGTTGTCAAACACGACTATGAGGTCCGGGTTGACGGAGTGCGCGTGGTCCGCAATGGCCTTGACGTCACACACTTTGATCAACGGATTTGTGGGAGACTCCAAGAAAATCATCTTGGTGCTTGGCGTGATCTTACTCTTGATAAGCTCTGTGTTGGTGGTATCGTAGTGATGAACCTTCAAGTCACCCTTGCTATTCATGTACGTCAACAATCTGTGCGTGCCCCCGTACAAATCGTCGCCGGCGATCACTTCGTCTCCGGGTTTGAGCATTCTCACAATCACGTCGAGACAGCCCATACCCGACGTCACGGCAAACGATTGGGTGGCTTTCATGATGGATGCAAGCTTGTTTTGCAAAAAGGTCCTTGTGGGGTTTCCCGATCTTGTGTAGTCGTACTCACCCATGTTTGACAAGGAGTCCTGCTTGAACGTGGCGGACTGGTATAGAGGGGGAACACTAGCATTATATTGATCCGTTGATTTGGTGAAAACTAGATCAGTTTCGATACTGTAATTCTTGGGACTCATAGTGGGTAGATTCCGAAACTTCTGAAAAGAACAACTGGGATGATGCCGGTGAAGAAACTGGGTGTGGATTTTGGGAACGGGAATGCAGTCAGATTTGGCTCCGAACGGTTGACAGGGATTGTATATTAGTCACTAGGATCGCACCTGAGCACGAGATTAAATGCTATTTTTCTCTGCATGCAGGCCGCGCGCTATCGCGGCTCCTTTCTTTTTTGCCTCGTTTGCTGGTCCCTTGAGTCTTTGCAGCATTTCAGGTTGCGAGCGCCCCGAGCCATGTTGATTTTGAACTAGTGGGCGTGCCCGACAGTGGATACTATTGGCGGAGCCAAAGTAGGACTTGCTATCCGCCTGCAATTAGTGGCTAGTGAGGGAGTGCATGTATGTTTCCCAGAGTAGAATACCGGGTGAGAATCCGCAGGGATTCGGCTTTCTTTTATACGGGACAGGATTTGCAGCTGAATTGCAAATGGCGTGTTTCATAAATCTGCGTTGCGCTGCAACTGTTCCTCCAGGGTGAGCCTTGCATTTGTGTTGCATGATCCGTACATCACTTTGTCAGATCCGGTTCGATCAAACATGTCTGAAACGGGGTGGATCTACGCTCCCTTGTAATATAAAAGTTACCAGAAGTGCTCATCCTTGTAACATAAAACTTGCAAAAACTACTTGCCCTTGTAATATAAAATTTATCAAATCAATAATCGGGCCAGACCCACTACTGATTCAGCTCCTTGTTTGCCATTTGGAGCCTAAGACTGTTGTTATCGGCTGCTGACAATTGCAACGAAGACGCCTCCTACTAACACCGCCCTTTTAGACGGATATGGCCAGGAACTAGGTATTCTTGTTTCCATCTTGTCATCGTGAAGTTTGCAATTGTGCTATCATCATCAAGTTTCTACTTCTTGCCATCGAATCTCATGTCTACTGGTGGCCTTGTTTCACCTTATTATTTTATATTCAACCCTTGGGTTTATGCACTTTGATACGGAATCACAAGTCGGATCTTGTGAAGTTTCTGATATCGTTCGGAGTTTCAGACAACAAAACCTTTCTTCCACTGATAGGCTCGCAGGAGTGTCTGCCAGAAACAGGGCCAATCTGCTCCAAGGTCTTGCCAGCTTGTAAAGTTTTCAAGATGCCCACGGTTTTCTCAGCAGTCAAATCCTCATGGAAGTCGTCATCAATAGCCATCATTGGAGCGTTCACACATGCACCCAAGCACTCGACCTCTTGCAAAGTGAACATCTTGTCTGGCGTGGTCTGACCGGGCTTGATCTTCAAGTGGTCAGTGACAGCCTTCATGATCTCATCAGAGCCGCACAATTGACAAGGCGTGGTCGTACAGACTTGGATGTTGTACTTTCCCATTGGATGCCTCATGTACATGGTGTAAAATGTGGCGACCTCATAGACTCTCATTGGTGGCATGTCCAACATCTTGGCAACATAATTCATGACAGAGATGGACGTGAAGCCCAACTGCCGTTGGCCCAAATCTAATAGTGGCATACATGCTCCTTTCTTGTACTGTGGTGGGTACTTGGCAATGATTTCCTTTGCACGAGACAAGTTCTCCTTGTTGAACTCGAAGGGGAGGCCTTGGTTGTCTTCTTTGATATCTCTGTGAACGGCAAGTATACTGCTGTTTCTGAAGGCAGTTCTGGAGACGGTGCTGGCGGCAACCGTGTTTTTGAAGAGGTGGCGCAACATTCTTCTGCTGGTATTCGCTATGGAAAGGAGGTTGGGAAGGGACTTGCGGAGAGCGAGGTTCTGATGAGAGACGCTGTATTGGATTTTTTTGTGCGTAATTGGAAACACCGGGATTCCATTGGTCGCGCTACACCCGTACACCCGCACAAACTGCCTGCCGCCGTCGGAGGTTGCATTTCAAGCTGAGGCGATTGATGGAGACTTTCAAGCAGAGGCGAGCTATTGATGGAGGACCATTTACTAACCCAGGCTGGAGGACCGTGATTACGCGCAGGTTACATGGGACCAACAGGGCCATGTGTGCGAGGATTAATCGACAATATACATTATATTATATGGAAATGCTTAAGCTCTCTTAGCAAATCTTCTTGGACCTCTTTGAGAAGAGATGGCAACAGTTTGCAAAGGAATCTTGAAACCCAAGGTCTTGACAAGGTCAGCGGTTTCAGCGTCAACCTCCAATTGGCCGTTGGTGTGGGACAAGTCCAAAGCGGAGACCTCTGGGACGTACTGGTCCTTTCTCTCACGCTCCTCCTCTTGCAACTTGAAAGAGATACCACGGACTGGGCCCTTTTGGATTCTCTTCATCAAGTGGGTGGTGTAACCAGCAATCTTGTTTCTGAGTCTCTTGGATTGGATCTCGGCGATCTCAGAGGTCATTCTCTTGTTGGTCTCGAAGTCCAAAGTCAACTTTGGGTAGAATCTTTCGATCAAAACCTTAGAGGCTCTCTTGACAGTCTTAGTTCTAACACGACCCTGATAGTTAGTATTTGCAAATTGTCTTCTGACCCTTTTTTGAGTTTGCGGTTCAACCACGGAATATCCATCATGTCATCATTCTCATTTGTCCATCTTTCCCATCATTCTCATTTGCCATCGTTCTCATTTGCCATCGTTCTCATTTGTCATCATTATCATTTGTCCATCATTTGACTTTCATCATTCATCACTTGTCCACCACACTAGCCTCTGGAAATACTGCGTGGAACCGCTGGGACTAGACAAAACACTTGCTATGGATAAGGCGAGGAAAACACTGGTTGATTGCCGCACGAGGTTCTGATAATTTGGTGGTACATACCATATTTGATGATTTCTGTTGTTCGTTAAGGAGAAGGTTTAGAAAGTTGAAATCTATGGCGCTCAGTGAGGGTAGACAAAATTTTCGCGCGAAAAGTGCAGGACGAGGGTTCGCTGGATGGCACGTGCGCACGGTGACTGCGATATTCCTCGCGACAGGTTTCTTTCGCGGTGTGGTGGGGCAGCTTCCACGCTTCGCATGCAGGATATCTCGATGGGGCCATACTGGCGGCTGCTTTAGACTGCAAATGAAGTTGGTGAATCCTGGGTTGGTTCAGATGAATGAATTCTGGGTAGAAATGTAGAAGCGCCCGACTGGTCCTGAGTGATACCAGATTTTTGGATAAACCACGGACGGTTTTACTTCAAGTGCGTGTGATTATTCAGTGTTTAACGAAGGTTTCCGGGTCATTTTTCATTTGTCATTCAGACTTTGAGTTCTTGTCGGTTTGCTGTATTGAAATTTTGACATGTCATTTTGAAACTTCGAGCTTTTGACATTTTGACATTTGACAATTTGACAATTTGACACTTCAGTGTTTCATTTTGATACTTTGACATTTCTTCAGTTTTTCATTTTGATACTTTGACATTTCTTCAGTTTGGCATTTTTCACTTTGAAACTTCGAGGAATTGACGTTTTGGCATTTGAAATTTTGTCTTCTCTTCAGTTTTGGCATTTGACATAATGTCATATCTTCAGTTTTGTATTTTGACATTTGACATTTCTTCAGTTTTTTCTTTTTATTTTTTGACATTCTTCTTCTTTCTCTCTTCTTTACTGCTGTTTCTTCTTTACTGCTGTTCTTGAGTCGTGGACTTAAACCCAATGCTCTCGTTTGTCTATTCTTGAACATTCCCTTTGTTTTCAAATTTCGGCGTGTTATCTCTGAATTTATCGAGTCTTTGTTTGAGTTGTTTGAGTTTGAGTCGTTTCAGTTTAAGTTGTTTCAGTTTGAGCTGTTTCAGTTTCGTTGTTTCAGTTCAAGTTGTTTCAGTTTAAGTTGCTTCAGTTTAAGTTGTTTCAGTTTAAGTTGGTTAAGTTGGTTAAGTTGGTTAAGTTGTTTAAATTGTTTGAGTGGTTCGAGTTCGAGTGGCTCGAGTTCGAGTGGTTCGAGTTCGAGTGGTTCGAGTTCGAGTTGTTCGAGTTCGAGTTGTTCCTGTTTGGGGTTCCAAAACAGTCTTTTTTCGGCCTTCGGGTCCCAGTTTCAAATTGCAGACTGCCAATTTTGACTCAGTCAATTTTGGAGGCTAGAATATAGGGCCTTTCACTGTACCTAAAAAATGGCTGCAAAAGCGAAATCGCGCGACTATAAGTAGGGGCACATTTCTAGCGGATTTCTGAAGAATTTGAAAATTGCTGGCCCATCGGATTTAGATATCCGGCTCTGAATCTCTGAGCCAAAACACCCCCAATGTCGTTACTTTGAGCTGAGAACCCGAATCGAGCTAACCCACCCACTCTGGTTTTGGGCATTCTGGCCAATTTTGGAACGCTTGTCTGTCATGTTAAATATGACGACGAACAACTGATCTCATATTGTGTTCTATTGCGAGCTGGTCTTTTGCTCGACTTTGCTTTTGTGAATTAATCCCGTTTGAAATAACCCCGTTTGATCCCGTTTGAAATAATCTCGTTTGGAATAATCCCGTTTGAAATAATCTCGTTTGAATTAATCTCGTTTGAAATAATCTCGTTTGAATTAATCCCGTTTGAAATAATCTCGTTTGAAATAATCTCGTTTAAATTAATCCCGTTTGAAGCAATCCCCCTTGAACTAGTTTCTCGTAGACTGATTCAACTGGGTTCCGAAGAAGGATGTCATTCAATTGCTCACTGAAAAGCAGGCTTGAAAATGCAATGGTTCAGATCGCGTTTCACCTAAACCTTCAAAGCCTGAGTCGGTATGACTGATTAAGCCATCGATGGCGTGTCAATTTTTGAAGACTTGTCGACCTTCAAAAGAAATTCGATCTTCTTCTTTGAGAACTTTGAATATTGTTCGAATAATTCAACTCTAACCATAGAGTATTCATTTGAAGTCCCATTGGTTTCTATCTTAACTAAGGTGCTCGCTGCAGCATGGATATCCCAGCAGATAGAGACCGCGACTCACGTGCCGACAAACGTGATCCGCACCGAGATACATCACACTCACCAGTGCATAACCGGTTGAAGATTAGCATCAATCTCAAACACCCAACAAAAAAAAAAACACACCATGGAGAAAGGAAGGCTATATCATTGCGATGTATGCCTGTCAGACTGCACCAACCGGATCCGCATCAAGTGCGCCATATGCCTTGACTACGACCTTTGTGTGCCGTGTTTCGCGTCCGGGTCCACCACGCTAGACCACAAACCCTGGCACGACTACCAGATCATCGAGCAGAACACTTATCCCATATTCCTGGAGGACTGGGGTGCCGACGAAGAGTTGCATCTTATTCAGGGGTGTGAGAACTTCGGTCTCGGCAATTGGCAGGACATTGCCGACCACATTGGAAATCGGTCCAAAGAGGAGGTCGACTCCCACTACAACAAGATCTACTTGGACTCGGCGGAATACCCGCTTCCCGAGATGAACAAGGACTTTAGTGACGTGTCCGCTGCCGAGTTCCTACAGCGTCGAAAAGCCCGGTTGGAAGCACGCAGAAACATGCCGTTGCCGCCTCCCAAACTCAAGCCCAGTGCATCTGTTCCTCTCTGCCACGAGATCCAGGGGTACATGCCGGGACGTCTAGAATTCGACCACGAGGCCGAGAACGAGGCAGAGGTCCCCATCAAGGACATGATATTCGACCCGGAAGACTCTGCGGGTGACATTGAGTTGAAATTGACGATTCTAGACATCTACAACTCCCGCTTGACAACCCGTGCCGAACGCAAGCGTGTAATGATTGAAAACAAGTTGCTAGAGTACCGGCGCAATATTGCCAACGACAAGAGAAAGTCCAAGGAGGAAAAAGAGCTTCTCAAGAAGATCAACGCGTACATCAGAATAGTCTCCAGCGAGGATTTCGAGGAAATGTCCACCGATCTCTTGACGGAGCTTCGCTGCCGCATGAGAATCCACCAGCTCCAGAACTGGCGCAGAAACGGCATCACCACTGTGGAAGACGGCAACAAGTTCGAGAAGGACAAACTAATCCGCCAGGCCCACTACCAAAGAATGGGCAATGGGTCTGGTCTTGCCGCACGCACTGCAGCAGCATCTTCAAGCGGCAATGGCGTCCGCAAGAGCACCAGCACACCGCAGCCAGAATACAAACCCAAAATCAACACAAGCAACTCACGGGCACCGCTTGACATCTCGCATGCCACCGACTTCGACTTGCTCTCGCCCGAGGAGAAGCACTTGTGCTCCACTCTTCGCATTTTGCCGCAACCGTATTTGGGAATCAAGAACCAGCTCATGAAGGAAGCCATCAAAAGCAATGGCGTGTTGAAGAAGAAAGACGCCAGGCAGTTCTTGAAGATCGATGTTAACAAGGCGTCAAAGATTTACGAGTTTTTTGTGCAAATGGGATGGTGCACCCAAGCCTAAGCATCTCAAGTCTTGTGTCCACGGGACTCTGCACAGCGACTTCGATTCGCTTCACTGATTGCTGAAATTTGAATTTAAAAGACTGGCATCAAGTTCTGCATACCAAGTACAAAGGTACTGGATTATTTTTGCTTGGGCACGCATGACTTGAACAAAAGACTAGCGAATTCTTTGACCACATCGAAAGAGGCTAATTTCTTTGATATCCCTCAATAGAGACTCGACTGTTTTAGATCTCGTTGATAGAGACTAATCTCTTGGATGTCTTCCTAATTGGGACTAATCTTTTGGATAACTTTTCAATAGACTCATCTCTTTGATATCTTTCAAATGAGGACCCTCCCCTCTGAGATGCTTCCAATCAAAGGCTTTCTTTGATTTCCTGCCAAATGAGTGGATTGTTCTGCTTTCTGACCACAGGGGCGATTGACCGAGAATGAGCTGCCAACGTCGCAACCAGCCCTCACTCTGAAACAGCCTTTTGCTTTGAAACAATCGTGGAACAAACTGAGAGCAGGCAGCGCAGGCTTACTGGGTGACAGCTGAATCAAAAGAAGCCTTTTCCAGGACCGTGGGGTTGCCGTGCATTCAACCTCATTTGCAACCAAACATGGCGTGAGGGTGATAACCATGTCCTGTATACTGCGCAGGTGGAGGCGCGCGTTGTCCTCAGTTCAAAGAGTTGAACTTGTGCTCTGGAACTTGAGCTCTGGAATTTGAACTTGTACTCTGAACTCGTACACACTGTGCAAGAAGAAACGACTTACTACTCATCCAGACAGTCAGCAAGCAAGGATAGCTAAAATCGGGCATTACAACAGGAACGCCACGCAAGCATTTGACAGCATTTCGAGTGCATCAGAGCGACCACAATAAGAGGTACCAAGCAGCTTTTTTCCACCGTTGACGTGCTACAGCCGAAAAGAAATTAGCCAAGATGAAGCTCACAACAATTGCGGCATTGGTGGCATCAATCGGAGCAGCGGCAGCCAAAGCACCCCCTGCGCAGTTCTTCCCGCTTACGCGAGAGGGAGAGGTACCAAAGATCCAGCCCTACACATTTGGCCAAGACGTGATGATCGATTGTATATCGAGAAATATAGACAATGGGGAACACAACTTTGACACCAACAACCGGATCATCTACAAGGCGTTTCCCGTGTGCAAGGAGACCGGAAAGCCACTCACGTTCCACTACGGGGTGGCAGAGGACATCAACTGCACCATCACATTTACGGACGAGCTTTTCCACTTGTTCCAATTGTACGTGCACGAAGATGCGCCGTTCAGCTGCCGGATTCCCGTGAGCACCGAATTGAATTACTTGGAGAAGGGCGGAGCGTACATTCCCTTGACGTTCAACTTCAAGGGAGAAGTTCACGACTCGCACATGGACTTGGATGCCAAAATGAACATGCTTGTGACCAAGCCGGGCACGCGGGCGCCGGAACAGCAGACGGTGGTGAACGCAATTGCGTGGTCTGCGGGCACCAATGCCACGCGCTTGACCATCGGCGATTCTGTAACGATTGAGCTTGCGGTTAGATGGCTCGACTACATCAAGCCCGTCGGGTCGTCGGGTGCCTCCAATCTCCCATTTGCGGACGGATTCTACAAGCTTCCAATGGCGACGATGCCAATCTCATACGCGCAATACGCAATTAGCTTGATTGCGGTGGCGTTGATCTCTGCGTTTGCGTCGGGATACGTGTCGTTCCGGCTTAAGAAGAACAGGGGCTACCTGGTGCTCGATGCGGAGTCATCGTTGTCGAAGCAGGATTGAGCTGATGAACCCATTTGGAGAAGTAGTCCATGACGGATTAGTTCCGGACACAATACACTGCCATTCGGCGGCAACAAATGTTAGTGAAGACATGCAAGTGATGATCCCTCGAATAAAGCGCTGCAGCTCAACTTGCTAAGTGTTTTCTTTTCCTGATTTTTTAAAGCCAAGCCAGTCGTGGTTCTAGAGCCAGGCCAGTCGATGGGTTTAGAGCCAAGCCAGTCGATGGTTTTAAAGCCAGGCCAGTCGATGGTCTTTTATTTGGCAACCCAGTAATGAACTTTGCAAATGCAACAAACGTAGCAAGTCCATCCAAATGCAACAGGGGCAAAGAACGACACGCAAAGATTAGGCCAGCACCCTTCTTCACCCTTCATCTACCACCTTGATGGATTCTACCAACTTTTCTTCAAGTTTCATGTTTTCTTCCAAATCTAAAACTTTTCTTTGAGGGGAGTTCCAACTCAAGTCTCAGCCTTTCTGGGGAGTTCAAGTTTAAGCTTTTCTTTCAAGTTCCAACTCCTCTTAAGGTTAATCTCCAACTCTTTGGGTTAATCTCCAACTTTTTTTTAGGTTAAGTTACAACCTCGTTTTAAATGCACACGTTTCTCTCAAAACCACATTTTTCTTAGCTTCTACTCTTTTTTAGCTTGTAGCCCCAACACTTCTTCTAAATTGACATGTTTGTTTAAAGGAAGTTCCATCTTTTAGGTTATTGTTCAACTTTCATAAATCAGATATAGTCAGAGCGTTACCGGCATAGTTTAATCCAAATTCACGAGATAATTTCAATTAAAAAGTTTCAATTGCTTACCTTTCATAACGGATAAAAATAAGGTTAAATATCAGTTTAGTCAATGTAACCTAGTATATGGGTTTAGTTAACGTGACCTAGTATATGGGTTAGTTAATGTAACATGGTACATGGGTTTATTTGATCATATCACATGGTTTTACTAAATACGGCATTAACTAGAATTATCTACTTTTCATTCCTTGACATTTAGCAACACTTTTAATTATACGAAACTTAATTACAGTTATAGTTCAACTTAATTAAATTCATAGTTTGTTTGGAACTAGCTTTTCTCAGGTTTAACCTCACTTATGATGATTTAACAATCAGCTGTATTTACAATAAACACGCTTTAATGAGAATTAAGTTACAATAATACCTGAATTTAGCTACATTTTGGAAATTAACTCTTTCGAGGAGGCTAAATGTCATAGAACAGAATAAGAATACATTCGACTTAGGTTTCAGACAAATTTAGTGAGCGGCTGTTTCTGTAGAGCTTAACTCTAAATTACGACAAAGCTAGAAACTAGCTATAAGTGAATCTCCAGACAAAGTAAACTAATAAAAAATTCTGAATGATAGATGCACACGTTCTAAGGAAATCATTTAACAATTGAAGGTGCTTCTTTGAAGTTCTCCTTAAAGCTTTCTATATATTTACTCTGATTTTGAATAATTAAAAGTTATTTTATTTATTAAGTAGATCAGATTTGCATTTTGAATCAAATGAGAAACCAATTTATGAATAAAGAATCTAATTGATAAAGTGCTCTTGAAATAATCTCCACTTGAAGTACTTTTAAGAAAATTATTAGTTAGCGTGCTTTTGAAATAAACCACTTTTAAAAGAGTTCACCACCTGTGTGCTTTGAAAAAATTACTACAGTGTGCCTTTGAAGACCACTACTTAAAGTGCTTTTTGAAATAGACCACTACTTAAGGTGCTTTTGAAAAAAATGACTACTCAGCGTCTTTGAAGAACTCTTTGCCAAAAGTGCTTTAAGGAAATACGTACCAAAAAATTACTACTCAAAATGCTTTTAGAAAATCACCACTTAAAATGCTTTTGAGATAATCCACTACTAAGTGTCTTTGAAAAAGTACCCACTTAGTGTGCTTTCGAGGTAATCATCTTTTAGAGTGCTTTTAAGGTAATTACTCCCAAGTTACTTTTGAAGAACCACTACTAAGCGTCTGAAGAAATTACTACTAAGCGTCTAAAGAAATTACTACTAAGCGTCTGAAGAAATTACTACTAAGCGTCTGAAGAAATCACCACCTGAGTGCTTTCGAGGAAATTACTCTTAGCGTCTATGAAGAAATCACTACATAAAAGAAATAAGTGCTTGGCGTCATTTTTGAAAATAATGACTACTTAGACTACTTAGCGTGCTTTTGAAGTAAACCACTACTAGTGATCACCACCTTAGTGCTTTGAAGAAATCACTCTTAGCGTCTATGAAGCAATTACCTAGCGTCGATGAAAAATTACTACTTGGTGCCTTGAATATCACTACTAAGCGTCTATGAAAAACCACTACTTATAGTACTTTTAAAGTAATGACTACTTAGAAGAAATTACTACTTGGTGCTTTGAATAAATCACTACTTAGCGTCTATGAAAAATCACTACCTAGTGCTTTTGAAAAACCACTACTTATAGTGCTTTTGAAAGTAATGACTACTTGGCACCACTCGCTTTGCTCGTGGGCCTGTTGTAAACAGGTGAACAGTACTAAGCACACTTCCGGATGATGGCGGCCAAAAGCGCCGCCACCAGGTCCGAGACCTCGTCGGCGTGGTCCAAGTACTTCTCGGACAAAAACGCCGTGAAGCGGTCGGAAAGCAGCCGCAGCTCGGCGGCCGAAAGCTTCGAGCGGTGCGCCAAGTACTTGTTGACCGAAAGCTGGAGCGCCTCGGCAAGCGCCGCGTCCAGCACCGCCACGTTGCGGAGCGGAAGCGTCACGTCAAGAAACACCGTCTCGGGGTGCGCCGGGTAGTGCTGCTGCAAGTGGCGGAGCACGTGGTAGTGCAAGTGGTCCCTGCCGAGCGCCGGGTGCTGGTCAAACAAGGCCAAGAAGTCCCGCGACACGCGCATCACGAGCAGCGGCACCATGTCGGCGGCGACCGGCTTGCAGAGCTCGTGCAAGCACATGTCGTAGACGGCAAGCGCCACGTCGCCCTTGAGCACCGGGTTCAGGTCCGGGTCGCCCAACACGTTGAGGTCGGCGTCCGGGAGGCGCGTCAAGTCCAGGCGGAGCAGCGCCTCGTCGTCCAGGCCCAACGCTATGATGTCGTCGTTCTCCTCGAGGTCGTCGCCGGCGTGCGCCGCCACGCTGCTGTCGTTAACGCGGGCCCGGTACTCGGCCTGCGCCGCCGCCAAGTCCGCCTGCTGCTGCTGGTCGGTCAACAAGCCCATGACGCGGCGCCGCATGAGGAGCTTCAGCACGTACGCCAACTCGAACTGCGCGTAGCTGAGCCAGAGCGCCGCGGACGTGCCGTTGAACCGCAACCCGCGCTGGTACAAGTCCCGGGCGCCCTTGGCGTTGGCGTTGGTCTCGAACTCGTACTTGGCCGCCAGGATCCACGCGTCCGTGTTGCGCGGCTGCATCTGGAGAAGCTTGCCGTACACGCGGTACACGATCTTGACCGCGTCCTTTTCCTTGACGAACCCGAGGTACTTCTTCCACAACTCCAACTCGCCGGGGTACTTGCGCACCGCGCGGTCGAACACGACGATGATGCGCCGGAACCCGGCCCAGTCCGACACGCTGGGCTTGCTGTCGAGCTTGTCGGCCGCGCGGAGCCGCTGGTACCGCTTGATCCGGAGCTTTTCCAAGTTGATCTCAAACTCGCTGTACCGCAAGAAGTCCTTGGCCTGCGTGCCGCGGCCCAGGATGCGCTGTTCGAAGTCCGTTCTTCTTCTCATGATCATGGTGATCTCCTTGCGTTCGAAGAGGCCCTTGCGCTGGAGGTCCTCCAACTCGGGGACCGACTGTTCCAAGAGGTGTCTGACTTTGGATGCCATTGTGGGGTGCCAGGGCGGGGGCGGGCGCTGGCGAAGAGGGGGCGATGGCGGCCGGTGTAGGGGGGTGTGTGTGTGCAGGGGTCCCGTGGGCTGTGCTGACGGGCGCCAAGTTGTCGGGGCAAACGGGGGTACGAGACGTGGTGATGGAGGAAGAAAATGCGCAGAGCGCAGAGCGCAGAGCTAGTGATGCTCTGGCGTGTGCAGGCCGCGCCCGCGAAAAAAAACGAGAATGCTCCAGGAGGGGTTTGAACCCACGACCATCGCGTTCCTCACACGATCGTGACTTTGTTGTATAACAACGTCGTAAAACGGCTATAAGCACGAAGCGCTAACCACTGCGCCACTGGAGCACCTGTAATTCAAAATCATTTTCTCTTCTTTCACAACAAGTTTTTCGACTTTGGTCTACTTTTTGTCCTGTTCTTTGTGAGATTCAACAGTGCTATACTTCTGGGGTACATTAACCAAGTCCAGTCCTTTTTTTCTGCTAGTTCCTGGATTTCCATTTTTGCTGGCTCCATTAACCTCGTGCTGACCGGTTTTCACTATGGAATGTTTACCGCGGTTTGAGTCCAAATCAGACGTCTCAATCTTACAACCCAAAATCCAAACTTTGTGATAATTAAAGCTAAAATGAAAATTTCTGGCACTTGGCCTTAAAGAAAAATTTCTGGTATTTGGCTTCGAACTAATAAAGAAAAATCTTTGGCATTTGGCTGTAAAGTAAAAATTCCGAGAGAATTGGCACTTTGTCCGATGGTAGTCCGGATGAATGTAGTTAAAACAATTTGAGGATAAAAATCAATCTGATGT
Source organism: Metschnikowia orientalis (assembly GCA_002893665.1). Taxonomy (NCBI): domain Eukaryota; kingdom Fungi; phylum Ascomycota; class Pichiomycetes; order Serinales; family Metschnikowiaceae; genus Metschnikowia; species Metschnikowia orientalis. Next base: position 48,144 of record NXGZ01000031.1, on the reverse strand, counting down.
TGATAAATAGGAAGCTATTCATAATTGGCCTTGGAAACTTCAAATTTTTGTGGTGTCTAGGATCGTTTGAACGTTCAGGTTTTTACTGAATCCCGTGTTCCAAACTTGTCTAGGACTTAGACCTATATGAACAACAGGACGACAACATAACTATCGGAGGGTATACATTAAAGGATTAAGCAGTGTAATAAAATCTCACGAGTATATTATACACTTAAAACGCCAGGGCTGTTACAGTCAGGGTACAAAAGAATAGTGGTGTTCCACAGAATATCTTAGCAATCAGTATCCACAGCAGATAGATTGCCCGAAATTTGTAGGTATACCCAAAAGAATGCTGACCTTTTGAGTGGGAGTGTCCAAAGAAACCGAAGTTTTAGAGGGATAATTTGATCTTCAAGTGTACTAGTGTACCGTCCACAGAACTTCTCAAGCCACCACAGTCTTGTCTTAGTTTCAGTCTTGTTTCAAGCCAGCCTTGTCTTTTTTCATACCAGCCATAGTCTTGTTTCAAGAAACAATATCTCGTTTCAAGGCAAACACAGTCTTGTTTCGAGTCAACCATTATCTTGTTTCAAGCGAACTATAATGTTGTCTTAACTTGTTAGGGGTTCCTAACAGTGTAGTTTAACTGGTTTCAGATATTGCCACAGTAAGTGGCTGCAAAATCAAGAAGTTGTAATTGTCCAAGAATCACCAAGAAACTCCGCATTGGCATCATTGGAATGTGGCCATAGCCAAGATTTTGCTGCGCTATGAAGGCATAGATCCTAATAAGCCTTGCTCTAAATAAGGCCACCTGTAAATTCTCAATGAACACAACGAGGTTTCGAAGTACTCGTAACCAGCACATGTCAATTATTGTATCCAATCAAGGCTATCAGTTCTATGTTCAGTAAGCTCGAAAAAGTGAACTGCAGGCATTAGAAAAACGGCATTCGAAAAACGGCATTAGAATATCTCCAGCGGCTCAGATAATCAATGAAGTCAACCAAAACAATCAAATCAACACTTCTGCAAGTCAGAAGTCCAAAATTTGAAAATGTCAAGGATTCATAAACCAGTTTGGGAGATTTCACAGAAATCAACAGATTTGAACACGATTTTGTTGCATTTTTTTTCGTTTCTTAGACGGCGACATTGATCGACCTCTCAATACTCGAAATCTCAGCTGAATAGCGGAACAATAAATCAGGGTACTTCACAAAGCTCCACTGATGGTTCACTTGCAATTTTCAAGAATGCATCGCTTGATTCCTCATACTTAGACTTCACATTTAATTGCGTACCTTTCGAACTGAAGTGATGAATTGTTCCGGTTTTATTAACTCATCCACTTGATTCTATCAAATCAAAAATCTAATCGATCGAATGGTGAAATCAATAAACCAACCGAATCAATCCGCCAAGCAATATAAGTGGTTCAGCCAATTCAAGCAATTCAGGAAGTTCAGTCAATGAACAATTCAAAGAATTTAATCGGAATTATCAAGCAACAAATTTAACCAATTCACGGGTTCAATAATTCCAAACAATTCAACCAATTTGCCACACATGAAATGTAATGAAATCAACCAATTCAACCAATTTAACCAATTTAACCAATTCAACCAATTTAACCAATTCAACCAATTCAACCAATTCAACCAATTCAACCAATTCAACCAATTCAACCAATTCAACCAATTCAACCAATTCAACCAATACAAATTCAACCAATTCAACCAATTCAACAAATACAAATTCAGCCAATTTAATCAATCAATCAATTCAACCCACAGCGAGAAATCCTCCACGTGATCTTGTCCTCCCAACCAAAGCTCCAGAAATACTACGAATCCACCCCAGTTTTCGCTAATGGCACACCATGGCCCGGGTATCCGCCTCGTCACCCCACAAATAGAAACCAAGCCCAGCACCGGCCACCACTGCCATCATATACCAGCCATTGTAAGTCATGAAAACCAACATCAACATGAAGGAGTAGCCTACCTGCACCCCATAGAGCAATGCCAGACGGACACGGACGGCAGACAGCGTTCTGGCGGCCGGGGAGGCGATTCCAGCCCCGGTCACGTGCTTCTGCCGCCAGCGGCTGATCCGGACCCGAAGATACTCGTATAGCATGCTGAGCACCACAAGGGCCACCAAAGTGCCCAAGAATCCGGGGAAGGTCGTCACGTGCCACCACTTGTAAATGATACACGAATTGTGCCAGTCCCACGTGAATATCATCTGCAGTCAGTAAGCTGCCGGAACAAGCGGTCTTGGTGGCGAGCGATACGTACGTTCATCAGGCACATGTCGTGCAGAGGCATATCGTGCAGAGGCATGTCGTGCAGAGGCATGCCAAGATCCATCTTCAGTGTGGTGTTCAGAGTAGTTTCTACGGATATCGCGATAAAGTGCGAGAGGCACGGGTGCGGCACAGGGTGGTTGGCGGCCACATCCGAACGGGTTGATAGGCAACACTGGTTGATCGCTGGTTGATTCACTGCATTTGAGTAACCGTGTCAAAGGCACCGTAATATACATGAGAGGCCGTGTCTATCACCGGACGGTCCGCTGTCACAAGGTAAAAGACAACTGCACAGCCATGGTCTGGGGCAACGTTCCTCGCAACACTCCGGGAACACCACCAAAAACTGGTCATGGCATATGGCACGTTCCTTCAAGGGATCTCCGCAAACTGGTCATGGCCCATGTCACTGTTCCTTTCGAGGCACTGCGTGCATCTAGGCCTCCTCATCGTCCACCAACACAGAGGCATCAAAGTAGAGCGACGGGTCCAACGAGCCGATATCGGCACACTTGCAAGTGCCCTCAAGCAACAACTCGCTCATGATCTTGCCACTGGCCGGTGCATTGTTGATGCCCCAGCACGAATGGCCCGAGCACAAGTAAAGGTTGTCCACATTGGTCTCGCCAATCAAAGGGCCCGACGACGAGGGCACGTCCAACACAGGCAAATAACATGCCTGCCGCTTGAGAATCTTGCCCTTTTTCAACATGGGCGACATTTTGCCCACCTGTTTGAACAAGTCGTCACACTTGGATTTCACCACTTGCACGTCATCCGTGGTTTCCGGCACGTCCACAGCAGAGTCACCCTCGCCGCAAACAAACACCTCGTCCTTCCGTGCGTAGATCTCCGGCGAAATGTACGATCCTGGCCCGGTCTTGAACTCCGTGAAGATAGCGTATGGCGACACGCTTGTGCTGTGGGGAGCAATCGTGATCGAGTGGGCCCGTAACCCAGAAATCGGACAGTCGGGCAAAATTCGCGAGGTCCACGGACCAACAGTGAGCACAGTCTGCTCGGCCTTCAACGTGATGAGGCCCTTTTTGTTTCCCGTCTGCACGTCTTTGGCGCCCGTGGGCTCGTACTCGATGCCCGTGGCCACTCCGGTCTCCATCAGGTACAACACCTTATTCACCTTTCCCAAGACCAACTCGAGCGAGCCGTTGGCCTTTTCCACGGCTTTCCGGAGCAAGAAATTCGTGAACTTGTATGGGTGCACCTGAGCGGTGGAGTCTTTTCCGCCCAAGTAGGAGCAGCGAGACACCAATGAGTCGGTGATCCAGTTCAAGTCTGCGGGAAGCGTGTTGGTGTTGCGGGGCTGCTTGGGTGGGGGGTTTTTGCCGAGCGACTTGCTGTCAGAGGCGGGGTCTTCGCCGGCTTCACTTTCATGCTCCGACGCATCGGACTCGATGTGGCTCACGTCTCCCTCCACAGATACGGTGGTCAACCGGCGGTAGTCCCACACCGTTTCTCCATCGTACATGTCGGAGAGATCCTGATGTAGCTGGAAGGAAAGCGGCACAAGCGGTTGGGGAAACGCCCATAGGGCCAAGAGCCCGCCTGCTTTGCCACTGGCGCCTCCGGCCACTCTCTTGGACTCCACTATGGTGATGTGGTACTGGTCTGGGTTGTACTTTGGATGCGTGACCAAGTAGTAGGCCGTGCACACGCCCATAATTCCTGCTCCAGCAATGATGATGTGTTTCTTGCCTTCATGGCGGCCACTGGCCTCCGACTGGAACTTAAGCTGATCGGACATTCTGCACGTGGTGTTCTCACAAGGCCTTGTCTGAGAAAAAGTGACGGAGCAAGGCGCTTCTTGGTTTGTCAACAGGCGAGTGTTCTCGGTTCAAGAGGCGGGTGGCGTTGAGGTGGAGAAGACTTGGGATCCGTGGGCTCACAGATTCGGGTTGCACACAGAGTTCTTGGTAGTTCCTGGACTTGGGAAATTCTCTGGATCCGCAGGTTTCTTGTTGCGTAAGACGAGGCACCGTTTTCAGGGTTTCCGAGTGGACGTTGCGCAAAAAAGAAAGCAGAATGAGCTGATGCTGCGAGGGAAGGGTATGTGAGGTGACGTGAGTTGCCCGAGAAACTGGCGCCATGCGCGGCTTGCGCCTCTCCTTGCACGTGACATGTCGGAACTGCGTGCGGGGCCCTTCATCACTGGGGTTTTGGCGCTGTTGCGGGTCTGAAAGTGGCCAAGATTTCGGGAGAACCCTGGTGCGTTGGCGTTCGTGCAGACCCTGGCTGCAGGGAAGGACGGAGGAGTCTGGCCTCAGGGAAGGTGCCGTTGTGCCCGAAGAGGGCGGATTAGGCTTTTTCTGCGGGCGGTGGCCCGGGCACTTTGCACGTGACCCAGAGGTGGAGGATGGGTCTTTCAGGTGGACTTTGAGAGACCCATGGAGACAGGAGAGAAACATGTAAGTCTAGAGGCTGTAGAACAGTTTTTGGAGCAGAAGTCAATAATGACTATTGGAGGGAATCAATAATGAGTTCATTCGAAGTATAGTGACTTTGTTCGAGGGACCAATAGTGAGTTCATTCAAAGTATAATGACATTCTTCGAGTCCCCAATAATGATTTCATCCAAAATATAATGGCTTCATTTGAAGAAATCAATATGACTTTCTTGGAAAACATCAGTAAGGAATTTTTGGAGAAACCAACAATGTCTTTAGCCGGAGAGATCTTTCTGAAGTGACCCTCTGAAGATACACAATTTGAGGAGTTCCCGGTAAATGAGATGAGAAATCAAGCCAAAGTAGGGCGGGCGGCCAGAAAGCACTATGTGGCCTTCTGTTTGGACGCTCTCGTTTGGGCCCAAACTACAGCCTTGGCTTTCAACCAGCGCAAAAGCGAGATGATTCGAAATAGCGTCAAAGTCATGGCCATGACCAAAACCGTCATAATCAAGCGCTCGTTGTCCTGATACAAACGGCTGTCGAAAAGATGGATGTCGGCCACTTTCTTCTTCTTCATGTACATTTTGGCCGGGTCGTACTGGTCGTTCCAGTGAGGCTCCACGTCATTGTACATGAACAGGTTGCGCTCGTACTCGGACTGCCGGGACGCGTGGCTCAAAATGTCGTGGAACAAGGCGAAGCGCTCCGGTTGGTCTTGCAAAGCCAGTTGCGGAATGGGGTGGTACTGGTGCAAGATGTCGGAGGTCACAAGGATCGTGAAGTGGGGCGAGGGGCTGATGCGGAGCACGCGGCGAATCACGTCGTCGACTTCCCGGAGGGCCTCCTGCCGGCCTTGTTTTTCCGGAAGCGGCGGGGCGTCGTACCGGACCACCCGGGGTCGGGTGTCAATGTAGTGTTCGACATCGCCAAAGGTTCGGATGGCCTCGGCTTTGCAGGTCAGCACCACGTATTTCTCCAAGAAATCGAGATCCAACGGGTCTTTGACCCACGGCACCGCCACGATCGTCGAAGACATATGGAGATAGTTGTAAAGATTGGGCCACTGGTGTTTTTTTGTCTGCAACATGTCGGAGGCCATGAGTCCTGGGATGTTCACGAGGAGGTAGATGTCGGAGGAGCACTCGGTCACGAGCCGCTTCACGACGTTGGTGGCCGAGGCGGAGGACTGCCTTTTAAGGACGTCTCCGTCGAGTTCCTCTTTGAGTCCTGGCACTAACCGGTGAGATGCAAGCAAGAAGGGTGCCACCAGTTGGGCATAGGCCACTGCCGAGAGAAGGCAGAGGATTCTGCAGATAACGGCCAGCGGATGCATTCTGTTGTGTTTGTTGTCTCGAGGGTTTGCGGACGGTGATTGTTAACACTTGCTGATGGTGATTGTCTTGATAGAGGTGACTGGTGATAAACCCTTATTTCATGTATCGCGGGAGATTATGCAGTGATCTCCAATTTGATACTAAGAATAGTAGCAGTCTGAAATGGAAGCTTTGTTAAGGTAGTCTTATTAAAGTAGCCTTGAATGGAAGCCTTAAATGGAAGCCTTGGAAGAGTAGACTTCTTATAGTAGCTTTTATAGTAGCCTTAATATTAGCCTTGTCAGAGTAGCCTTGATATTAGCCTTATTCAAGTAACCTTAATAGTAGCCTTAATAGTAGCTTTGGTATAGTAGCCTTAATAGTAGCTTTGATATAGTAGCCTTAATAGCAGCCTTAGTAGTAGCCTATCTGGTAACCAATATTGATGAACAATGTTCAATTCCGGCCTGATTCAAGCAATTATTCTGATATACAAAGGTGTCCTTATAGTACCTTTAAGACTTGAAAATCGCGTTGGTTCAAAGACTCTGTGTCTTGTTTAAAAAAGTCTCCGGTTAATTGAAATTCCAATTTTAATTCAATTCTGGGACCCCTAGCCAAAGCCTGGTACTAGTGATTTATCGTTTGTAGGCTCTAATAGCTGTGGCCTCTCTGAATAATTTGCAGACTGGCACTGACCGCCACCTTTCACTTTCAGGTTTTGTGGGAATAACCAAATAACGCCGCTTGATTCGAACGACTATCGCCTAAAAACCTCAGGTTAGGGTGGATCTAAAATTGAGTGGGAACTGCAAGTCCAGCAGAGCTCTTTTCGCGACACGAGGGTATGCTGTGCGCACTGCATACAGCGCCCCTTTGCAAGAGCACCACATCGATGGATAACCAACTTGGTTGTATGAAACCAACATGATTTTGATGTCAGCTTGATTTTGGTGGAATTGGTGTTCTTTTCATGAATCTCGTCATTTTTGATTGATTTTGTCAGATCTTGAACTAGGCAGACATTTCGCTTGACACTGCTTGCAGCTTTCTCATTATGGTGCTTTTCTAGATCATGATAAGGTGCATTAGTCTAGGGTAGTGCAAACAATTGCAAAAATCTGGAGCCAACCTGAGGTTGTAGGATGAAGATAGGGCCAAGATGGCTTCTTATGTATGAGTGCTCCAAGGGAAAAAAAAAAATCAAAAGTCAGTGCTTATGGTAACTATCGATCTAGTTTCTATCTAAAGCCTATAAAAATAGACTTTTCACGTTCTCGAAAATACCTTCAATCTCTAACCCTAATCTCCCACTAGTTTACATTTGGTCCCTCCTTTAAGCTCCTTTAGCTTGGGATCGATATTACTGTCGGTAAATTTAAATATCGTGAGTGATCTACTTTAAGTTGTCTCAGTCTTGCGGCATCAAATGTAGAAAAATAGAGATGTAGCTTCACGTGGCTACTTTAATCTTGGAGCTTCGTTGCATTAAATTTTGCGATCTACTGGCTGTGACATGTGAAGCCGGTCACGTAAGGTGCAAATGTGACATTTGTAAGGGATAACACGTAATTCTAGCGATCCTGATAACGTATTCATAAGTGCTTCATTCAAGGCTTATAATAAACGGTGTGAACTAACTATGTCACTGGATAATGCAATCAAAAGTTTGATAAATGGTGAATGGGGCGTAAAAGACGTGATTGAATAAAAAGAAAGGTTTTTATAAGGAGTACTAATTTCAAAGATAAAAATGGAGCATATTTAATTTATGGTGAAACAAAATAACATGGTCAAAATAAAATGTCAAAACAGGTTTGACAAAAATATAAAAGAGAAATAAAGAAAGCAGCGAAGCAGACTTAATAGCTCAGGAAGATTGACTTATGAAAATGTGAAATAAGTTGAAAATCAGTAAAGGAAAAATACAGGAAAAAGAAGGATATTTATGACATGAGAATAATGTGACTTGTCATAGATAAGTGTTATAGTTTAGCGTTGAACAAAAAGCTAACTTCTTTGATTTATTAGGAAAAAATTGATAAAACCTTAAAAAAATAGGTTAGTTTTGGAACAACTTGAATTGCTCTAGGGGATACATACGCTGTTTGAATGCGCTTACAAGGTAACACTAATGAAGAGAGGGACTTGTGCCAATCTATAGATTAACATGGCTCAAAACTTATCTTTCTAGTCAGCTTGTGTTCCATGGCTCAAACTATTCTTTGGAGTGAACTTGTGTTCCGACTGAAACTAGATTCTACAAGCTCAAATGAACTTTTTCTACTTACTTCCTTCCAGATTTCAAAGTGACTTTTGTTGCAGACTCGGACTGGCTAATCAGCTTCACACTGAAATTGTATTTTCAAGGGCTACTTTTACAAATGAGGGCCACTTTTACAAATGAGGGCTATTCTACAAATAAAGCCCACGAATGAGGAGACATTACGAAGCAACCTTTACCAGATAGCTTGAACTGTTGTTTTCATGGGCCCTAGATCAGCAGCAAAATTCAGACAATAAAGGTTTGGCTGCTAAGTGAAATCCAAAGCCAACGGAAATTCCACCTCTTTCCTTGGCTTCAATTGAATGGTTCTAAATTATAAGCCTGCTTAAGTGCAGATAATAGAATTGTGTCTTTTGCCGAGTATCATCTTTATTGACAACAGAGGAGTGTCCGGTCATTATATGATATAATCTATCTGATTTTTAAACCAAAGAAACACTAGCTTTCTCGAAATCAACTAATTAAAGATTCATATGCTAGTCACTATCTATGTTTTCTCTTATATTATTATCTACCAGGTTTTTAGTCGTGAATGAGTTCAATGCTGCTGATTCCGATAGTATTCTAAATATTAAACCGTTTAAACTTGGGGCATCGAGACCCCACTTTGGAGTGAAACTGACTATTCTTTACACTTTTGGGCAATGAAGAACACACAATATACATAGGCAACGAAGAAACAAAAAAAATAATTGTGGAAAAAGGTGAATACATGGCATCAGGTTTAAGAACTTTTTGGGCCTGTAGCCTTTCTCTTTTTTTGCTCTCTTGAGAGCCTCTTTCACCAATTTTTTGAACATATAATCCGCCATTTCAATGGAAACTAGGAAGAGAATCACGCCATACCGTATAATACGGGAAATAGAGGAAGAGAAGGAAAATAAAATTTAACATCCAGGCTTCTGCTTTCCGATCTCAGCCTTCTCTACTTTGAAGTCTTTCACTTTAAGCCAAGCTCTCAGTCCACTTTCAATACCTGTTTCTCGAGTTTTCTATACTTACCCTGACTTTCTTCACTCTCTTTTCCCTTTTTTAGTTTCTCTTGCACTTCCATCCTCTCACTTCCTCTCGCTGTAAATTCCCTGGGACAAGCAATCTAGAAATCTAGAATTTCTATTCTCTTTCTTTCTTCACTTTTTTTCTTCTCATTGACTTCATTTATTTCTTCGTATTAATTTCTTCTTATTGATCTCTTATTAATCTCTTATTAATTTCTTCTCTTTTGACTTTAATGTTTTCGTCTTATTTCTTCTCTTTGACTACTTCTCATTAATTCGCTCTTACCTTCTCATTAATACCTTCAGTTTCTTATCAATCTCACGTCAATCTCTTCTTGATCACCTTCTTCTCATCAATTTCTAGTCAATCTCTAATTGATCTCTTCTTGATTGCCTCCTTCTAAATTCTTATAATTTTCTCTATATTTACTCTTTAGTCCCTTCTCTTTGACTCTTATATATCGCTGGTTCAGTTCTTACTCTACTCCCCAGTTACCCCTCTAACTCCGGCTAAAATTCACAGTGGATGTGGCTGTCGATGTTCCCAAAGTTTGCGAAATACGCCAGAAACAAGTCCACAAGCCTTACCACGTCATGCGAGCCGCCGGTCTCTCTAATGGAGTGCATCGACAACTGCGGGTTGCCCAAGTCTAGCGTCCGGAGGCCCAACTTGGCCGAAAGCATCGGGCCGATGGTCGAGCCGCATGGAGAGTCGTTTCTCACCACAAACAACTGCAACGGCACGCGGGCCTTCTCCGCCACCGCCTTGATCAACACAATCCCGCGCGAGTTGGTGGCATACCTCTGGTTGGCATTGATCTTGATCACGGGCCCCGAGTTCACGTGCGGCCGGTTGTTTTTCTCGTAGAATCTCTCGTAGTTGGGGTGGATTCCATGCGCCTGGTCCGACGAGAGCATGAAAGCCCTGCTGCACATGAGAGCAAACGTGTCGTTCGAGGCAAGTTGCTTCAGCCCCAAGTCCGACGACCCATGGCACTCTCTGGCCGCGTCCTCCGAGGCCTGGGATATGCGCCGGAGAACATCGGGCAAAAACGACGAGTCGGCGCCTTGTGCCGACACAGAGCCGATTTCCTCGTGGTCAAACAAGGAGATCAAGGCGGACAGCCCCGAGTCGGCGCCGACAATGGCGTCCGCCGCGGCGTAGCACGAGGTCAAGTTGTCCTGGCGAGGCGCAAACACAAACTCGTCGTGGATGCCGCCCAAGCAGGCGGGCTGGTGGTCACACAAGAGCAACTCAAAGTCCTCGATTTGGCGGGCGGCCACGCCCAAGTCGCTGGCCACGAGCCGCACCAACGAGTCGTTGTGGCGGGCCACCACGTGCTGGATGGCCTCGAACTGGCCCTCGCTCAACTGGAGGTCCGGGTGGTCCTGGCAGCTGCCCTCGAACTTCTCCTGGCCCGCGATGGGCACGAACTCGGACTCCTTGTTGAACTCGAATTTCTGGTTCACCTCGCGGTGGAGGTGGATGGCTAGCGTGGGGATCCGCATCAACGGCTTGCGGATGTGCACGAGCCGGGCAACGTAGTGGCCCTCGTCGGTCTTGACGTACACTCTTCCGGCAAGACTCAAGTCCCGGTCAAACCACGTGTGCGCAATGAGCCCGCCGTACTGCTCCACGCCGACCTGGATGAAGCCCTCGCTGCTCTTTCGGGACACCGGTTTGAGCTTGAGACACGGCGAGTCTGTGTGTGCTCCCACCATTGCCCAAGGGCCGAGGAAGTTTCCGGTGGTGAACGCAATGAGCGACGACGCGTTTCGCGTCACCACGTACTTGTGGCCTTGTTCGAGCTTCCACGGCTCCTTCTCGTTCAACTCTTCAAACCCGTGCTTTACGAGTTTGCCTTTGATGTTGGCCACGGCATGGTACGGTGTTGGAGAGGCGTTGATGAAGTCGACTAAGCCTGCGGCGTGCTGCGACGTGCGGGCGTCCATTTTGTGTCTGTGCAATTGGACGGCGTTTGGGCGTGAAAAAATGCCAGGACGTTTTTTTGGAACGGGTCTTGGGTTTTTTTGGAACGGGTCTTGGGTGGTGCAAATGTGGTGCTCCGTCCTGCAGAGTCCCGGCGCGGCATCGTATGCACCTGACCTTGCGCATAATCGTCTTCTCTCCACGCACTCTATAAGGAACTAATCGCGAGGTAGTCAACATTGATTAACTGCAAACTTTGTCGTTGATTATCCCGAACATCGTCATCATTGTCATCATGGAACATCTATAAACATCGTCATCATTTATTAACTGCAAACAGTGTCATCGTTGATTAACTGCAAAAATCGTCATCAGTATTGTCATCATGGAATATCTATAAACATCGTTATCATTGATTAACTGCAAAAATCGTTACATTGACTAACTGCAAACTTTGTCATCGTTGATTAACTGCAAATATTGTCATCATTATTGTGATCATGATTACCTACAAACATCGTTATCATTGACTAACTGCAAACTTTGTCATCGTTGATTAACTGCAAACATTGTCATCATTATTGTCATCATTGACTAACTGCAAACTTTGTCATCGTTGATTAACTGCAAATATTGTCATCATTATTGTCATCATTGATAACCTACAAACATCGTTATCATTGACTAACTGCAAACTTTGTCATCGTTGATTAACTGCAAACATTGTCATCATTATTGTCATCATTGACTAACTGCAAACTTTGTCATCGTTGATTAACTGCAAATATTGTCATCATTATTGTCATCATTGATAACCTACAAACATCGTTATCATTGACTAACTGCAAACTTTGTCATCGTTGATTAACTGCAAACATTGTCATCATTATTGTCATCATTGACTAACTGCAAACTTTGTCATCGTTGATTAACTGCAAATATTGTCATCATTATTGTCATCATTGATAACCTACAAACATCGTTATCATTGACTAACTGCAAACTTTGTCATCGTTGATTAACTGCAAACATTGTCATCATTATTGTCATCATTGACTACCTGCAAACACTGTCATCATTGATTAACTGCAAAAATCGTCATCATTATTGTCATCATGGAACATCTATAAACATCGTTATCATTGAATACCTACAAACAGTGTCATCGTTGATTAACTGCAAACTTTGTCATCATTATTGTCATCATTGATTACCTACAAACACTGGCATCATTGATTAACTGCAAAAATCAGTATTGTCATCATGGAATATCTACAAATAGTGGCAATACAAGATATTTAATTCTTTTTCAACATAGACATCCATTCAGGTAACTCAACTTTCACTGTGTTCAATTTCAGCTCAACTTTAATTATATGCATTTTCTCTCATTTAGAGGGTGCACGCGCAGCGTTCACATCCTTGTCACAATCATCATGTTGTCCTTCTAATAAATCCAAAACACCCGCGGATTTCTCTGAGTGTAAATTTTATCCGCCTATGGAGTCTGCTTACTACTATTTCCATTTCGCTCTCTTCTGCTGCCGTTAATTTTTTTAAACGTGGTGTAGATGTATTGAGCATCCTTGTCTTGATCCACCATAAGTAGAAATGTCTCCTCTTCCGCGACCCTCCACTAATTGCAGCTTTACTGCTTGCAACGTTTATTAATTGCAACCCTTATTAATTGCAACGTTTATTAATCTTTATTAATTGCAACGCTTATTGATTGCAACTTTACTGCTTGCAACGTTTACTAATGGACAACGCTTTATTATACATTGACCAAATGTCGCCCGATTCGGGCAGTGCCGATTCCTTTAGCTGCTCGGCGGCTCCGCTTGAAGATGCACGGCGGTCTGGTGCACCGTCCTGCACACGCCCACGTCAACCGCTGCCTCCAAAGAACTTGACTCTTTCCCTACACACCTTATCTCCTTATCATCTGTCAATTTACACTTCCCTTCGGTGTCTCACCTTCATTAGCCTCAAATTGCAAGGATCTTCTTTTGGGGTCTGAAAAGGATTGCTTCTGCGAAATCGGATTCTTCTCATTAAAGCCACTCCCTGGCACGGCTCTTTGCAATCCCACTAAGCAGCCGCCTAAACCCGGAGTAAAGAGATAACGGGCGGCCGCAGGGGTCTTGCTTTTCTTTCACTTCGACTCTTCCGCTTCGTATTCTTCTCTCTACATGATTCCTGTATCATTTACCATTTAATGTATTCGCAGCTGAGGCCCAATGTTACCCCCACAAAATTGTCCAATATTGCCGGAAACCGGATAGGCGGAAGGCAGATAAAGAATCGCTTTTATCCAACGAACGCTCGCGTCGATTGAAACAAATTGAAACAAACTGTAAGTCGATTGAAACAAACTGTAAGTCGATTGAAACAAACTGTAAGTCGATTGAAACAAACTGTAAGTCGATTGAAACACAACTGTAACCAAATGAAAGCCGCTAGCAAACTCATGTGCGGCTGGTGAACCGTTACCATGTAAGAGACTTTTGACTTCACCATCTGGTACTATTCACGACCCATCTGAGGAAGAAAAAAAAGAACGGAAAGTCATTGAAAATCAAGGCGACTTGTGCTTTGGGTGCAAAGTCTTAAACACGAACTAGGGTTGCTTGCTATGAGAATAGACCATGCTATCTCAATCACGGATGATCAGTAATAAAATCAGCAAAGAAATCGTCTTCGCTCAACTCAGGCTTGCCCGACGAAGCCCCCGGTTCTGACGGCCTCTCTTCGGCCGCCGGCGCATTTGACTGTACGGGTTTGCCGCCTTCCAACTCTGTTATCATGGATTGTAGCTCCTCTTGACGCTGGCGCTGCCGCCGGGAGACTTTCTGGAGATGCCGTATATACTCGACAGAGTTCTGGAGGATGGTCGCCTTATTTGGCTTTGTTTCTTTGACCTTAATGTTGGCAAGGATGTCTATTATCTCGGTCGGGTTTTCAACGCCGGGCTTCTGCAAAGCTTGTACGGCACACATTTGCGGCGTGAGCAATGACGGAGGTACGAGAATACCCAATACCTTGATCTTTTCTTTGATCAAGTCACGCCGACGGCGCTCCACTGCATTGTGAAACTCTCTTCTGCGTTTCGCCTTTTCTTCTTGGGACAACTGCTTCGTGCCCACACTGTGTTCGGACGGCCTTCGAGCTTGTGGATTAGGCGCAGAGGACGACGGCACAACAGGCGCAATTTCTTGGAAGCCGGGTCCAAATGGATGCAGACTTGTTGGAGACGCTGCGGCCATTTGCTGGTACTTCGAATCAGCCGGGACTTTCATACTCAATGATTGGTTCAAGCTCATCGGAGGGGGTGAGTTCATGTATGAGCCGCTGTAGGACCCGTCATAAGGTGATTTGGGCGTGTCAAAGGAGCCCTCATATGCATTTGATTGTGGAGACATGAAATTCTTTGGAGACAAGTAGGAGCCGTGGCCGATATCATTGATCGGGGGCTGCACACTCACACTTCCGTGCCGGGAAATGTTAGGAGTGAACGAGTTCCCTTGATATGTGCTCCCTAAGGAATCTTCTGCAATAGCGTTGAGCAGCGGAAAATTTCCATGCCGCGAGTTGGGGGAAAAGTATTGCGATGACAAAAACATGTTGTTGTTGTTGTTGTTGTTACCGTGGCGGACACTGCCGGGGATGTTTTCCGCAGCACGGACGGGGTCGTTGGGGCCCGAGTTTATGGAAGCAAACGCCATATTGGACGTGTCCCCAGCCAACGGATCGATGCCCTCTTGTTGGGCGAAATTGTCCATGTTCGTGCTGTCCATGTTCGTGCTGCCAAAGATGTTGTCTTGCGCACTTGCCGGGCCGCTTAAAGGGTCCACCGACAAGGATTGGTCAATGGAAAGCGAGGACTTCAAGGGAGACCCTAAGAGGTTGAGCTGGTCCATCAAAAAGTCACTGGAGGCGTCGCCACCTGAGAGCGTGTAGCTTGCTGCGTTGCCCATGTTTTGGATGGAGCCTTGTAGCTGTTGTGGCGACAAGTTGGCCGAGGAGTGGCTGAACGCAGCTTTCTGGTTGTTGCTGGCTCCGGACGACTGGGTGCCTGGCGCCAGCGACTGCCATTGGGCGCTGAAATCTAGAGAGGCTTCCCTTGGCATGGACGCCGAAAGCCGGTCATTTTGGGCGCTGTTGGCGTCTTTGCTGCCCGCATCCCACTCCAGAGGGTTCTTGTTTTGATTTGCATGGGCCTGTGCGGAGTCATAGCTGGTGGTAAAGGAGCTAGGTGTTTCATCAAACGGATCCTTTAAGAAGTCCTCCATGTTGCCGAAGGATCTTGCTGGCCAGAAAAAAAGTACCTGAGATCAAGCAAATCGGAGCAGTATCTCAAAAAGCTCTGCTTTAGTCAGCGACCGCCGATTGAACGCTTGGCAGATGGCTGGATTTAGTGTTTAGAAGAATGTGGACTCATCTGGAGCGCGCGGGTCAACTGAAAAGGCGCATGCCTGCAGGGTGCGCCTCAGGGACTAAAGTTTCGGAGAGATCAGACTGCACACAGCCGAGCGTTTAATTGTCTCTGCGACACGCCGGGCTTACCTGGTAACACTGCGGCACCACATTCCGAGTTTTGGTCGGGGCGAATAATGGCGTCATTGTCATATTACGCCAACTGCATCCGCTTGCCGCCACTCGTCACTTTTCGAAAAAAGCTTCGTTTCAGGATTTCAGCTTCATTTCTGTAGATCAGGGTGTCGGCTGGTCCAAAGGGTTTATGTGGTTTTTCGCTTGTTGATCAATTTTTTCTTGACGTGCTTTTTCATCTTGGTCTTTCTCTTGTCAGCCTTGGCCTCCTTGGCTGCGGTCTTTCGAGCCTTTTTGTCGTCTTTATTTTCGTGCTTTTTGCCCTTCAACTCTTTCTCTCTTTTAGGCCCCGAGTACCGTTTCTTCTCGCCTTCTTGTTCCGAGTCTTCGTCAGATACGTCCGACGATTCGTCCTCGTCATCACTGTCGCTCAGATCATCCGAGCTCGACTCCGCTTCGCCGAGTTCTTCTGCGTGTTCGCCGACTGGGACCAAGTCCGTCAATGTATCGACTTTACCTTCGGAGAATTTGTCAAAATCCCTCTCTTCTAGGTGATTCAAGGACCTGACAAGATGCAATGATCTGAAGATTTCATCGTCAACACCCGCGTCTTCGAGTTCGCTCTTAAGAGGTAGCTGATCCAAGTACCGTCCCAACTCCTCGTCCGAGTCCCCTGATAGTCCGAGCTGGTCGTCATACTCCGTAATGTACTTAAACAAGAGTCTCTCGGGATAGACATTGATCTTCTTCCTGGCAAAGAAATCGTTCACGTTTTTGATGTCCATTCTGAGGAAGTCCAATGCCATAGGATGTTCAGGCTCCACCGACTGTGATACATCAATGATATAAAGCCTGTCATTGTGCACAATGGAGTTGTATTCTGACAAGTCAGCGTGCACCAAGCGACAGGTTTTGTACATCCGCCGCATATAGAAAAGCATCTGCTGGTAGTAATGAACAATCTCTTCGGTGTCTTTGAACGGGTGGTCCTTCAACTTTGGGGATGGTTGGGCCTCTCCTTTGGTGAGATACTCCATCACTAAAACATGCGAACGCAATTCCACAGGCTCCGGGCAGGGGATGCCATGAGTGTAGAGACGCTTGAGATTTCGGAACTCCTTCTCTGCCCACACCTTCACCATTTTCCGGGGATTGCTCTGGTTCTTGGTGTTCCGAAAGCGGAACTCCCCGTCAACATACCTCTCTCTGTCTTTAAACACGAGGATCGAGGTCTTGTAGATTTTGACGGCATACTCGCGGGTGGTGACCTGTGGGTCATCGTGCGTACCGTGATACACATTTGCTTCTTTGCCGGTACTTATACAGCCGTTGATTCGAGAAAGAACGCCCTTGTTGATGATCTTTTTCAAGAAATTCATGGTTCTTGGATCTAAAACCTGTTCTACCGTGGCCCTGTTAGCACGGTCCTTGGTAGTTTTGGGACCCTTCTTCAACGGATCGGTATTGATCACCAGAGAGTACTTTTCGGCGATTTCGCCTCGATCTGTGATTGTTTTCGACGTGGAGTGTGCAGCGGGTCCACTTTTCTTGAGACCTGGGGCTGCACTGGACTCCGTGCGGGGCCCCATTTCTGAGTCGGAATCTGAATAGGAGTCCGAGTCTGATTCCGAGCAGGAATCCGAGTCCGAATCCGCTGACAACTGTTCCTCATCTTGCGACCGCGACTGCTCTGTGACAGTCTGTGGAACCCGTGCATCATTGATCTCGAGCTTTTCGAGAGAGGAGCTAATTTCGGCCATTTTCTGGTGGGTTAGCCACGAATTGTTGGTTGTGGATTCCGTTGATGGTTTGCATTGGAGATGAGATGCTCATGTTTCGTCGATGCAGGTGCTGCGCGGCCTCACTGGTCGCGTGACCCAGTCCAGATGATCTCAGGGTGGGGTGCCAATAACGGAAATTTGAATTTGCTGTCAACCCCTGAAAACAACTAGGGTTCGAGCAAAAAATTAGTCCATTGAGTGGAAATTTAAGAAAAAGGGGCGTTCCGAAATTAAGGGTCCTGCCCACACAAGGTTTCCAATATGACAGTCAAAAGGTTGATTCGCTGAAAAGGAATGAATCTGCTAAAAAGGATTAATTCTGCTAAAATCTGAATTGCTAGGAAGGATTAATAGAAAGGTGGGAATCGGAAAAAAGGGGTGAGGAGAGAGGTGGCGATTTGAAACGAGTACAAAGAGGGCGTCGTTTCATGCGGGTTTCAGAAGCGTCACTGATGGTTGCGAAATGCACACCGCACTTGTTTCACCTCCAACTGGTTTTCGATGCGCGCGCTCATGTCTTTTCCCGCCGAAACAACTCTCCTGTCCCTGTCATGTTGAGTCACTCGTCCCTCGACAGGATTCTCCCCAAGGTATGTTTTGAATACCACCCTACAGGCGGGGTCAAGCTTGCAGCAAGTACCAGGCTTCGAAGGCAGCAGGTTTACCAGCAGACGCATGTTGCGGGATGCTCCCGTTGCAAGGACCTCAGGACACCACTAACCAGCAGAAATTCCTCTATTTTATCCCGCTTTATATTGGCGTGGAGCTCATATTGTCTGTTGCAATTCTCAACAAGGCTGGCGGTATTTACGGTATCCTCTCGCTCCTCACGGGCCACCATCTCAACTTCTGGCAATGGGTCTACAATTTGTTGGCGTTCTCCACGCTCCCGTTCTATATTCTGGCCTTGTTCAGCTTACAGGATAGTTCCTCCAACTTGAGAAAAATGTGCTTGGGCTGCTCTGTCTATTTGCTTGACACGGTGACCGGTTTTTTGTACACACTCTACTTTATCCACTTCTGGAACAGCCGGGAAGCTTCTGCCCTGTCCCCTGCAGACGCGGCTCAGGCACTGGCGTTGTCCATTCGTGCCGAGGACTGGAGCCAGGCGGCTTCGCCGTCGAGAGAGTTGTTTTTAACGGTGTGTGGCGTGCTCTTCCAGACCATAACCCGCATCTACTCGTGTCTCATTATAATCTCCTTCACCAAGCAGCTTCTCCTCCAATATCTCCACAACCAGAGGAATCATGGACACGACTGCTTGTCCGACGAAGCAGAGCACCCCACGTGGACGGGCAAGATCAAGAAATTTACATACGCCCTCGAGATGCGAGCAAAAGACTTTTTCACCCAGGCTTTCGCTTGAATTAACTAGCCGGGCGATCCAAGTGCTATGGAGAAACGAATTCAAACGCTCGTTGGGTGGTAGGTGTTTTTTGCGACTAAATACCTTCTGGCGCCCACCTCGAACGGAGATGAAGCTTAGTGGGCTTGCAACTCTTCGCAGTGGGGCCAATTTAGTCGAATCGCATTGACATGGTGATAGAATTGGGCTAATTCCCAGCTAGACCAGGCGAGCGCCTGAATCCAAGGGCCCGTTTTCATGGGCCCGAGGGACCAAGGAGCTCGACGGAGACGACCAAACAGCAGTTGCGAGACATTTCCGAGCAACCAGCCAAGCACCAGCCTGGTAACAGGCAGGCACTAGCAAAAGATCGAAATGTCAGGCAGGCACCCGCACTGTCATAGCCAAAGATGAAAAATCAGGCAGGCACCCGCACTGCAATAGGAAAAGATCAAAAAGCTTTAGGCAGGTAACAGCCAGGCACTAGCCAAAGATCAGAAAGCGTTACGCAGGCACCCGACAGGCACTAGCCAAAGATCAGAAAGCGTTACGCAGGCACCCGACAGGCACTAGCCAAAGATCAGAAAGCATTAGGCAAGCACCGGCAAGGGGGAGGGCTTGCAGTATGGGTGTGCTCAAAGATGCCGCTGTAAATAGAATAGAGAGGCTGGATGCATCCGGCCGACGCCTGGGTGGGTCAGGTGCGCGCCAGCTCCAAGCGCTCTGCAGCCCCACACTCCCTAAAGATAGATCCACCAGTTCCAGACATCAGCCTTGACACTGACAAGCCCTCATTTAGACTCTAATAAATCTCAGGTCAGATTCAGATAGAAGGAGCGCCTCAACCGACGCATTTGCAAAACCGAGAAACATCTAATACCGAAAGACCAGAAACACAGAAGAGATCGCAATTAGCGTCTAGTCTTAAGGATCAACCAATTACCGACAATTGCCACGATCTCATACTAACGGGATCGGAATTGATATAATATTCCGGACAGGACACCAGTTCCTTCTGAAGACACATCCCAAGAGTCTTAAATAAAGGATCTATTAAGAACTGGACTAACACCTGAACTAAGACCTGACTGAAGAATCTCAATCAAAAGATCTAATAGGGACTGGACTAACATCCAAATCACAGACTTTTGGAATCCGATTTTACGGCCTAAACTTGAGCCCTGGACCAAAGACTCGAACCTAAGACCTGATACTCCAAGGGTCACAAACATTACCCGTTAAAACAACCCCAGACTCAAGAAATGGGCCAGACATCCAGCTCTGACATCTCCACATGCCGTGAAAACTACAGCACGGGCGAACTTCGGCGGCTTTTCCGGGCCCGTGCCGCCCAATTATACAGCACGCTCGAATTGGACGCCATTTCCCGCCATTTGCCCCCTTCTTGCGGCCAGGCGGCGGGCTCCGACCACATCTCGCCCCTCGAGCTTGCCCGGTTTCTCGGGCTTGAGGCGCTCGCCAACACCGCCCAGGCCAAGTGCCTGTTGGACACGATCTACAACTCGTTTGTGGCGCTCGGACGACTTCTTCCCATTGCCGAATCGGCAGGTTTTCCCGTCGGCACGGGCGACGCCGACAACGAAAAAGAAAGCCGGGAACTGCCGGAGCCCAGCACGCCTGCAGACGACGCCGGGGTTCTTACGGTCGGCCTGCTCTTGGTCGCTCTAGCAGTGCACACGCACCGGCTCGGCAAGATCTGGAAAAGCTCACAGTACGGCCCGCTTGTCTTCTTGTCTCTCAGCGAAGGCGGGCGGCCCAAAGAAGAAGCGGTGCAGCTGGCGCCGCTGTCGTATGAGGTCGAGGTGCTCCAGCTCCCTGCAGACTACGAGGGTCCGGGCCAGCCCACGACGGTGGCCGCCAAGAAAATCAACTGGAACTCGCTCGGCCCGCTCCAGGCATTGGGGTCCGACCCGGACGCCGCCTTGGGGTCCCGGACCGTGCGGTCCTCGGACCTCCGGTCCTTTTTGGCTGCCTTGCTCGTGGTCCGGCTCTACGTGGAGCTGCCGCGGGCCATTGACATTGAAGCAGTGGTCCAGACCGAATGGCTGCTGTTTGAAGCGGCGGCGCTGGCCTTGGTCCGACACATTGTCCGGGACGACCCGCATTTGCAACAGAACATCACCTATGCCCAGTTTGAGTCGGGAACGACGGTGATGGCGGGGCTTGACGCCACGCTCCAGACGCTTCTACGCCAGCAGGTGTTTGTGCACGTGCCTCCGCCGGCGGCGCCTGCCCTCAACGGGTCGGCGTCCCGTCTTATGACCGATGCCGCTGTCGCACAACTCTCGGTGCTCTTGGCGCCCCAGAACGTGGCTGTGTCGAGACAGAACCTCGTGGAGCTCTACAACGGGTCCAAGAGCGGATTCTCCATGCGCTCGCTTGAGCTGAAGATCTTCAAGTGGCAGGCGCCCACGGTGTTGATGTTGTCGGGGAAGCGCGTGCGGACGCCGAACAAACGGTACCAGGCGTTTGACTCGGAGTTCCCGCGGGCGTTTCGGGCCCACGACCGTGCCTTGCCGCCGGGCGGCTCCGACTCCGACCGCCTCACCTACGCGGTGTACTTGGATGTGCCGTGGCAGGCCTCCAACAAGGCCAATTTCGGGTCTGCCCAGACCGTGCTCGTGGCGCTTCTGCCGCGGGCCGACGTGTTCACCTCCCGGAACTCGGCGGTGCTGCAGGGTCGGCTGGTCTACTTCAATAACCAGGGCATGGGCATTGGGTTTGGCAATGACCAGCCCATAAACAAGAACCACGTGCGCAGATACAACCCGGGCAACGTGTCGTTGACCATCGAGGCCAACTTGGAGTTTGCGGTGTTCCGCCATCTCTGCCGGGCCTCGGCCAACAACCCCAACTATTTCGAACCGAGTGACGTCGCTGCTGACTACGAGGACCGCTTTGTGATTTCAGACTTGGAGGTGTGGGGTCTCGGCTCCACGAAGGAACTTGAAGAGCAGCGGAAGCAGTGGGAATGGGAGGAGAAGCAAGCGCAAGCACGCCAAAGCGTGAACCTTCGGAGTATGGGCGAGGACCGGGCGTTCATGGAAATGGTGGGTTTGGTGGGAAACCATGGCCTGGGGGGCTCAGTTTGATCTTCTTTCGAGAACTTATGAAAATCTTTGGAGAATCTCTTTTGAGAATCTTTCGAGAATCTTTTGAGAATCTTTTGAGAATCTTTTGAGAATCCCCATGAACTTATGGCCACTCTGTTTTCACGACTTGTTTGATTTTATTTGTCGTGCTGCTATTTCTTTGGATGGCCACAAGATTGCAGCCAGTGACGTGACAGTGAAGTGATCAGATTACCATGTTGAGTACGCAGTCTCCACAACCAGAGTCCTGTCAATGACTCTTTGAATCCCGTTAGCCACAAAGCAGGCACGAGCAGGCTACGTCACGTGACTCCTGCTCGGCGGTGGGTGCAAACCCCGGTCGCCAGCGAAACGTGGCTTATTGTACGGGAGCCTTGCGGTCAAGTCCTCCACGCGCCGTCTCGGTGTCCTCCACGCGCCATCTCGGTGTCCTGCACGCGCCATTCTCGGTGTCCTACATGAAGGCTGTTTTCATTGAGATCAAAAAAGCGAAGCCATCTGGTTCTCTTGGGAGGGTGTTGGCGTGTGTGCAGGACGCGCGAGATGAGGAGCGCAGTGATGGGCTCGGGTCAAGACTAAACTTTACAGTCCACTCGAATCAAATCCGGAAACCAAAAAGATGGGCAAGAAGCACAACGACAGCCGTTTCCTGGCGTCTGCATACGATCCACGGTTTATTGTTCCCAGCACAAAGAAGAACAAGGTCAAAGTCGACGATAGATTCTCCAAAGATGAGTTGAGAAAATTGAACGTCACTGCAACAGGCAAGAAGGCCAAAGTGGACAGATATGGGCGCAAGCTTCAGAAAGACTCCAAAAGTGACTACGACAAGTATTTTGAGGAGGAAAAGAAACAGTCTGCTAGTGCGAGCGAAAGTGAAGAAAGCAGCGGCGAAAGTAGCGAAGATGACGAAGAGGAGAGCGACGAGGAAAGTGAAACCAAAAGCAAGAGCAAGCTTGAAAGGAAGATGACTGGCTCCAGTGCAAGTGAAAGCGAGAGTGAGAGCCAAAGCGAAAGTGAGGGCGAGAGCGAAGACAATGAAGCGAACAAGGATTCAAAGCTCAGAACAAAACCCCCTAGAAAATCGACTTTGAAGAAGACAGTCAAAGCCACAGCAAAGCAGGATTCAGATTCGAGTGCAAGCGACAGTGACAGCGGCCTGCAAGATAGCGACAACGAGGCTACAGGATTTGTAGATCGTGCTCGTGGAGAAGGTTTAGAGAGTGATTCTGACAGTGATGACGAGTCTGAGGTGGAGATGGAGTCGGACATCGAGCCCGAAGAGGAGAAGCCCGAGGAAGGAGACCCCTCGTCTTCTTTTGCTGTGGTGAACCTCGATTGGGACAATGTGAGAGCCGTCGACTTGATGTCTACTTTCCTGTCATTCGTTCCCAAGGGAGGAAACATCAAGTCCGTCAGCATCTTCCCCTCTGAGTTTGGCAAGGAGCAAATGCAAAAGGAGGAAACCGAGGGTCCGCCAAAGGAACTCTTCAGAAGCAGCAAGCGCAAACAGGCGCAGGAGTCCGATTCCGACTCTGATGAGGAGCTTGATCTTTCCAATAGGGATGACTTGGAAAAGGCCGCTCGAAAGCTTTACGAAGAAGATGATGGAGAGCAAGACTACGACTCCAAGGCTTTGCGCCGGTATCAATTGCAGCGGTTGCGTTACTACTATGCTGTCGTGCAATGCGACAGCGTGGCCACTGCAAAGAATATTTACACCAATTGCGATGGATCGGAGTACGAGTCGACCGCCAACATCTTCGACTTGCGGTACATTCCAGACGGCATGAGTTTCGAAGATGAAACCGCCAAAGAGGTGTGCACGAAAATCCCAGCAAGCTACCGGCCAGACTCCACATTCGTTACCGACGCTTTGCAGCACTCAAAGGTGAAGTTGACGTGGGACGAGACCCCCAAAGAGAGGTTGACGTTGTCCACGCGGCTGTTTTCGCAAAAAGAGATCGATGACATGGACTTTAAAGCGTACCTTGCATCTGATACGGAGGGCAGCGATGATGAAGACGCGAAGGCAAAGTACCAGAGTCTTCTTGGAGGCAAGTTTGGCAAAAAAGCCGATGAGGATGGCGACGAGGGTGATGTCGACATGGAAATCACGTTCAACCCCGCTTTAGAAAGCGGTGCGCAGGACGCTGCAGAACAGGCGGCTAAGCCGGCCCAAGAGGAGTCAACTATCCAGGCATACAAACGGAAGGAGAAAGAGCGTCGTCAAAAGCGGGCCGAGAAATGGAAGGAAAGCCAGCAGGACGAACAGGAGGCAGATGAAGGCGAGTCGACAAATAAGGCGGCTAAAAACAAGAAGAAGAACAAGAAGAACCGCAGTGGGACCGATGATCAAGACGAGGGCAAGAAGGCCGAGTTGGAGTTGCTCATGATGGATGAAAGTGAGGAAGGAAAGAAGTCGGATCACTTCAACATGCGGGACATAATAAAGGCCGAAAAGAGCCTGAAACGGAAGAAGGGCAAGAAGAACTTCGATGCCGAGCTAGTGCAGGACAACTTCCAAGCCGACTTGGCAGATGACCGGTTCAAAGAAGTGTTTGAAAACCATGAATTTGCGATCGACCCAACCAACAGCGAATTCAAGAAGACCAACACCATGAAACAGATTTTGAAGGAACGTGGTGAGCGGTCCAAGAAAAGCAAGGGCGCCAAGCAGTCCAAAAGAAAAGCCGAGGACGGCAGCCATTTGGCAGACTTGGTCAAAAAATTCAAGCGCAAACTGGCTTAATGATATCCAAAAGGCATTGTCACTGTGCAAGGCGCAAATCGACTTTGGGTAGCCTGAAGCCATCTCGCGCTATAGAAGACTTTTTTTATTGCTATACAAGTCTTTGATTACTGGGCCTCATCTTTGCTCTACAAGGCCTTGAATCAATCTTGGTCTCCGGTTGAAGGCATGAACATTGCGGCAGATGAAAAAATGTGAGTGGCGGTATCGGATTTTAAAAGCTCAACACCACTGAGCTTGCTTGAGCCGGGATATTTGTCAGGAAAGGCCACCATTAAGCTTACTTGAGTAAGGTTATGTTTCAGGCCATGATCGACCAAGCGCCCGTCCATAAGGTCTTGCAGCCAATTCACCAGCTGTTATCCCATATGATATACCTAGAACGATCAAAGAACAAATTCGACATCGGAGCTCCATCCCGTAACGGCATGCTATATATCTCTCAGCACCCGAGGTTTTCCCGATCCGAAAGTCATCTGATTCTTCATACCACATCGGTCGTCTCATCTTTTTTTAGTTGGGTATTTGTTTTGGATGTTCGTGTTAATTTCGTACATTACATCAATATAATTCGACATGTGTTGGTAGTTTTTGTATTTTCCCTTTGCATGCAAATCCCCTTGTCTTTACGACAGACCATTTCCAGCCGTGGTATTGTAAGAGAATTGATCAACAGTGGTATCAAAGAGTATGTCTTTGAGAATGAAGGGTTATTGGAAGTTCATGAAGACTGGACTTGAGAAGTTAAAGAAAGTTCATAATGACTAAGGATGAAAATTTTTAGAAACCCCATATTGACTAAATGTTGAGAAAGTTCAGAATGACTTCGAATGAAAAGTTAACGGAAGTTCATAATAACTAAGAATTAATACTTATTGGAAAGTTCATATTGACTAAATGTTGAGAAAATTCATAATGACTTACAATAAATGTTGATAAATCTCAATGGCTTACGACGATGTGGCTTGGGGTGATAAAACATATCTACTGATTTCCAAATATCAAAATGAAACATAATTCAATGCGCCACTATTAATGCCAAATTTCTACACGATGAGATTATTGTATCGCCTGCTGGACCTTGAAAATGCTACTTAAGAAAAAGTTTGGCCAAAAGCCGCAGCTTAGCGCCAGATTCTCTCGCTTTTTTGGGTTTCAACTAAGCTTCTATTGTCACTCCGTTAATTTGATATAATTTCCAAAGTCGGCATCAAAGGGTTGAAAAACATAGAAGTATATGGAGAGATTATTTGAGAGTAAGAAAGTCATTTTAGAGTATGATAGAAAGATGTTAATACAGGATTGGATGAAAGATGTTATTATAGGATTGAATGAAAGATGTTATTATAGGATTAAGAAAGATCTTATTATAGGATTAAGAAAGATGTCATTATAGGGTTGGTTAGAAAGACTTCATTTCAGAGCATGATATAAACAAGTCAGCACAGGGTTGGTTGAAAAGGTGTCATTACCGATTGGTTGAAAAGACGTCATTCCAAAATCCAATATAAGAAAATCTTACAAGGTTGGATGAAATAGTGATTTTCAGGCTGGAAGAATAAATGCCAATTTGGGTTGGATGAAATGATGTCAATTTAGGGTTGATTCCAGTACTGAAGGTCCAGAACTGGAAGCAAACCTGTGTATTGTTTTAGTTTCCGTTTGGCATCACAGTAAGACTTTTTTCAAGAAATTCAAAACTTGTCAAAATACAAGATAGGATATTTGCTACTGAATAACTTTTTGCACCCAAGTCGCATGCACGGTCTCACACAGGTCTGCATTGTAAGTACACATTTATACCGGTGGCTTGCACCTATACCAAAACGGTTCCAGGAAGGCATAAAGGGTGTCTAGCTTTTCTAAACGGGAAATGCCTGCCACGTGCAGAGATTTCTCCGTAAGAGAGTCCATCGCAAAGCATCAGGAAATTTACAATTGTGATTCTTATTCTACTTATAAATCATTACAGAGTTGCTGCTACTAAAAATGATTACGGACTATGTTTTATTACTTATATATTATTACAGACTATATTTTATTACTTATAATTATTACGGACTATATTTTATTACTTATAAACCATTACAGACTATGTTTTATTACTTATAAATTATTACGGACTATATTTTATTTTTTATAAACCATTACAGACTATGTTTTATTACTTATAAATTATTACTGACTATATTTTATTACTTATAAATTATTACGGACTATATTTTATTGCTTATACATTATTACAGACTATGTTTTATTACTTATAAACCATTACGGACTATATTTTATTACTTATAAATTATTACAGACTATTATTTTTTTATTACTTATAAACCATTACAGACTATATTTTATTACTCATACATTATTACAGACTATTATTTTTTTATTACTTATAAACCATTACAGACTATATTTTATTACTCATACATTATTACAGACTATGTTTTATCACTTATAAATCATTAGAGTTTTTTCTCGACTTTTGAATATTTATTTAATTTCTACTTCTGAATCAATAGAGAATCATTATGGAACTTTGTGTGTAGAGGTAGAGCTTATAGTTTAAAACTTGCCTCTTTTGAAAAAAATAAGCAGTTTACCCAAGGTTCTTCATCTTACATGTCGATTACTATAGATAGATCTCAAACATCAAACAAACAACAAACAAGGGAGCTAGAGGGCGAGAGCTTTAAACTGCGGTTGAGCAAAGACTAAAAGCATTGGGTTTTGAAGAATCTAAGGCGAGTGAAATTTGACAACACGTTTGAATGGAATTGCAACAAGATCTAGTTGCTTAATCAAAGGAGCTTGGAATTCCGTGCCCTTCCGCCCAAAAATGCGTCTGCCAAACAAACCCATGAATTATTGCAGCTGGATAATTCAAACCGGATAATTTAAACCGGATGATTAAACCCAGTATTTCAAACCATAGAATGACAAACCCCACAAGATTTTTCTTTACCGGTGGCTCTGTATTAAGCAGCAGCACCTCTTCCCATTAATATTTAAAACCATGCTATGAATTGAGCTGTCGGGTCCAAGCTGGCAATGGAATAATCTGGTGAAAGTCCTTCATAAAGGTGTTCTGGTGTCCACGTCGAAGCTCAACAGTCACATCCCAAAACTTTTCGTTTTTGTTCGTGATCTCCATACACTCATCTGTCAATTGTCAGTTCAGCTTGTCATTTTTGATGGCAGTTCACTCGGCCGATTGGCAAAGTAGGTATCTAGTCAAGCCATTCTGCAGGAGACAAGATCTTGTAGGTGGATTTTTAGGCCAGAGAGAATGAAAGTGGCAAAAAAAAGGATGAATTGAAGGATAAAACGACTAACATGAGGAGAGGCGATTCCAACTGACTGACGCTTGTAGCGAACGCGAACAAGGGTTTGAAGATGAACATGAAGGAAACCCTGTTTTTGCTTCCAAAGCATACTTCAATCAGACTGTTTCAGAATTGGCCTCCAAAACGTCCCTTTCTCGGTGAAAGCTTGTTTTTTTCTGATGGGAATTCAAATTATGCATTCTTTATAGAAAGATTTTTGCTGCAAAATTGTTTCTTATTCTTCATGAATCATTTCTCTCTGAACATTCTTTCTTTCATCTGGAAGACAAACCTTAAGAATTATCCACTAAGCTGTAAAAATCCACTGTTTTCAAATTATCCACTGATCTCCAATCCACTCATCTTTAATTATCCACTAATCTCCAATCCGATAATCTTTAAGTATCCAAGAATTCCTTAATTATCCACTAATCTTCAATTATCCAAGAATCTCTTAATTATCCAAGAATCTCTAAATTATCCAAGAATCTCTAAATTATCCACTGATCTCTAAATTAACCACTCATCTCTAAATTAACCACTTATCTCTAAAACTACCCACTCATCCCTTAGTACTACCCACTCATCCCTTAAAACAACCCACTCATCTCTAAAAACTACCCTCTAATCTCACTCACAGCTGTAATAGAATAAGTTGCAATACAAGGCCAAGTTTCTAAAAGTACCTTTTTGCATCTTGAGTTCTGCACACACCTCACCTACCGCGCCAGGCAGAAAACACCTAAGATAAAAAGGCACAGTAAAAACCAAACAAGTATCCAGCCGGAGATCCAACCAAGTGGCCTTATCCAAAAAAAAATACGCAATCCAATCCCAGACTCATCAGAGACCAAACCCGAAAAGACAAGACGGAGGCCCGACATGTTGGCGAGAGAAGACGAGCGGGTGTGCACACAAGCAGACCCGTGCACCGGCGCGCGGTGGGACGCGCCGAAAATGTCACGAAAAACACCCTCCACCAACACCCTAAATAGTCGTGCCGCCATGAGAGGACTTTTTGCAGTGCTTCTTGTTTTCATCGCGCAGGCCAGTGCCATGCACTTCTACCTCAATACCAACGAGGTGCGGTGCTTCTACGAGGACTTGCCAGCGGAGGCGTTGGTGGTGGGCAAGCTTGATGCCACAGAGTTTGACGAACGGTCCAACGACTACCACAAAAACCCGCACTTGAAGTTGAAGATCACCGTGGACGAGACGTTTGACAACGACCACCGTGTGGTCAGCCAGAACTCCAAGCCTCTGGGCGACTTCACGTTTTCTGCGCATGATCAGGGAGAACACAAGTTCTGCTTGTCGCCCGTCTACAACGACGGCAGCCACGGCAAGTACCACCGCATTTACTTTGACATTGCCATCGGCACGTCCTCGGACTACCTCGACTCCAAGTCGTCCAAGAAGGTGGACGGCTTGACGTTGCAGGTGCAGGACTTGACCCGGAAGTTGCTGGAGATCCACTTGGAGCAGGAGAGCATCCGCGAGCGGGAGACCTTTTTCAGAAACCAAAGTGAGTCCACCAACACGCGTGTGGTGATGTGGAGTGTCATCCAGCTCTTTGTGTTGGTCGGCACGTGCGCCTACCAGTTGCGCCACTTGAAGGGCTTCTTTGTGAAGCAGAAGATTGTGTGAGACGCTGGTTGCCCGCGCCCCGCTACATAGAGCACCCAATGTACGAAACGTCTGTATTGCCAGTGTACGACACGTCTGTGTGCTGGCGGCGGCTGCCGCGTCACGTGCTGCCCGCTGTATCACGTGCCTGTCGCCACGTGGCCCTGCTTGCGCGCCCAGAGGGCTCGTCTCTCGACGCGTTGCGTGCCGCAAGCCCGGGGCCGGCCCGTGCGCTGCATCCCACCGCGTCACCCATGCCGGGCGGCGTAGGCGAAACGGCCATGGCCAAGCCGCTTTCTATGCTGGAACGAAACGAGGCGCCGCGTGTGTGCAGGACGCAGATTGCGACATTGTGTCTGCGCATCACGAGACCTGCCACCAAAGCACTGCCCAGTAGGGAAAAAACGTCGTTGTTTTCTCTGCGCGCGCCACATTTGCCCCTGCAGGACCAACTTTACCGCTTCGCTTCGCGCACGTGCAACACCGGTCCCTTGCCAAATCCGTACACCGCGGATGTCCGCTTTTCCGCCATCCTCTCGTCGTTTCGCCCGCATACTGGCCCTGTATGTTCTGCGTTCAGACTAGCCACACGTCGCAAAACTTGGTTCGGACTGGTCACGTGCTCGGGGGCGAGCCCTAGAGGCCAGGCTGAAACACGGCCAACGGCACGTGATCGCACGCCCTAGGGGTGCGCTGGCCACCTGCACGCACATGCACCCTTGGTGCCTCGCTGCCTGCTGCGTGTGTACAGAGCACGCACTGGCTTTAGCTTGCGATTCCAAGCCCCTCAAGCCCCACCATTTCACCGCACCCGCAGCCGTATCCACTCTACTGCCCATAACGCATGGTTTCTGTCTTATATAAGACACCGCTCCGCCCGCCACGTTGAACCAAGACCACTTTTTTTTGCACCGTCCGCCCGTTTTTTCGTCTCTTTGCTCCTTTCGACCTCTTGCCCGCTGACTCTCTAGTGGTGCCCCGTGTCTTGTTTCGAACCGCATTGTCTTGTCCCACTCGTTCATTGCTCTCCCTATCGGGCAGTCCAGGCCTACATCCGACTTTCGAATCCAAAATACCGCCGATTCCATAACTCCTCCTCCGCCAAAAACGGTTGCCCGAAAAACCCTGCGCAGATCCGCTTTGTGCCCGCAACCCACGCCTCTGCATCATGAACAACGCATTAGTGCACAGCGACTCCGCATCTGCAGCACACCACCGCAGCCGCGCAGGCTCCGTCGCCGCCAGTGCCAGTGACGGCACCAAGGGCCCCGGCGACGAGAAAAAGGACTTTGACAACCTGTCGCTCGAGAAGCTCTCGTACAGCGAGGGCGAGGCGCCGCTGATTGACTACAAAAACTGCCTGTGGCAGAAGGCAGCCGGGCTTCTTTTTTCCGAGTACATTTGCCTTGCCATCATGTCGTTCCCTTGGTCGTACTCCGTGTTGGGCCTCGTGCCGGGGCTTATTTTGACGGCCTTTGTGTCGCTCACCGTGCTCTACACCGGGCTCACCATCACCGAGTACTGCATTGCCTACCCGCATTTGACCAATGTGTGTGACATTGGCCAGCACTTGTTTGGCGGCTACCGTGCCGTGTGGTACGCCACCGCCGTGTGTTTCTTGCTCAACAACACCTTGATCCAGGCGCTCCACGTGCTCATTGGCGCCAAGTACTTCAACACCGTCAGCAACAACTACGACTCCAACCCTTCGGGCCACATCTGCTCCATTGTGTTTGCGGTGGTGACGCTAGTCATCTGTTTCCTCATCTCGCTTCCTCGGACCTTCTCCCACATGTCGATAATTGGCTATTTTTCCGCTGGCACCATGTTCATAGCCGTCATCTTGGCGATGGCGTTTGCGGGTGTCCAGGACATGCAGAATGTCGTGTGGCACGCCATTCCCGTCAAGGGCACCACCTACGTGTCTGGAATGAGTGCCTTTCTCAACATCGTCTACACCTTTGTCGGCCAGATCACCTACCCTTCCTTCATCTCGCAGATGCGGGAGCCCCGCGACTTCAAAAAGGCCTTGTACATTGTGACTTTGGCTGAGCTCATCACCTTTGCCTTGGCCGGCTCCATCATATACGTGTATGTCGGTAACGAGAACATCACCGCCCCGGCTTTTGGTTCTTTGATCGGCTCCTACAAGAAAATCGCCTTCTCCTTTGCCTTGCCCACCATCATCTTTTTGGGCTCTCTATACTCCAATGTTTCCTCGCAATTCATATTCTTGCAAATCTTCGACGAGCACTCTATCAACAGGAACTCCCACACCGTGGTTGGCTGGGTCACCTGGGCTGCTTTGAACCTTGGCCTCTGGATCATGGCCTTTGTTTTCGCCCAGGTCATTCCCTTCTTCTCCGACTTGCTTTCCTTGATGTCCTCGTTGTTTGACTGCTGGTTTGGTTTTGTTTTCTGGGGCGTGGCGTTCTTCAAGCTTAAGAAGCACCACGACCCATCCTTTAGATTCTGGCCCTACTTCCGCTCCGCTTCGCTAATCGTGAAGTTGGAGATGTTGGCCAACGTTGCCTTGATAGGAATTGGTATCTACATTTTTGGTCCGGGCATCTATGCTACCATTGACAGCATCATCTTATCCTACCAATCTGGTTTGTATGGCAATCCGTTCACGTGCGCCAGCAACGCCATCTGATTCTGTCGTTTGTTTTCATTTCTTGAACGTTTATATTCATTTTCTCTGCCTCTCCTCGTGGGATGCTTCATATGCGATTTTTAATATATTTCATTTGATCATGAGGGCCAAGGACCCTCGTGGGTATGTACACTGAACACAAGGAAACTTGTAGTTTTAGGATATCTAGCCTAAAGTATATCTAGAATCAAAAGTCGAAAATCAAACCAGCCGGCGGTTGAATGAATGGAGCGGCAAGCCTTGCTCATACTCGTGTTTGCCGGTAGCAAGTAGCATATCTACCTGACACCAAAGGATTTTTCAGCAACTCCAAGACTAATATTGGGCGAAAGGCGACAACATTAAGATTGGGAAGCCCAACTACCGTGGCAGGCTATATGGAGTTGTCCGTGTCCCAAATGATCGTCACGGGACCGTCGTTTGTCAACAGGACATCCATCATGGCACCAAACTTCCCATCCAAAACCCTATCCTCATCACCTAGTTCCAGTCTCAACTTGGAGAGAAACTCTTTGTACAATTCGAGCGCGTCCGTGCCCTTGGCCGCCCGATGGAAATCAGGCTTGGTGCCCTTCTTGACCGTGCCATAGAGAGTGAATTGTGACACAGACAACACCCGCAACTCTTTGTCCTGCGCCAAGCTCACGCTCCAGGGTTTGCCATACCATTTGCTGTCGCCCGGTGGTGGATTGGACATATCCTCAAAGACCCGGAGGCCCGAGATCTTTCTCACGAGCTTATCGACATCCAGGGACTTGTCTGTGGTGGAAATGCCCACCAAAAGCACCAAGCCCTTTTGGATAGAAGAAATCACCTCATTCTCCACCGCCACAGACGCATTCTTGACCTTTTGGATCACCACACGCATTTGCAGAGGTGCTCTGGTCGGACGGAAGCGCTCGTCGTTCTGCGCGGACCGCCGCCCGTTGGGTGCAGTACCGGGCCGAGAGCTAGTCATCCGAGAGAATAAAGTGACAGAAAAACTTCAAGCCAGCGGCAATCTCTTGGCCCACCGGCTCAATGTACTTCTCCGGCAACAAGAAGCCGTGCGAGCCATTGTCGCGGAGTTTCACCTGGTACGCCCAGTACGACTTGTGGTGATACATGTAGTCCAAAGCAGTGCCCGACCCCATATCTGGAATCAAGTCCGAGTCACGGTCGATGCATGCGGGCAACACGTTGTAGTATTTGTTGGACGTCAAGCGAATGGCCTTGGAGATGCCGTACGCCAACTCAATCAAGTTCTCCTCGTCCTTTGGCTGGTGGTCGCACGAGAATGCAAACGGGTACAAGATCTCCTGCGAGTAAGAGTGGAGATCGATGTAGCCCCAGATCTTGTGGTCGCCGTTGGTGTCGTTGAGGTACTGGTCCCAAAGCTTCAGCTCGTACGCCTCAAAGGGCACGCTTCCAGCATACTCCTCGCCGCAGATCGTGTCGCTGGACTGTTGCCAGTGAAAGTCGTAGGAATGGTCAATGTCAATGCCGCGGCAGTTGGTATCCTGGGTTTCCCGCAGCGGCTGCCGGTTTTTTCTCCACAACCGGTCCGTGTCCCAAGAGTACTCGTAGCCGTCGGGGTTGGACACTGGAATGAAAAGAAAGTCAAGCTTGGCCAAGGCATCCCACTGGTCGTGGTTGGTCTCGTAGTGCTGGATGATTTCGTACACGCTGTACAAGACCGACGACACCGAAATCCACTCCCGTGCATGCACGCCTCCCGTCACCACGACGGTTCTTTTCTGGTCGTGCGAGATGCCATCCCCTGGCACCGACAAGTGCAACACATTGAAGGGGCGGCCCTCGTACGTTTCGCCCAACTTCTCAATCGTCACTATCTCGGGGTACGTCTGCTGAAGAAGGTCCATCCAGGCGTTGATGGACTCCAACGGCCGGTACAGCTTGAAAAACACCTCGCTGGCAATCGTCAATTTTTCCTTGGTGGACATCAGGTCATTGAGCGGCGCCTCCCACTCTTTTTTAGATGCGGCGTGGAACGCGGCCAATCCGCCTTGCTTCAATGTCTCGGGGTATGTTTCAAAGACGGCCTGGGGCAAGTCTGTGATCAACAAATCGGGCTTGCCGAGGTCAAATTGGGTCACGAGCGCCTGCACGTCTTCGGCGTGCACCTGCAAATCCACCGTGTTTTTGGAAAAGCTGGATCCCCACACTTTGAGTCCCTCGGCCTTGATGTGCCGCACAAGTGCTGGCGACTTGGTCACCCGAATCACCACATTATCCATGTAAGGGTCAAGGTTCACGGGAAGCTCTTCGGCAGCAAACGTCGAGTAGTGTGCACGAGCCGGGGCATCTTGGTTGTTGGCCGCAAACGGCACCTGCAAGCAAGCACCGAGGGCAAGGCAAGGGAGGAGCGATAGAAGCCGCATAGTTGGAGTGGTTCCGGACTTGCTTTGGAATTGCAAGGATATTCCTCCGCGTGGTGTACGGGTGTGTGTGCGCGGCCCGCCGCCCACTGCATCTTGCGGCGCCGACGGACCAGCCACTCAGAACTTCTTGTCCATTGCCAACTATATGCTTTTGTCGCTGCCTGAGCTGCTTTGGATATCTGGACTTCATCTGCGCTAGCTGCTGTCAGCCCTTGACGCGAAGTCACGTGCCCAAACCTTGAAAGCCCGCATGCGGCCCGCGCACACTATTTGCAGCCGAATTCAGCCCGCCCAATGCCAGTAGCTCAAGACGTCTTGCGCGACCATCATTTGGGGTAATCATTGCCATGGAGAGCAAATCTGCCAAAAAAAAGTAACAAAAAAATGACGGCCGCTCTTCAATCTCCTTGTAGCTTCCCTTGTTGAGAATTTCAGCTAATTCCTCGTGCAAACAGCCTTTTTCTTTCAACGCACATTTGGCCAGACATCCGTGGCCACCTCAAGCAAACAATACATTATAGAGGGCTTGGAGCAGAATCAATTTTCTGCCTTACGGTCCTTTTTAGGTTTCTTGGCGGATTTGGGCCACTTTTCTGAACCATCTTGCCTTTTCACCTCCTTGAAGTCGGGCCGCTTTTCTGAACCGTCTTGCTTCTTCACCTCCTCGGAGTTGGGCCGGTTTTCTGAATCATCTTGCCCTTTGGCCTCCTCAGTCTCTTCGGAAATATTATGCTTGGCATTGGCGTCTCCTCCAAGCGGGTATGTCTCATTGAAGCCGTCTCCCAAAAGTTCGATAGCATCAATTATCATATCCAGAATATCCTTCAATGTTTCTCCCTCCTTGCCTAAGATCACTTCCCCTTCTATGCCTTCCACTTCATCGGGGTTGCGCATCGGCGGTGGGGGTTCAGTACTCCATCCTGTGGAGTTAAATGCCTCTTCCGCTAATTCATCTCTTTTCGAAAGACCGCCTGCGACTTGGATAAGCTTCATAACAATTTTGAATATGGCCTCCATTGAATCCAAGCCAGTCATTTGCTTAATAATGGTCAAAACTCCACCCATCTCCTCCAGCCCCATTACCTTTTTCACAATGTCAATGCCACCGCTGATCATGTCGTTACCCAACACTTCGGTGAGCTTGGCACCCATCTCGCCCGGTACAACATTTTTGATCATCTCAATGAAATCCTCGCCTCTTTTGATGTTCTCCTGATTGGACTGCTCGACTGGAACACAAAGTGCGGGAATGGCTAAGGTTGCAAGAACAACAAATTTCAATTTCATGGCTTTTTAGTTGATTGGTAGACACTGGTGGTTTTGGTCGGGCTATCATTTATGCTCGGTAAACCTCATCTTTATATCTTTTTGCCGGCTGGTCTAGAATGGATTGACTTGATGTAGATCACGAGGCCTCTAGAAATGGCTGTTCAACAGCTCCTTGACTTCCAAGGTATCCCCAATTACTTCTTCGTTCGCACTGATCTGCGCGAGGCCCTAAAAACAATTGTCTCGCTCAAAAGGTACAAGAAAACTTTTGACTGATGTGATCTTTCGCCGAGCAAGCAGTTCCAATCGGCCTCTCTTTTCGTGTATTCAATCACCTCGCGGAAACTCCAGAGCAGGCGCATTGTATCAAAACCGCAGCTCCTGACCTAATGTTGCCCATAACGCATGAGACCTGCTCCCCTTCTAGACAAGGATCTGCACTCAGATACCTAGTTTCAGATGACCCTGCCTTCTTTCACTTCCTCATTTTTCCTTGGGTCAGAAGGACCTCAAGACTAAATGTTGAAAACGAAAAGTTAGATGTCCGAATAATCATAAGTTAGATGGCCTCATAATGAAAGATGGCCTGTGATGACAAGCTTACTATCAGCCCAATTCCAAAAAAAAAGTGGTGTTTCTTGTCTTGTGACAAGAGCCTTATCTGTACAATTTCCTAGCAGTGCTTCACTTTTTCTGACGTGGATATCGGAATCCTTAAATACCGCGGCAGGTGGATGGCTGCAAAAACATGAAACACCCCCTAGTTTCACCAAATGTAGCACATAAAAGGTGCCGTTTCGCAAATAAAACCGGCTAACCTCTTTTTTAAATTTGAACGAACTCGCCATTTACAAACAACACCACATTCCCCTCTATATTCACTCGTCTGTATATTTATGGTCTTGGCGAGTAGCCATTCGTGAATCATATCTAAACACACTACTGGTTTGAGCGGACTTCAATGCGTGTTCTCGAATTCAAAGCTGGCGAGTTCACGATGAATCCCCAGACCGAAGTCGCCAGCTAGAGGTTTTTCTTGGCAGACACTTGTTTAGCCCCGCCCTTGACAATGTCGTACAAGAACCTCAAAGTACAAAACAGAACAAACCCAACAAACGCCACCGCACCAAATATGGCTACACGCTGGGACTCGAATGGGACATTCAAGAAATTGTAGGGATACTCCCCTCCAGTCTCAAAATCGATAAGAACCTTGAGCCACATCCAATAGAGAGCGGACAAGGTAACACACGTCGCTGCAGAGACGCTGGAGGACATGGCCCACGGCGGCATGAAAAAGAAAAAGTCGATGAGTAACGCAACGACCGGGAACAAGTGCAAGCACATATCCACAAACACGGGGATCATTTTTGCCTTGGGGTCTTTGACAAGAATGTGGAGAAACACTAGGCGCAAGGGCCAATAGATGAGTGTGACCACCGATTCAAGAACCAAGGCGATTGGATGCAAGTTGTTCTTGATGCTGAAGAGCACTTCTGACTTAAAAACATGGGCAAGAATACCGAGAAGGAACACCACAAGCGAGATTCCTAGGGATATGTTGGTGAGGAACTGGGATTGCCCGGCGCCAATAAGATGCGGTGGAAGAGTGACATGGCTGGAAAGGTACAAGATGGCGTATGAGCCGAGCACAAGGCCGGCTGCATAAATGCAAGCTGGCGCAAGTCTTCCCAAGTATTGTGTGGATGTTTTTGGCATTCAGTTGTGTCGTTCAGACTCCGTGGGTTCAAGAGATGTTGGCGACGGTCCACCGCAACCCCACAAACGGGACCACCGGCACGAGCGCGCAAATCGGTTGCTTGCCGCTGTGCAAATCTACATGTGACGTGAAGGCTCTACGACGGTACGCCGTATCCATTCAAAGATGCATTGTCTATGAAAAGTCATCACCGATCCACAGGTCTTGCCGGTTTGCCTCGTGATGAAGAAATGCTGCAATTCTGTACTTTTGTTGATCAGTTACTGAAGATTCTGGACAACCTACTGCGCGACCGGCTGCGAGACCGGTCATCTTCGTGCAAGCGCTCTCTGTCCGTCCGCGACAAGGACCGAACCTGGTCTCTTTCGGAATTGCGGCCCTCTGTTCGGGCACTTCGTGACTGTGACCGTGACTGCGACCGTGACTGCGACCGTGATCCAACAGAATCTCGGCTGTCAGTGGGAAAGATCTCGGACCTGCCCCTTCTTTCAGATCCAGCATCGACTAGCGACGTATTGGACAGGTTTCGGGAAATAGTGGGGCTTCTCATTCCCAAGAACTTTTTCTTCTTCTCACGACTGGACGTGACATCAATGCCCGCGAGCCAGTCCTGGAAGTAGGATTCCCCATCGATGGGTTTCTCGAGCAGCTCGTGAATCTCGTAAAAGGGCTTCACTAGAATGACAGGAACTAACGCAAACTGGAGGAAGTACTGTGATGTCGAGACTTTGGAGAAAAAGGGCACGTGAAGTCGATGATGGTTGTTCCCCGCCCCTCCATACGCTTGCTGGAGATTCGTGCTACTGTTGCTCGCTGAAACTGGCGCCAGTCCATAGTGTGATGTTCCAACAATCATCATGGCGGGTTTGTACTCCGTGATGGCCTGTTTCAAAAGCTTCTGGGGAGCCCCAATGACCGACTCAAACACAATTGAGATTTTGCGGCGATGTTTGTTCAAGCTCTTGATCTTTTCAAGGGATTGCTGCGCCTGGTCCCGATCGAGACATTTGTGAGTTTTGCTGTCCAAGACTTGGAGGACTATAATGGTGTCGCCGTGTACGACCATCTCTAGAAGGGCCCACTCGATGGCTTTGAAAGATTCCGAATCATTGTTGAACCCGATGAGAAAGCTTTTGTTGTTTCGCCGGAATTTGAAATCGGGGTGCTTTTCTTTGAGAGTTATCGCCTGGTGGTGAGAGTCACTCACAGTGTCGAACGACACCTGTCTCGAAAACAGCGGACGCTCGTGCTTCGAAAACTCGGTCACGGGAGTTCTGATCTGAGAGCTACTCAGGCTCTCATCACCAAGCTGGAACATCGGCTTTGCAGAGGATGCAGAAGATGCGTCTCGACTGAGTGGCAGGGACACTGGGGCTAGAGAGGTGAAAGAGGCAAGGGCCAGGCGGTTCGCCGGGTCGTAATCATCGTAATAGAGCCGGCCCAAAAGATCCGACAGGTTGTTTTCGGACCGATATCTGTCGATGGAGTCATCTGATGTGTGATAGAGAAGGGCATTTAGCTTGGTGTTGATGAAGGTCTCCGTCTCGGCCTCTGAAGCGCCCATTTTGATCTCGAATCCATCGTCGTCCGCGGTGGCTGACCCGGTGCTGGGGGCCTTTTCCTTGTCATAAACCTTCTTCTCAAGCGCTGTGTCGCTTTCTGGGTTCTCATCTTCGGCGACGGCTGCTGCATCTGACAGCGATGGTTGTGAAGTTGACGACTGGCTTGGAGAAGGCTTGCTGTCCGCAGCAGAGGCCTTGGCCACATCTGCTTCGTTTGGGAGTTTCAGCAGCTTGGCTGCGTCCTTTTGCTTTGAAAATAAGCCCATTTCTCTGATTTCCAGGTTTTCGGAAGAACCAATGTCTTGAAGACCGGAGACAGGTTTGGCATGGTGCAGTGCCATGGGCGGTTAGGTTTGCATAGTACGGCCCGACATGTGCGGCTGTCGCCCTGAGCTTCCCGAATAGGTAGAGGCGAGAGGCGTGCCCTAGCGTTGATGCAAACAAGATTGATTAAGCTTTCTGGCTATATATACAAGGTTTTGACAAATGTTCGCCGGCCCTGGGGACTGTCCTGACCCGGTGAGGCGACTTCCAGAAGTTTAGTTCCGATGGTATCCTGCAGGACGACAATACCCCTATGTCCAGGGCAATAGACTCCAAAGATTTGCGGCAACAGAAGGACACGCGCCTGCGACACCAGGCCTATGCATTCGACCAGACCTTTGGGGTTGCTGGATTCGGCTCCATGATCTTTTCCAGTTCGGGCGGACGCACTCCAGTTTTGCACTTCTCGCCTGGAACAATTGAAGGCGGCCGAAATGCAACATACGCCCTCCAAGCTCACAGCCGATCCCGGTTTGGCCCGGGCCCTTTGGAACTCAATCGGACTTAAGAACAGGATAATGGTCGAGCAGACAAGCGGACAGGTGCATGAGGGGACCGCCTCCGCCTGTGACCCTCACAAACAGTTAGCAGGCTTTCAGCATCTAGCAGATTTGCAGGCGTCTATTGGATGGGCAGAAATCCAGCATTATCACGATTGGACGTTTTCCTGAATGGCAGATTCCATATATCTTCCGTTGTTGACGCCTGAGTTGTTCTCGACGATTCCCCAGATGCGGTCCATCTTCAAGCCGCCTACGTTGTCCATGACGTAATAATACCTTCTTTTGCCGTTGACGGTCTCCAGCCACGATCTATAAGGCACCAAGGCGCTGGTCTCCGCCAACTGCAAGGAGGTGTTACCCAGGACCCTGATGAGGGTATTATAAGTCTTACCACCAGTGGCATTCAACTTCTCGACAATGAGCTGCTCGTCAGACACCAAAGCATCAAGAGTCTGGGGTTTTTCCTTGTCGTAGAGACGAAAGATACGGGTGACATAGTCCTTGGTTTTGATCTGTACGGCCAAGGCAGGGGCCCATGTCGCCACGATCACGGCAACGGAATAGAGATCGTCAAACAGGGGCAGCTCATAGAGCAACTTGGAGCCATACACTCCGAGCACGGCAAATGACAAGGTAAGGCGCTTGAGCATGGCGACATACTTGGAGCCCGGGGCCTCGTATAGAGGCTCGTAGGACAAGCGGTACTTGGACGGCAAGGCCACGTCGCGCCAGCCCTCGCGCACATAAACTTTGTCGGAATAGAGGGTGGGGGACCACGGGTCGTTGTCGGAGAGAATCTCGTCGCTTTCAACGGTGGTGTCGTCGGTCTTGTACGTGCCCTTGTGTCTGAATCTGGGCCATGCCGAGGCGGAGAGCTGTCTGGCGGCACACGGGGGGCCGAGCACGTGACGCAGAATCAACAGGACGGGTCGGGTGGGAAGACCCCGCGTGCCTAGAAGGCGGATGGGACCGAGGATCAGGGACATTGATGTGGTGCCAAAGGTAGGTGCTGAAACAAGAGCCCGCGAAGAGGCAGGTTGTGGTGTGCATATAGCGCCGCGGGTCGAGGGGCACGGAGGTGGCCGCAAGTCTTGGATTAATAGCCGGGAAGCGGCAATTGTTTGTTGTCTTTTCGTGAAAGCAGTTTGGAGATCGCCCCGACTAGGCGTTGTCACGGCTAGGCATTTTCACGACTAGGCATTGTCACCATTAGGGCGAATTGGGCGTTTTGGGCGACCAGGGCGATGAGATGCGGGGAAGGCAGCAGCGCGACGCTCGGGACAGCGAGGCCTGAGGCAACTGAAAAAGTCTAAAAAGCCCAACAAAAACTATGGCTTCGTCACCGGACTCAAGAGAAAACACATGGGTTGATGGACGCAAGCAATAAGCAGGGACAACAGGGGCGGGATCAGCAGGGCGCGTGTGCAGTACACGCGGCGCGCGTAGCAAAAAAACACACGTACACCAGGAAAAAACCCAGCATCCATCAACCTCCTTTGCCCCCAGCAACACAACTTCCCCAAAGTGCTACACCGCCCACAATGGAGGACTCGAGCAACAAATTCATCCCAGAGTACAGGCGTACGAACTTCAAGAACAAGGGAAGATTCCAGAGCGATGAGTTGAGAAGAAGAAGAGAAACCCACCAGGTGGACTTGAGGAAACAGAAAAGAGACGAGGTGTTGGCCAAGCGCAGAAACTTCACGGACGGCACGGCAGCCGCCAACGAGTCCGAGGACGAGGACGACCTCGACGACTTTGGCCTTTCTGCTAGCAACGAAGAATCGCTGTTTTACGGCAAGTTGCAGCAGGATTTGCCCAAAATGATGGAGATGATCCAGTCGCCCGACTTCGACAGCAAGCTCGGCGCCACGGTCAAGTTCCGGCAGGTGTTGAGCCGTGAGCACAACCCGCCCATTGACTTTGTGATCCAGAGCGGGGTAATCCCCACTTTGGTGGACTTCATGAAGGAGGGACACCCGGAAATGTTGCAGCTTGAGGCCGCGTGGGCGCTCACCAACATTGCGTCCGGCAGCTCGGACCAGACCCGCGTGGTGGTGGAGCTGGGCGCCGTGCCGCACTTTGTGCAGTTGCTCTACTCGCAGAGCTTGGAGGTCAAGGAACAGGCGATCTGGGCGTTGGGTAACGTGGCCGGCGACTCGCCCGAGTACCGCGACTTTGTGTTGAGCACGGGCGCCATGGAGCCTGTCTTGTCGTTGTTCAACACCACCAAGATCTCCTTGATCCGGACCGCCACGTGGACCTTGTCCAACTTGTGCAGGGGCAAGAACCCGCAGCCCAACTGGAACGTGGTGCAACAGGCCATCCCCACGTTGGCCAAGCTCATCTACTCCGTGGACTCCGAGACCTTGGTGGACGCCTCGTGGGCCGTGTCCTACTTGAGCGACGGCGCGTCCGACGCCATCCAGGCCGTGATTGACGCCCGCATCCCCCACCGCTTGGTTGAGTTATTGAACCACGAGTCCACCCTCGTCCAGACCCCGGCCTTGAGGGCCATCGGCAACATTGTCACGGGAACCGACATCCAGACCCAGGTCATGATCAACGCCGGCGTGTTGCACCACTTGGCGCCCTTGCTCAACTCGCCGAAGGAGACCTTGAGAAAGGAGGCCTGCTGGACCATTTCCAACATCACTGCCGGCAACAGCGAGCAGATACAGGCCGTCATTGATGCCAACTTGATTCCGCCCATCATCAGATTGCTCGAGAAAGGCGACTACAAGACCAAGAAGGAGGCCTGCTGGGCCATTTCCAATGCCAGCTCCGGCGGCTTGCAGAACCCTGACCAGATCCGCTACATTGTCAGCCAGGGCTGCATCAAGCCGTTGTGCGACTTGTTGGCGGTCGCCGACTCCAAGATTGTCGAGGTCACCTTGGACTCCTTGATGAACATCTTGAAAATCGGCGAGTTGGACAAGGACCAGCGAAACGCCGCCACAAACCAATATGCCGTGTACATCGAGGAGGCTGGAGGCATGGAGAAGATCTTCCAGTGCCAGACGCATAGCAATGAAAACATTTACAACAAAGCATACGCAATCATCGAGAAGTACTTCGGTGCCGACGATGACGATGCCTTCAACGAAGAAGACTTGCAGCCGGAAGCCTATGGTGACTCATTTGGGTTTGGCGTCCAACAAAACCAAAACTTCCAGTTTTAACGTCGCTGTCGGCATTGCTAAGCTGCTGTTGCGGCAGGTACCGAGGAACACCGCTACAGACGCACCCAACTTCTGGCAACCGGGCTTTGTGGCTCCAACAGAGCAACCAAGCCGTGCGGCTCATCGAAGCCCTCGACCCGAATCCGCTGAAAGGCTCTTCTCTTTGACTGATTTCTTTTTCATCAATGCGGCGATACTCATGGTGTCCTCGCGACCACCGATAATCTCTCTCCTCGCCACCGTCGTACGTGGCTTCTCATTCTACGTGTATTAAATTGTGCATTCTCTAATATACTGGACTGTAGCGGAGCTAACTCCCGAAATTGTCACCACAAGCCGCGGGCCTGGCACGTGCCCGAAAACACGTGCGAACGCCCCGTGCGAAGCGGCAATTAGCCGAAAGAGGTGCGAAAAAAAGAAAAAAAAGAGCAAAATCCCGCAGCCAGCGGCCGTCATCTCAGCAGCCCGACCACGACCACGGGATGTACGGGTGGTCACGTGATGCGCCATTTCCGGCCAGCGTCGGCACGCAATGAGCGCAGCGCACCGCCGGCGCGGCCCGCTTTTCTGACCCAAACGAGCAAGTGCGCTTTCCGCCGGCACACCCGCAACGCCGTATATTCGAAAAAAGCCCGGTGCCCTCAGCAAACACCCGGACCTCCTGTGCTGTCATTCAGTCGTTCCGTCGTTCCGGTCGTTCCTGCCCCAAAACCCCTCCGGCTGCGGGGCTGGCTCCAGCCGGCCGAGTTTGCTCTGCAGGTCTGCGGTCCCCTTTTTGGTGCGGTCGGCAG
The DNA here is from genome assembly GCA_002893665.1 of Metschnikowia orientalis. Taxonomy (NCBI): domain Eukaryota; kingdom Fungi; phylum Ascomycota; class Pichiomycetes; order Serinales; family Metschnikowiaceae; genus Metschnikowia; species Metschnikowia orientalis. Next base: position 4,030 of record NXGZ01000031.1, on the reverse strand, counting down.
GTTCGGCATGTTTACCGCCCAATTGGGAATGCGCACTCATATCTCAAAACATGCCTAGCAAAGCACCTCAAAAAAACCTTCCTCCCTCTTTTCATCCCAACCACTTCCCTTTCCACGATGAAATTGTCCACTGTTTTGGCTGTGTCTGCACTTGCTACCGGAATCGCTGCTGCTGATGAGACCAGAGAGGTCGTCACGGTGACGGTCACCGGCACCACCAACACCCACAAGTATGGGCGTTTTGACAAGACCAAGAAGTCGGAGGCGTCGACTTCATCCGGTACCCACAAATACGGCCGGTTCGACAAGACCAAGAAATCCGAGGCTTCCACGTCGTCCGGCACTCATAAGTACGGTCGTTTCGACAAGACCAAGAAATCCGAGGCTTCCACGTCGTCCGGTACTCATAAGTACGGTCGTTTCGACAAGACCAAGAAGTCCGAGGCCTCGACCTCTTCTGGCACCCACAAGTACGGCCGGTTCGACAAGACCAAAAAGTCTGAGGCCACCACCACCTCCGGCACCCACAAGTACGGCCGTTTTGACAAGACCAAGGATCCTTTGACCACCACTGTGTACGTGCAAAACAACAAGAACGTGGTCTATGCCCAGAGCGGGAACGCCTCCAACGCCTCTAACGGCACCAACGGCTCTGACTCGTCGTCGGCTGCCAACGGCGCCGGTGCCTTGACCTCCGGTTACACTATCGGCTTGGCCGGTGCCTTTGCTGCTGGTCTTCTCTTAATCTAAGCTCAGAAACGCATGTCTCCTGCCTTGGAGAGTATCTGCCGAGGGCCACGATCCCGGACGAGGGACTGAGTTTGACCCACGCTCCATTTATATCATTTCAATTGTTTTGGCTCGACCTGCCAAGAGGCCTTTTTATCTTCGTCTAATAGATCATTAAAAATAACCTTTCACCAAAGACATTGACTTTGAGCTCGGTGTCGGGCCCGTAGAAGAAAGTAGACTCCCGTAGAAGAAAGCACACTCTGATTTCCCAACCACCCCCATTTAAAGCATAAAAGAGAGTCCCTAAGGCCTAGGGTAAGGTAGAGAAAGCTCTGTTTTTTGACTCTTTGAAGCAATGCTTAATTGTATGGCGAGGTGAAGTCTCAGGAGGCACGATCAGAATAGAGCTTTCGAATTCAAGCATGTGGTGATTTGAGAAGTATCAGTTCATAACAACTATTCCATTCCAATAGTCTTCTCACCATGAGCGATCAAACCCATTAGATTCTTGCTTTATGGAAGCAATTCTGGGAATACATCCTTCAGTTTTCTATTTTCCATAATTCCTGTTTTTGCATGCTTTCTCTAGTCTTACATATTTCCTTTTCAGTATACTCCCCACTTCAGCTTCTTCCATCCATAATTTTGACTGTAGTATTTATCATCTTCAACCACACTTTTCGAAAAAAACACTCTTTTGAATTCTATTGAAGACTTAGATTTTTAAGGTGTTGTAAAGTATCCTCGGTAGTGTGACCGCTGGATGAGTTTGTCTCATTTTGCGAGTTTTTTACAGTGACTGCAAAATTTGATTTTCGAGCCCGTCGCCAATTTCCAATTATTCGAATCGCCCAAAAGCAAAGTTTAATGACTTGTAGGGGTACTGCTAGATTTCAATTTTCTTTAAGACCGCTATAATTAGACATGGTTCAGTATCAATTGTATAGGGTTTCGTCTATTGGCTCCCAAGTGAATAGTTGCCATTTGATATATTTGAAGGGATGCTGAAGTAAACGATGTATAAGAACTGAGGTATATCAAGGAATTTTTCAGGAACTTTATGAACAAATGTATCAAGAAATGTATTAAAAGTGTATCAAGAAATGTATTAAAAGTGTATCAAGAAATGTATTAAAAGTGTATCAAGAAATGTATTAAAAGTGTATCAAGAAATGTATTAGGAAATGTATTGAGGTGTATTAAGAAATGTCTAGTTAGAAATGTATATATCAAGCGATTACTTCCATAATGAATGATTTCTATATGAATGATTTTTTTATGAATGATTTTTTTATGAATGATTTTTTTATGAATGATTTCTACATGAATCTTTTTTTATGAATGTTTTCTAATGAATGTTTTCTATATAAATGGTTTCTATATGAATGTTTTCTATATGAATGTTTTCAATATGTATGTTTTCTAAAACGAATGTTCTCTATATGAATGTTTTCTAAATGAATGGTTTCTATATGAACGTTTTCTATATGAATGTTTTAAATAAGTTTCTAAAACGAATGGTTGCAATAATTTTATCTTGTAAATACTCTATACCGAGGGATCAGTAAATGGTTTCAATAAAAAATGGTCCCCATGAAATAGTGAATGGTCCCATTTCCCATGGTTCACCTTCTCGCTGGCCTTGAACTCACCTCGTGATTAGCTACTGTCTGTCATTCACATTCGACTAGTAAATCCCCTCACTGGTAGAATTTCCGCTAGGAAACACCGTTCTGACAGTCACCCAGAAAATCACTAAATCCTATAGAAAAAGAGCTAGAACACCTGCAAGTTTTGCACGCCGTTCATCTGGCGGGTCAATACTTCCTTGAGGCTCTTCACCTCTTTCAACTCGGTCTCAAGCTGCTGCAATTTGCGTGATAGTTGGCTCTCTAAGCGCTCAACATTCAAGCCAGGCATTCTGTCGTATTCGTCTGCAGTTGCAACCGGAGTCCGGGCAATCTCGGCATCGTCACTCCGCCGCAACAGGAGCGGGCCCTTTTTCACCATGGACGTGATCAACTCGTAGGCAACCTGGGCCCCGTTGGTCAGAGTGATTTCGGCGTGGTCGAAGTCCGGATTGACCTCCACAATGTCAACGCCCACCACCGACAACTCGTCGATGGCCCGCAAAACATAGAGAAGCTCCCGAGGCAACCAGCCACCCGGCTCTTGTGTGCCGGTGCCCGAGCCAAAGCCCGGGTCCAACACGTCGATGTCCACGCTGATGAACGTGGGTGCATCTCTTGGAACCTCGTGCAAGATGCGGCGGATCACGGAATGCACGCCCGAAATCCACACGTCGTCTCCGGAGATCCGCACCCAGTGCTGCTCGTCGTCGTCCTGAAGATCCTCGGGGCCCGAGAGCTTGGTGCGGATGCCGGCGTGCACGTTGTGGTGGCCAAGAAGGCCTTCCTGCTGGGCCTTCCAGAGCATGGACCCGTGGTTGATCTCGCTCTGCGGCGTGCTCCAGAAGCTGGGGTACTTGTCGGGTTTCCACGTGTCGAGGTGGGCATCAAAGTGGATCACGTTGATGGGCCCGTATATCTTGTGGAGCGCCCGCAAGTGGGGGAGCGTGATGGAATGGTCGCCTCCCAAGGCCACGTAACGAGGAGGCGTGGGGGAGCCGCCTGCTTCGAAGTAGCCGCCGCTGCGGTGCTCCAAAACCAACTCCTCAAAGGCCATGGTCATCTGCTTGAATGCCAAGTTGTTGTCCATGGGCGACACGGGAATGTCGCCGCAGTCCAAGATCTTGGCGCCATGGTCGTACGGATTGATGTTGGCCCGCGGATTGTAGCCTCTCATCAGCGTTTGGCGCTGGGATGCTGCCCGGATGGCCCGGGGTCCGAATCTGGCGCCAGACCGGTATGAAGTGGCCGTGTCAAAAGGCACGCCGATGACGCCAATGTCGTAGTTCAAGTTCCTATTGGTGAGGCACGTGTCGTGGGGTAAGTGGGCAAATGTGTTGATACCTTGGAAGGGCCAGGCCTGACCCCAGACCTCCTCGAGCGACGAGTTGCCTGCAGTGTCGACCACCACGTCGCCCATTTGCTGGTAGTGAGCATAAGCACACGAGGCGAGGATCAAAAGACCGAGTTTCATTGTGGTCAGAAAATCTGTTTTGCAGGGATTGCAGTGGGTCAGAGTTTTAGACGAAGACCGCTTTCGATGAAGCCAGTGAGTTTAGAACAGTCTTTGAATCCAGTTTCTTGAACCTTTTTTGAATCCAGTATTTAGATTCCTTATTCAAATCCAGTTTTTGAACCTTATTTGAACCCAGTTTTTGAACCTTTTTTGA
>NXGZ01000013.1:47690-288444 GCA_002893665.1 Metschnikowia orientalis | reverse complement strand
ACGGTTATTCAACGGTTATCGTGTGAATGCGAAACGACTTGTGAACTTCGAACTCCTTAAGAGGTTCGATCCTGGTTCGTTTCTTAACAGCTATATGGTTTTTGAAGTAACAAATCCCCATACCATCTATAAAGAGTCACGTTTTCGCAAATTCAAACATCGCGAATTCAAACACCTCGATCGCCCACCCAACTCCTCAACAGAATCCCCACCACAAATCCCCACACGCAGTGTAAGATGGCTGGCCTGCACACAGACCGCAGCCGTGCACCGCCGCGGCCCCGCCGTTTCTCCACCTCGTGCTGCAGCCGCACCTCCAACTACCTTCTCTTTTCCTTAGGGCTCCTCTTTTTTGCCACACTTTTCCCGACTTTCCCCATGACCAGCCCCGCCCAGACCCGTACCTTCCCGGCGCTGCCGCAATGGACGATGACCGCGGACGAAATCATGCAAAAAGCCCAGGAATTGGCTGCCCGGGCCGTCCGCTTCAATGACCAACTAGCAGCCATTGAGCACCCCACGGTGGCAAACGTGTTGCACGCCACCATCGCGGAGGAAAACGCCACCTCCTTCGAGGAAAACACAATCACGTTCTACCAGTACGTGTCCGCGGAGAAGGAGGTGCGGGACGCGTCGACCAAAGCGGAACAACTCCTTGACGAGAGCTCAATTGAGCAGAATGCGCGGATCGACGTGTACCGCGTGTTCCGCCGGTTGCTTGACGACGTGCAGAGCTCGGAAGAGCCGCTCGAGCCGGAGTTGCTCAAGTACCTCGAGAAACTGGTCAAGTTCTACGAGCGCAACGGATTGAACTTGCCCCAGGCGCAGCGGGACGAGGTCAAGGCGTTGAAGATCGAGCTCTCCTCGTTGCAGACCACGTTCGCCAAAAACAACAACGAGGAAAACGGCCACGTGGCGTTCTCGGGGGCCGAATTGGACGGCGTGCCGCCCGCCACCTTGGAGCAGTACGAAACCGTGGTTGACGCCAGCGGCAACACCAAGTACAAGGTCACCTTCAAGTACCCGGACATTCTCCCGGTGTTGAAGTATGCCCGCAGCCAGGAGACCCGCAAGGCGGCGCACCTAGCCAATCTGAACAAGGTGCCGGAAAACGCCCAGATCTTGGAGAAGATCATCCGTCTCCGCTTCCGCATCGCCAAGCTCTTGGGATACGCCAACTACTCGCAGTTTGTGTTGGAGGAGCGCATGGCCAAAGACCCGGACACCGTGTTGTCCTTTTTGAACGACTTGAAGACAAAGCTCCACCCTCTCGCCCAGGACGAGCGTGCCAGCTTGCTTGCCTTCAAGAACGCGGACTTGCGCTCCCGCGGCTTGCCCGAACAGGACCAGTACTATGCGTGGGACCATGCGTTCTACGACAACTTGCTTTTGGAGAAGGAGTACCAGGTCGACCACCAGGCCATCTCGGAGTACTTCCCGCTTGACCAGACCATCGAGAAGATGCTTGGTTTCTACGAGACGCTATTTGACGTCAAGTTCTGCAAGGAGTCCTCTCCCGACCCGGCCACCGTGTGGCACCAGGATGTGCACAAAATCGCCGTGTACCAGAACATCCGCTATGGCGAGCCCAAGAATGAGTTCATGGGCTGGATCTTGTTTGATCTCCACCCGCGCGAGGGCAAGTACACCCACGCGGCGCAGTTTGGCTTGCAGACGGCCTTCATCAAGCCTGATGGCTCCCGGTCGCCAACATATGCCGCTTTGGTGTGCAACTTCACCAAGCCAACCAAGACCAAGCCGTCTCTTCTCCAGCACAGCGAGGTGACCACGTTTTTCCATGAGCTCGGACATGGTGTGCACAGTTTGTTGTCCCGGACCAAGCTCGCTCGGTTCCAGGGAACCCACGTTCCTCGGGACTTTGTGGAGTGTCCCTCGCAGATGCTCGAGTTCTGGACCTGGTCCAAGGACGAGCTTCGTGTCTTGTCCAGCCACTATGAAAGTGGCAAGCCCATTCCGGATGACTTGATTGACCAGCTCGTCAAATCCAAGAACGTCAACACCGGTCTCTTCAACTCCAGGCAATTGCATTTCGGTCTCTTTGACATGGCGCTCCACACCATCTCGGAAAGCAAGGACCTCGAAGATTTGGACATCAAGTCTTTGTGGAACACCTTGAGAGAGGAGGTTACGTTGATCTCCAACGGTGGCCACGACAACATTGGTTATTCGACATTTGGGCATATTGCCGGTGGATACGAGTCCGGCTACTATGGCTACTTGTACTCGCAGGTGTTTGCCACAGACATCTACTACACGCACTTCCGGGAAGATCCTATGAACGTGGAAAAGGGACTCAAATACAGAGACATAATCTTGAGGAACGGAGGCGCCAGGGAGATCCTCGAGATCTTGGAAGAGTTGCTCGGAAGGAAACCGAATTCGGATGCCTTTTTGAAAGAGATCTTGGGGTAGGACGGCTACGGGCCAGTATCTAGATGAAATGCATTACTGAAATCAAGCCTGATTTGCTTAGGCATCGTCGGAAGCGGTCTCGAAAGGAGTAAGCTCGGAAGTTCCCTCCGACCACGAGACACCGTCGTAGGTGATGGCCTTGATGGCCTTGATGATCTCGGCAAGGTCGCCTCTGACCTGCTTGGTAGAGTCTCTCTCCCTCAAGGTGACGGAGCCGTCCTTGACGGTGTCGAAGTCGATGGTGATACCGAAAGGCGTACCCAACTCGTCGTTTCTGGCGTATCTCTTACCGATGGAGGCCGAGGAATCGTCGACCTTGAACGGAACCTGGGCCTTTCTCAAAGCAGCGGTGATCTTCTTGGTGAGCGGCGTCAAGTCCGCGTGGTTGGACAAAGGCACCACCAAGACCTTGGTGGGGGCCACCAAAGGAGGCAACGACAACACACACCTGTCCTTGTCGTCGGGTCTGCTCCAGAACTGGTGCTCGAAAATGGAGTAGAGGATACGGCCAATACCAAAGGAGGGCTCGATGACGTTGGGCGTGTACTCTCTGACGTGCTCGACCCGGGTGACCTTCTCGATCTTGACCAAGTCGGCCGGGATCTCGACCTGGTGTTCGACGCCTGGCACCTTGGCCACGAGCTTGTTGTTGTCGGCCAACTCCTTGGCCAAGTCCTCCAACTCGCACTGAGTTCTCTGGGTGAGGTAGTCCTGGACCGCGCCGGCGTCCTTTCTGAACAAGGGGCCAAACTTCTTCTTGTTGATGTCGACCTCGAACTTCTCAACCGTGACCGGCTCAGGCAACGTCTGTCTGACCACCAACTTCTCCTTGGTTCTGGCCGCGTGCACGCTCAAGTCGTAGGCGGATCTGTCGGCACAGCCCACGCACTCGATCCAGCCAAACGACGACTGCAACTCGGCGTCCCAGCAGTCGGACGCGTAGTGGGCCATCTCGTTGGACATGTGTTGCCTGAAGCGCAATCTGGAGGCGTCGACTCCGATCTTGAGCAAGAACTGGTAGATCCGGGCAATGAAGTAGCCCAAGGTCTCGTTGTCGACCATGCCGGAGGCCACGGCGTCGCCAATGGACTTCTCGACCAAGGCGGTTCCACCCCGCTCCTGCACGTCCTTGGGCAAGAAGTGCAACTTGACGTCCTTGACGTCGGCAAAGCGGGGGTGGGACTTGTCGGCCGGGTCGACAAAGTGCTCGATCTCGGCCATCAAGAACTCGCGCACCCGCAACAAGCCGGCCCGGGGCGAGATCTCGTTTCTGAAGGACTTGCCGATGGACGCCGACGCAAAGGGCATCTTCTCGTTGTTGCACTCCAACAACTTGGAGAAGTTGAGGAACTGGCCCTGGGCGGTCTCGGGCCGCAAGTAGCCCTTCAACTGGCCGGAGGGGCCGATGGCGGTCTCGAACATCAAGTTGAACTCCACGGGCGGCTCCAAGGGGCCGTTGGTGGCCGGGTTCTTGATGTCGTGCTTGGCAATCAAGTCGCCCAACTCGGGGCCCAGGTACCCGTCGATCTGCGCCAACACAAACTCGTACTCCTGGACCGTGGCGTCGTCCAAGCGGACGTTCTTGATCTCCTTGACCTTCTTCTTGCGCTTCTTCTTGTCGTCGCTCTCCTCCTCGTCCACCACCTGCTCGCCGCGGGCGGCCTTGTTGCCCTTGAGCCGTGCCTCCAACACCTCCTCCACCAAGTGGTCGGCCCGGAAGATCTCGCCGGTTTTCAAGTCCCGGCACATCCAGTCGGCGAACTTGTCCACGTGGCCCGACGTCTTCAACACCTCGTGCGGCGTCAACATCGTGCAGTCCACCTCCAACATGTCCTCTTCCAAAATGAAGTGCTTGCGCCACGTGTCGATGACGTTGGCCTGGAAGGCACATCCTGGGGGGCCATAGTCGTACAAGCCTGACACGCCGCCGTAGATCTCGAATGCGGGCGCGAAAAAGAACCGTCTTTTCAACACTTGCTCAAGCGCCTCGCGCGAGAAGGGGATGTTTGTTTTGGTTGTCATTCTAGCGATTTGTAGCACTTGGCCGAACGGGGTACGTGAAAACAAAATGGTGGTGTGGAGCGGCGCTATGCTTTTTCCGCTCTTCTTTTCCCGCGCGCTATGTGCAGGATGCCCATTCCGGGCTGGCTTCTGCTGCTGGCTTTCGCTTCTGTCGCCCGCTTTTTTGCTTCTGTCGCCACCGCGTGTTGCCGCTTACTCCGATGTGGATGGGCTCAAGGCGGCAAGGAGTGTGGAGGCTGTCAGCGACGGATGCTGGAGGGTGTGTCACACCCGTACATCCTGCACCCGTACACCGCGTGAGTCAACCCGGCTAGAAAAGCCTAGGTGTTGAACTGGCGGATGAGGAATATTGGAGGGTGACAGGTGTATGTTTTTTACTGATTTCTAAGCTGATTTCATTAATTGATTTTATTTACATAATGGTAATACTCTTTTAAGATTCAGAGTTTATTTTACTCGCACTGTCATTTCTGCAAAAAAGCTGCAAAGTGAGAATTGCATATAGATGGTCAGAGTGTCCTTTTACTATTCTATTTTTCATGGACTTCAAATTTTCAGTCACTTTACTGAAAAGAGACTCTTCTATTCTCTTCGTTCTGGTTCTCATTATTAAGTCGTTTCTCGATAGAATATGAAGTAAGATGTAATATACCATGACTCAGATAGTGTAAATATGAATAAACTATGAAGAGATCTAGACAAGCTATAATGAAATAGAACCATTAGGTGATACTATAGACGGAAGTTTAAACAAAATAGGAGAAATGACATTGTGGACCAAAAATGTTTTTAGATATCATATTAATGAAGAAAATAAAATAGAGTATATTGTGAAGGCGTGCAAAATTGTATAATAGAATTAGATCATTCGAAATGAGAGAGAAATAGTCAGCACAATGTATGAGAAAGAAAGATTATATTAATGGAGAAAGGAAGATTATATTAATGGAGAAAGGAAGATTATATCAATGGAGAAAGGAAAAAATCAAGGCTAATGGAGGAGGGAGACGATTAATAATGGAGCAGAGTATTAGATAGTATAAAGGAAGAAACATTAGGGGAAATAAGGGAAAATAAGGGGATAGTAAGGGGAGATATGAATGGGGGAAATAGGGTGAAATGAGGGTAGAACTAAAAGTAAGGGAAATGAGAACTAAAGAGGGCTACTCCAGAATTAGAAAGTGATGGAACAGATAAAGAGATGAAAACGCCTCAGTAGGGATGAAGATTCCAATACTGACACCTTTTTTACAACATTTCATCGAACTATTCTTCGCTTTTCAAGTGCCTTTCTCTTTTGGCACTATACTTTTAAATGTCTATATTATTTTGTATATAATCATGCTAGATATGAATTGGCTGTTTGTGGATTACATCCATAGGTGTATAACATTTTTTAAAACTTCTTTAATTTATTTGATTGAGCTAATATATCAACAAATTCGTTATTAAAACAGTTCTTTTTCTTTTGTGTCTGCAATGTTTAAGCTTAATGAATTACATACTATGTTGATTACGATATTTTTATGGCCTAATTTATTTACGGTATATGGGATTAGTAAAAAGCAGTCATCTGCTTTATCTTTACTTAATTTACAGGTGATTATAGTGATGATAGATTATGAAGAGGCGATTTATAGTCTGAAACTTATACACTGATACCTAACTTACAGTATATAATTGATTTAGAACATATTCAATAATACAAACCTTTTTGTACACTGTGTCAGAACGCCTCTATTGAAAGATGTGTAGAAATTTGTAAATAACTTGATTGAAGGTATGTTGGAAAGATGCTTTAATTTATACCTTTAGATCTATAGACTGTTTTATGAAAATCCATTTTCGAATCATATTCATTGATAGATTTCTCGGACAGAAGCTGTGCTCTAATGCTGGTTTGGTTTCAAGTCAACAGACCTCTGCAAAAGAGGGGTTGACTATTCAATAGAAGATTAAAAAACCCATTCACTCTGATCCACTCGATTCACGTTGAAACCATTTGAAACTACTTTGAAGCCATTTTTAAACCATTTGAAACTACTCTGAAGCCATTTTTAAACCATTTGAAACTACTTTGAAGCCATTTAAACCATTCGGAAACGACCCCAAAACACTTGAAGTATCAGTTTAGTCATATTGAAGATTGCTTGGTCTTAAAGATGATCGTCTCTTCTTTTGAAGATCAGTTCGTATTGTACTGAAGATCTTGATCTTTTGAGAATGACTCGGTCTTTTTAGGACTGAATCAATCTGCTCAAGCGCCTGCTACTGAGCACATTTGATTCTCTATTTAAGGTGCCGTCGGCAAATTGTTTCAAAAGCTAGGAGTCAGTAGAGTTCTAACCTCACACAAAAGCCCTTTTATTTGTCAATTTTCGAAAGAAGATATTTTTGAGCACACAATTTCTTTCAAGTCCATAAAGCATCCAGTGTTAGATCCAGTGCTTTAGATCCATTGTAGCAAATTCAGGCTTTGAAAGAAACTTCAATACTCAAAATGATTCAAAGAGAATTCGGTGCTCTAAGAGAAATCAAGTGCTCAAATCCATTACTGGGACAGAAATACAATTCTTTAAATAGGATTGAGTACTTGAAAGACATTTATTCAAGCCAACTCCCATCTTGGAAGGCTAGGTTTTTCAATGTCAAGCGCTCAAAAAAGATTCAAGGAACTTTTGAAAGAAAGATCCATGTGAACTTACTGATAACGAGATGAGGACTGAATTTAAGGATTCCATAGAATGCACAAAATTCAAAAGAATTTTGAAAGATTCAAAGGTTCACTTTAAGCAATAATTAAGACATACCAGAACAAGAGACTTGGAGAAAAGATTCAAGGTTAACAAAATTTAAGATTACAGACCAAAAAATTCAAGACTTACTAAAACACGAGACTTACTGAAAAGATTCAAGACCAACAAAGTTCACGAATGACAAGATTCAAGATTCAAGATTCACAAACCAAGAGATTTGAAACGTACTCAAATATAATATAAAGCTCAATTCAAGGTTACCATAGAATAAACAAGATTCAAGACTTTGTAAAAACAGAATTCAAGAATAAGAGAAACTTTAAGAGAAATACACTAATAGCAAGAATCGATACGAAAAAAGCATTCAAGTGAAACACACTAATAACAAAAATCAATACGAAAAAAGGATTCAAGGATTAATTAAATTATCCGGGAACTTACTGAACACGAGGTTTAAGGCTTACCAAACAAGAATGAGAACTTCAAAAACAACACTCACAAAAACAAGGAACACTCCAAAATAAACAACATTCAAGACTTCCTGAAAAAAGATTCAAGACTAAAGCAGGATTTAGATGGATCTATTATTCAGTGAGCAAGGCGAGAAAACTGCTTTATTTAGATGGATCTATTTTCTAGTAAGCAAGGCGAGAAAAAGGCTGCTGATCGAGTTAATGAAGGGGTTTTTATCGAAAGAAGGCCTTTTCAGAAAAGTAGAAAGCCTCTGACATTAATCCCAAATTAATGTATATTGGCGGCGAGATTGTAGAAGAGATGACTTGGCAGTATGAGTTGGAATACCGTGAACCAGCAAAGATAAAAAAGCAAAAACTAAAGAGAAAAAGAGGGATATGACTTATGCTTAAAAAGATGTTTCAGATCCAAAAAGAGATTTTAAGCATCCAAAGGAGCACCCGACATTTCCTCAGTTATAGTTGATAGAGAAAGAAGCTAAAAAGGCGGCTCGAAGCACTGGTGAGATAAGTCGTTCTAAAAGAACAGGAAAAGAGTCTACTTCACAGTGCATTTTTCTTTTGTACAGAAGCCTTGGAAACACCAATTTTGCAGCTAATGGTGTTTAGACTCACTGTGAATCGCCGAATTGGAACCCTCGGGGTTCGGCAGATATGGTGTACATATACCGTGTTTGATCATACTTTAAGTTTTCGTTTGGGTGCAATTGTTTTGGCTTGGCTGCTGATTTCCCGCTTGTTTCAAGTATTAAGGCTGCGGGTATGTGGAGTACCGAGTATACCTGTTTCAGCTGACGCTTTAGTTGTTGCAATGGCTTAATTTCTGTTTAATTCTCCTGAGTCTTGTTTTCTCTTAATTGGGTTCTTTGTGCTTCTAGTTTCTCTTTATCTCTAATTTTCTTGAGTCCTATTTTTCTTTTTCTTGAGTCCTATTTCTCTTTTTCTTGAGTCCTATTTCTCTTTTTCTTGAGTCCTATTTCTCTTTTTCTTGAGTCCTATTTCTCTTAAGTTCTACTTTCCCTTTGATTCAGTTTTCTTTAATCCTATTTCGCTAACCTACAAAAAAAGGTTTAAGAACAAGATTCTGACTTACAAGACTTACAATATCAAAGCATCGAATAGAATTCAATATATCTAGGCTACACAAAATGAGACAACTCTAGAACAAGATTCTGACTTACAAGACTTACAATATCAAAGCATAGAATAAAATTCAATAAATCCAGACTACAAAAAGTACAGCAGACAAATTCAAGAAGATTCACCCAAAATCAAGAAGCTTCACCCAAAATTCAAGAAGATTCACCCAAAATCAAGAAGCTCCACCCAAAATTCAAGAAGATTCAAACTTCAAGACTAACCATATCAAAGCATCGAATACAACTCAACAAATCTAGACTACACAAAATGAGACAACTCAAGTAGATTCAGACTTACCCAGTTAAAACAAGGCTCAGGAACTATAAACACCGCTAGACCTTCTTCTTTTCTGCCTTCTCAATGTCAAAGTCGCCGCGGCCAAAGAATCTCAGAGTCAACCAGTAGTACAACTGGGAGTAGGGGTAAGCCGTGGCATTGATGCCACCCTCTGTGTACCAACTGGCACAACCACCAAACTCGGTGCCGAAAACGGCCGTCTTCAAGTGGGCCTGCGTCGTGTTGAACCAGTTCCAGTAGGCAGAGTCCTTCACGGTGATGGACTTGACCTTGTCGTTGAGAATGTCAGGAAGAAGCTTTGCGGCAAAGGCGCAGCCGTTCTCGATGGCCGAAACCACGGAAAAGTGGCCCGTGGCGGAGTTGGGGCCGCCAATGAAAAAGAAGTTGGGGCAGTCCTTGGCCATGACGGTCTTGTATGCACTGACGCCGTTGTCGTGCCACAACTTCTGCAAGTTGGTGCCGTGGCGGCCGGTGATGGTGAAGCCCCGCGTGGACTGGAGCACGTTGTAGCCCGTGCACGCCACGATGATGTCGGCCTTGATGCGCGTGCCGTCCTCCAAGACCACATGGTGCTCGGTGACCTCCTTGATGCGCGAGTCGGTCAAGTCGAACTTGGGGTTCTGCAACGACGGCACGTACTTGTAGTCGAAAATCAACCGCTTGCAGCCCACCTTGTAGTCGGGGATCAACATGTCGTGGTACTTGACGGGCGCCGTGTGCTTGATGTACGACGACGCGATCCACTGATTGAAGCCCCGCACGAGCCTCAGCAAGAGCCCGGTGCCCCGGTACAACGGGTACCGGGTTTCCGCGCCAAGAATGATGAGCCAGCGGATGATGACAAGCCCGAGCCGCGTGCCGCTGAGCCACCGGTACATCGTGTAGAGGAAGCCCGGGAGCGGCGGCATGATCCAGTGCTTGGACCGGAACACCTGCGTCACGGACTTGACGTGCAACTGGTCCATCAACGCCGGCACCACCTGTGCCGCCGAGCACCCGTTGCCAATCACCACCACGTCCTTGTCCTTGAAGTCCACGGAGTGGTCCCAGAGCGCCAGGTGCATGTACTGGCCCTTGAACGTGGTCTTCAAGCCGGGGAAGTTGGAGTCGTTCGGGTACACCAAGCCGCCCTGGCACGAGAGCACCGCCTTGGCAAAGTGCTCGTAGCGCTGGCCCGTGCGCACGTCCGTGGCCGCCAACTTCCACAAGCCCGTGTCCTCGTCCCAGTCGGCGCGTTTGATGGCCGTGCCGAAGCGGGTTTTTTCCCGGAGGCCGTACTTTTCCACCACCGCCAAGATGTACTCCTCCATCTCGGCCTGGGGCGGCCGCAAGTCGCTCCAGTTGTCGTTCAACTCGCTGTGGATCGAGTACCAGAGCGCCGGGATGTCGCTGGCACACCCGGGGTACGTGTTGGCCCACCACGTGCCGCCCCACTCCTCGTGTTTTTCGAAAACCACGAAGTTGTTGGTTTTGACTTTGCGTTTCAACATGAGCGCCGCGCCTAGACCACCGAAGCCGGCTCCGATGATGGCGACGTCTGAATGGCTGGTGATCACGGGCTTGCTCTGGTCATCCGAGAACGATGCCCCGGGCAACAAGATCCGGTGCAGGTCCTCCAAGTCGATCCGGTACTTTTCCGGATGCTGGGCTGAGTCTCTTGTGATGTGGATCGTAGACATTTTTGTTCTTTCAAATGTTTTCAAATATTCCTTGAAATGCTCTTCAAGGTTGAAGGTTTGGATTCAGATGGCTGAATGTTCAAATGGCAATGACTTTCAAATTTGTTTGAATGTCGCTTTCGAATTTTTCTTGCTTCCGAGGTGTTTGCCGCTAGGGATTGAATGCTGGAAGAAGGAGGATGGTAGCACAGCTGAGAAAAAGATGGCTGGAGAAACGAGGGCCAAGACGACGGATTTATACCAGAATGGGAAGCTCAGCTCATGTGATAGAGCAAGGCAGCGGAGCCGATGCATGCAGGCCGACGAGGGATGCGCATGGATAGATGGGGCGACCCCGCAATTTTGGTCGAGGGCTTGAGTGCCGACGCACGTCACGCGCCCGCTGCGGGCGGGGGGACAGGCAGGCGCGCGAGCTCGAGCGTGTGGTCGAAATCCGACACACACATAAAGAGAGACGCGCGGACAAATTCCGATGCGCACATGACGGACTCCGACACACGCATGACAGATCCGACACATGCATGAAACGTCCGACACACGCATGAGTAAATCCGGCACACGCATGACAAAGACGAAACGTCGGGACCAGTATCGAAAGTCGCATGACCAAAGCCGAAACGTGCATGCCAAAGAGCCGAAATGTGCGTCTCACGCCGGCACATGGGCGCCCGCGGCCCCGAACCGTGCATTAAGCCCGACACCTCTGCCCATCCTCAGCCCATCTCCCCGGCTCAACTTGCTCGTCGGCTCCACATCCCGGAGTCCGGGCGCTCCTGTGCCCTCTAACCCCAAAGTCGCCGCAAGTACGAGCCGCGTGCAGCCACCTTGGCTGCAAGAAACCCGAGGCTTCTCTCACCCGCAAATGCAGCAGTGACCAGGGCCAATCACGACATCTTGAACCCTCGCGTGTCCTCAATAAACGCCTCCTCGTCGTAGCCGTCGTGGGCAGCGTCCGCGTCAATGTAAACCTTCATCACAAGCACAAGAAAGGTAAGCACTGCAGACAAGGCAAACACCTTGTCGAACCAGGCATCAACAAAGTCAACCTCGGCGGCAATCTGGGCCGCCGCCGTGGCCCCCGACGAAAGCGAAAGCACCTCCAGAAGCAGGCGCGCCGCCTCGGGCGGAAGATTCGAGCGGATCAAAAGCGCCGTCGCGATCACATAGATCGCCAAAAGCTCGCTGATCACAAGGTTCTTGAGCCACATCTTGGTGCGCTCGCCCAAGCGGCTGGCCGGCAAGTAGCGGCCCACCGACTTGAAGGTGGTCACCACGTTCTGCACCGAGCAGAGAAACAACGACCCCAGAAGAAAAAATCCCACCTGGTTGATCAACTGCGCCTCCAGAAGCGGAAGGTACCCGAACACCGACTGGATGAGCTTGGCCACGGTGATGGCCAACGCGTCGTTGGTGATTTTGTTCATCGTGTCGCTGGCCCGCTCGCCGTCCACAATCACGTTGGTTTCCGCATGGAGATCCTGGCCCTTGTACCAGAAATGGAACGGGAGCCGCAACACAAGCACGTTGACGATGCGGTACACGCAGTAGAGCGAGAAGACCAAGTCGAAGAGCTGCACAAGGCCGGCAACCAGCCAGCGGCTCGGCTCCCGCGGCAGAGCGGCGGCGGCGCCGCCCACGGGCGCAATCTGGTCGAGTTTGGTGCAAATCTCCCCGTAAATCGAGTCCAGAAGTTCGCCCAACGACGCAAGCTCCGCCTGCAACTCGTCCAGCTCCCGGGCCTCCGGGCTGCGCCCCGCAAGCGCCGTGAACGAGTGCACGCGGTTCAAGAGCCGCCGGCCGTTGCCCTTGAGCAGCTTAAGGGCGCCGCCCGCGTCGTCCAGGGCCGCCGCCGGCCCGGCGTAGAGTGAGCCGCGCGACGCCGCCACTAGCGCATCGAGCTCGGCCTGCCGCTTGCGCCGGATCATCGCCGTCGAGTTGTACGACTGGACCAACTGGTTGAGCCGGGTCACGTGCGCGGGCACGTGCGCGGCGGCGGCCGCCGGGCGGCCCCGCCCGGACCAAAGCCGCCCCGCCCGCCCGGCCTCGAGCCAGAGACTGCGCACGGGCGTCAGCACGGCCCCGATGCCCAGAAGCACCGCGGTGATGGAAATGCCCGCCATGGCAATCTCGTTTGTTTTGCGGTCGAGAAACGGCAGGCGGGCCATGGAGCCGCCCTGCGGCTCGAGCGGGCGCGTCACGGCGCCGAAGCGGGCCAACGCCCAGAGCCAGAGCCCACCAAGCGCTAGGCACGCGGCGTGCGCCGCCACCGCCCGCGGCCTGGACACCGGCCCGGCCGGCTCGTGCCGCATGAACACGTACGCCGCCAAAAACGGCTGCCCGACGGCCACAAGCGCCACAAGCGTCTTTGTGACCACGCGGGTGGTGGCGACGCCCACCAGAAACGAGCCGAAAAGCTGCACCATGAGGAGGCCGATCAACTGACAGGAGAGGGCCATGCAGAGGGAGAAGGCGGCGGCGACGGCCCAGTGGAGGGCGCCGGCGGGAGGAGCGCCTGCACGCAGGGTCTGGGTGCGGGGTTCGGGCGGTCCGTGCTCGTCGGAGGCGTCGAGGCGGAGGAGCTGGAGGCCTCTGGCTGCGGCGGTCTCGTTGAAGTGGGCCTTGGCGATGGGCCGGCGGCGCAGCTGCACAATGAGGTCATGGTCGAACACGCAGAAGAAGGCCCACAGCGCTAGGCATGCGAGCGACACGACAAGCGCCAGCAGGGAAAGAACCGACATGGCCAGCAAGGTGTGGTGTGTGGCATGAGGAGTAGGTGGTGGTGATGCGCGCGTGCGCACGCTTTGTGCACGTGACGAATCACGCGACCAAACTCTTCCGCACGTGACACACTCGCTGCGCAAAAAAACCACCCACTCAACCACCCCCTCATTACCACCACCACAACTCCGCCAAAATGCCGATCATGAGGTTGCGCTCGGAGAAGAAAATGAGGAAGCACCTCCTCGAGCAGCTCAAGGCCCGCAAGGTGTTGGGCGCCCGCGTCGCCCAGGGCCACAAGTCCCCCCTCCAACTAGAACAGCTCGGCTTGGCCCCCCAGCTCTTCTTGTTCAAAAACCTCTTTTCCGGGCAGGTGCTCTACTCGCAGGTGCCCGGGTTCCACCAGGACCAGATCGACGCCCAGTTTGTCCGGCCCAACTGGGAAAACCGCAAGCCCAGCCGCCGAACCGACCTCTGGCGCATCATGTGTGTGGTGAACTTTGCCAGTTTCGACTATGCGGTGGCCGCGTACGACGGGATGGTGGCGTTGCGCCAGGCACGTGACGTGCACCAGGCCAAGACGGTCAAGGAGATGCGCCGCTTGAACGACGACGGCAACACGTGGTTCCTGGGCCAGTACCGGCCCACGTACTCGCAGGAGGCGGTGGCGGACTTGGCGCACGTGATCGACGAGTTCGAGTTGGCCGACACCACCGCCTTGTGGGAGTCGCTTTGGCGCAAGGGCGACGACGCCCACTGGCGCACCGACTTGGTGGACCACGACGCGTTGCCTGCGTTTGGTGCCAAGCACCAGAGCGTGATGTTGGACGAGCTCCGGGAAGTGGCTCTAGACGCGTTTGCTGCCAGCCGTGCTGCTGCGGGTCTGGCGGCCGCTGATGCTGCCGAGGTGGCGGCTTGATTTGTAAATAGAACGAACCGGTGTTTTGTGGTGTACGGATTGGTTCTCGTAGGACGTGAGCTTGTAGATTGAAGGGAGGGGCTGTTCAGTGAGGTGGGTCCATAGTGTTGGTTGAAGTTGTTTTAGAAAGTGAGGTCCATAGTGTTGGTTGAAGTTGTTTTAGAAAGTGAGGTCCATAATGTTGTTTTTGAATGGTTTTAGAAAGTTAAGTTTATCAGGTTGTTTTGAAAATTGTTTTAAGAAGTCAGCTTTATAGGGTTGTTTTGAAAGTTGTTTTAGAAAGTGAGGTCCATAATGTTGCTTTGAAAGTTGTTTTAAAAAGTGAGGTCCATAATGTTGTTTTTGAATGGTTTTAGAAAGTTAAGTTTATCAGGTTGTTTTGAAATTGTTTTAGAGAATAAGGTTTATAAGGTTGTTTGAAAGTTATTTTAGAAAGTGAGGTCCATACTGTTGGTTGAAGTTGTTTTAGACAGTGAGGTCCATAATGTTGTTTTTGAAATTGTTTTAGAAAGTGAGGTCCATAATGTTGTTTCGAAATTGTTTTCGAAAATAAGGTCCATAATGTTGTTTCGAAATGGTTTTAGAAAATAAGGTTTATAAGGTTGTTTTGAAAGTTGTTAAAGAAAGTTGGATGTATAGTGTTGTTTAAAAGGCTTGTTCCATCAAAGTTAGGTCCATAGTGTTGTTTAAAAAAGTTGTTCATAAAAATCGGAGGCTAACAATGTTGTTTCAAAAGGTTGTTTCATCAAAGATGGGCCATAATGTTGTTATGAAAGTTCATAAGAATTGGAGTCCGCAATTTCGTTTCATCAAAGTATATTCAAAAGGTCTGAGTACTCGAAAGTTAGAGAGTCCAAATTATTTTTTGTTTTAGAAAGTTGCTTCAACAAAGTGAAAGTTAAAAAGTTTAAATTTTGAAAGTATGAGTTTCATCAGTGTTTCACAGCTGGTTTAAGAAAGATGTTCCATAAATGTGAAGCTCATCGAAGTTGAAGTTTCATCAAAGTTGAAGTTTCATCAAACTCGAAATTTAAAAAAATTGAAGTTCCAACAAAGTCGATTTTTTTCAAAGTTGAAGTTTTATCAGTGTTTCACAAATTGGTTCAACATGTTGGTTTAAGAATGGTGTTGCATCGAAGTGGAAGCTCGTTAATGTTGAAGTTTCATGAAAGTCGTAGTCTCATCAAAGTTGAAGTTAAGAAAGTTGAGGGATCATCAATTTTGCTTCATCACAGTCGAAGTTTAAAAAAGTTGTTTCATCATAGTTGAAGTTCAAGAAAGTTGTTTCAAAAAGTTAAAGCCTGAAAAAGTTGTTTCATAAGCCGAAATTTTAGAAAGTTGTTTCAAAAGCCAAAGTCCAATTTAGTTGTTTCAAAAGCAGAAGTTCAAGAAAGTTGTTTCAAAAGTCAAATTGCTTCAAGAAGTCGATATCTAAGAGGGGTCACTATAGAAGAAAATTCCAATTGACATACGACGAATATTTGAGATTGACATCCCAAGTTCTGTAAAACTGACATCCCAAATTTTGTAAAAAAGCAATCTCGATTTCTGTAGAGTTGACATTTAAGCTTCACAAGTGATAATCACCAGTTTCGTAAAACCCCACGTTTCATATATCCCCAGTTATCAACGGATTCCGGGATTCTGAAACAATTGAATCCCGAGATCCCTAAACTGACATCCCGAGTTTAGTGGAAAAAATGTGACAGAGTCTGAAGGGAACAAAAAACTCAAGGCAAACGTGTCACAGAAGTCAGAAGGCAACAGAAAAGTCAAGGTACGTGAAGGCAGAAAGAATTGAGACCCACTTGATTTTGCTGCAGACCCCCGTTCTTCACCTAAAGAGCCCCTGGTCTTTGCAAGCAGATCAGATTAATGGCGGATCCGTCCTTTGAAAAAGCAGCCTCTCGTGCTTTTGACCCATCTTCAACTTGGAATGGCAGATGAAGTATTTGACTCTTTTCTTCTGGTGATCTAAGTTGATTCCCAAGCAAAAATAGAAGATAATTGAGCCTAGACTAGAGAGTTTTTAAAGGTATTCTGATTTGTCGATTCTCTGGTTTGAACTCGGTTTTAAGCTATTTTTTGAAGAAGCTGATGTCTTGGGTTGATCAGCAATGCAGGACTCCAGCACCTGGCAGTAAAAAGCTCTCCATTAAGCCTGTTGATTAATTCACATTAGGCCTCTTGATTAATTCACATAAAGCCTCTTGATTAATTCACATTAGGCTTTTGATTAATTCACATTAAGCCTTTTGATTAATTCACATAAAGCCTCTTGATTAATTCACATAAAGCCGTTTGATTAATTCACATTAAGTCTGCTTTGTTTAAGAAAAAAACATGTATCTATTCAGCCTGATTTGTAAGAGTTCTTGAGCTTACTTAATTCAAAAATTCGGCGCTTTGAGTTTCCTTTGTTGGTTCTGCAAGATGTACTTACTTTGCGAGTTGGACTTAAACGATACCTAGATTGTATAGTTCAGGCGAGGAGACTGAATGCAATGCTTTACTTGCATGTTCATGGTGGAGAATCTTGGGATGGAAATCAATGGGCCTGTTTAATGTAGGTAGGAAAACTCTAAATTGGTACTTCTATCCGAATCTATTCTCGAGATTCCGAAGCTAGCTCGAATTGAAGCATTATTCTTGAAGCATCAACCTATTTGGCTTTGGTTACCACTTTGAACTTCTTAAATTGAGCCGTTTCTGTACAATTCAAGCGCTGCAAAGAACAAATTGATAATCTCACAGACTTGTCGAATTTGCACTTAGACTAAAAGCATGTCAGTCAAAACCAGTCTTAAGAAGCTTCATATTCGAAAACCCAATCAGAATCATCCAATAAAGTCTCAAAACCTCCAATACAGTCTCAAAACCTCCAATTTTGTTCAATGACGATGCCACTTGGCAGAGTTAGGTATAAAGAATCTCAAATAGAAGCGATGAATCAGTTTCGAGTTCCTTGACATTCCAAATTCGGTAATCCCCTCCCAAGATTTTAGAGTTTTTAGAAGGGCGTATGAGTACCGTGCTTTTTGTTATACTGCAAACAAGCTGACAGGTTCTTAATATGCCATGAGCTGAGAATCTGTCAGTTCAGTTCCTGCCACATAAATCTGCATAAACTCAGATTCTGTTAAACCGGATCTCGACCAATATTGGAACTCCCTCGCTCTATGAAATTCAGTATTGTGTTTAATCCCGTAAAACCCTTTTCCCCTTCTTTTTAAATATTGCTATACCAGATAAGATCTGCTTTTGTGGCTGGACTGTTTGGGCTGCTTGAGCTCTTAGCATTTGTATATGTTTTGCA
Source organism: Metschnikowia orientalis (assembly GCA_002893665.1). Taxonomy (NCBI): domain Eukaryota; kingdom Fungi; phylum Ascomycota; class Pichiomycetes; order Serinales; family Metschnikowiaceae; genus Metschnikowia; species Metschnikowia orientalis. The sequence goes on along the minus strand of NXGZ01000013.1, from coordinate 270,691 downwards.
GACCTTCATTTAACGCAGCTTCAAGGTAGCTTTCTTTCTTTAATCAAAGTAGCGTTCTTCAAAGAAAGCAGTTTTCCTTAATTAATAGCTTTCTTGCACACGATTTATCAACATTAAATCTCTTTCCTGCGTGCCTTTTAACAAATCGTATTTAAAAAAATCAAAAAACCCAATAATTCTTCATAATCTCTTATGTATTTGAATCAATAAACGCCATTTGGGCCATGCTCCCAATAAGCCGATTTTGTTCTCCAAAAAGCCCAATTTGAGCCATCATGAAACAATAAAGACAGAATGGTAGAAGTTCATTTCGCTTTCAACACAAGGTGTTTTTGGGAGGTACCCCAGTAGGAGATATGATAATTCGAAAAAACCCAGATATCAGTAATATCGGAAACAAGCTTAGTGAGATGCTTCTAAGGTATGAGACTTGACTGGCAGAGAAGGAGTTTAGCCCTGAAGTTTCAGACTAGTCGGGGTGGTTCAAAGCACCGAGGCCAACTTGTTTCACCATTGTTTGAAGTGAGCTAAGAGTGTCTCCTGAGAAACTGAAAACAACCTTGTTTCGAGAGATTCCAAAGTTTTATTAGTGTTTCAGCTTGCCTGAGATAAGTTTTATTAGTGTTTCAGCTTGCCTGAGATACACTACTGCCTTAGTGGAGACGTGCTGGCCGACAAGTTTCAACGCTGTTTCAGGTGATTCGTGCCTTGTCGCAAATTGTAAAAGCGTCAAATTTTAGGGTCAACACAGTCATACATGCTAAAGGCTTTGCTCAGTTCATAGACTTATTGGTTCTACAGCTACAATCCACAGCGCTACAAATTCACAGTCGAAGGGAAGTTGGAGTCCTGCGAGATGATCGTGTTTCATGTCAAGGTGTTTCTGTCATGTGTTTCAAAAAAGGTGTTTCAAAAAAGTTTCATGGCAGAGATGTCTCTGTCATGTGTTTCAAAAAAGGTGTTTCAAAAAAGTTTCATGTCAGAGACGTCTCATGTCAGAGGTGTTTCTGTCAGGTGTTTCTGTCAGGTGTTTCTGCCCCTGGTGTTTCAAAGAAGTTTCATGTCAGTGTTCCAGGTGCGGCGGGCAAACGGCACTGCCTGCAGGACCGGGCGTCGCCAGCACGCCGGACTCGGCCGCTAGCCGATGGCACCCGCGGCGGGGTTCCGGGAATCGCACTACCCGCGCAGCCGGAGGCCCGACCATGCACGCCTTTCCGGCATCACGCGGACCGCCCTCCTCCCACATCACCACATCTCGTCCGCCCGACGCTGCCTCCGACTTTACTCCTTTTCTGGCGAAAACTCGGACTTGCCGCTTATCGCCGCTACTCCGCCCCGGTACCTGAAACAACATCCTCGCCTGCCTGCCCTGCGTCATCCGGTACACACAAACGCACCTCGCCCCGCCCCTGTCAAGAACATATAAGGAGCACCTCCCCGCCGCAAAACCGCACCTAGCGCCTTTTTCGCCCCACCCGGACCGCACAGACGCAGGCAAGACTGTGCCACCGCCCCCTTGCCTTGCAGCCACTCGCCCCTTGTCCCCCCACCACTCGCCCCTTAACCTGCCCCCATGGATGTCTACTACCGCAAGCTCATGGGCAACGGCACCGTGGCGTCCAAATTCAAGCTTGAAAGCCACCCCCTGGCGCCCGAAAGCAAGCCTGCAGCCGAGCCCGGCCCGCGGGTTTCTTACAGCTACGCCAGCTGCGTGCGTTGCCACCGCATGAAAATGAAGTGCTCCCGCACCCTACCCCTGTGCAGCCAGTGCGAGAAGAGACAGTCGCTGTGCGAATACGCGTACCGCCGGGGCATGACGCTCTCGCCCGACCATCCGGACTACGACCCCATCTCCGACTCGGCCACGCACCACGACTCCAACTGCGTGCGCTGCTACAAGTTGAAGAAGAAGTGTTCGCGCACGCTTCCGCTGTGCGTCAACTGCCAGAAGTCCAACACGTCGTGCCAGTATGTGGAGCGGCGGCGGAAGAAGGCCCGCTCCGACGGAGGCGAGGATTCGGCCGAGGCCTCCGACCTTCCTGCGTCCGAAAACGGCCCAGAGAGCGCAGGCGACTCTCTTGAAAACAGGGCGTCCGACGACGAGGCCGGAGAACAGTCGGCCGCCCCGGGGTCCCCCAAGTCCGAGCCGGATGACGAGGGTGCCGCCGACTCCGCCCGCTTTTCCATCACCTCCTTGGTGAACCAGGACGGCACCAGCGAGACCTTCCGCAACATCGACTTGCCGAACACGGCCGACTTCTCCGCCAAAGACAGCGGAAATCTGGGGCCGCACCGCACGCCCCAGTCGGCAGCTCGGGCAAACCCGGGCTACCGGGACTCCCAGGCGCGAGCCCCAGGTCACCGCAGCGTGGCTCGAAATGTGGTTTCCCTGGCGTTGTGCTCCCACACAGCCGCAAACCTAGAGGAAGAGTACTTAGTGGTGCGTCCGATCCAAGACGTTTCGTTGCCCTCCACGTTTGTGCACACGTTTTTCGCAAACTACGAGTGGCGCTATCCGTTTCTCAGCCGCCCGGAGTATCTCAAGAAGTTGGATGGCATGTCCTTCACCAACGAGACCTTGGTCCACCTTGACATCTACTTGGTAATGGCCATTGGCTGTCTCATCTACGACGCCAACTACAACACCCGGCACTACCAGCTGTTCTTCAGCGACTCATTGATTGAGTCCATGGTGGACATCATCAGCTACGACATCAAGTCCGAGGAGGACCTTCATAAAGCCCACCTCTTGATTCTTCTCAGCATATATGCCATCAACGTCAGCAACTTGAATCTCATCTGGAATATTGTCGGCTTCTTGAACCGCTTAATTGTCTTTATGACGGACTTCTCGGGCAAGACAGATACATGCATGAGAAAACGCTGCTTTTGGACCATCTTCAACCTCGACAAAGAACTCTCGCTTGTGCTCAATAAACTCAGTCAGTTCATCCCCACCAAGATCATCCGGCTCAACACCGATTTCGAGGAGACCCTCCACGAAGGCGAGGCCAAGTCCATCGGCTCCTTGATGTCTAGCGCTGTCGCACTTCACAAGCTTCAAGATCGCATGTCTTCGCTAAAGTTGGGCTTGACTGACAGCACTCCGGAAGAATTGAAGACATTTTCAGCTGATTTGGAGAGTTGGCGCGTCGCTATCCTGCTGCTTATCCACAAGGAGTATAGCGAACTGGCTCTTCTCCCGAACTTGATTGGCCTCGTCAATTTGGACTATTATTACCTATTGATCGAACTAGATCAGCTTTCTTCTACAGAGTCGCTCCAGTTCACGTTACAGTTTTTGTCAAACTCTTTCAGCCTTCTTCTATCCGAGCTGGCAGATAAAAAGAATGCCGACGCCATTTCCACATATTCGTTGTTTTGGTTCGTCAAGTTTTTCAAAGTCATTGACTACAGCGTTGGCTCGTTACCGCGGTTGCTATCGCCAGACTTGCACAAGGCCGAGCTCAGCATGCAGCTCAATGAATTCAACAGCAACCTTCAGCTCATCATTAATCTTCTCAAGTTTTTACTAAACAGTGACTTGAAGCCAATACGTTTCGTGGAACGCCTCGAGATCTATTTGTCAAAGTTGAAGTCTATCAACGTCAAACTCGTTGTTTTCAATCCCTTGCTATCGACTCCCGAAAGCATGAAGACCCTAGGTGAAGACTTAGTCGAAGCCTTCATGCAACAAGGATAAGAGGAATATCAGACGTTGGTGCCCTGAAGAAAACGATGGCCATCAGCTAGGGCTTAAGTGAGTCGTGGAAATGGGAGCCGATCAATGAAAATAGAGGCGGTGCTAGAAAGTGTCATTCGTATTCGGAAAGTTGGATCAAGTATGACAGAACACGCTTCAAAAATTGACCAATGCAGCTAAAATTTCTGTATACGAGACTTGAGCGATATCATATTCAGAAGCAAACACCGTCACGGTAAAGCCAATCAGAAAACCGCTGCGTGGTAGACAAGACCAAAGTCTGTTTCGGACCTTCTAGAGTCTTGTAGTGAACCGAACCCCGGACACGCTTCACCACTCATTCTTTGCCAAGCAAACCCCTCACTCATAAAGGACCTCCTCAGGACGTTACCCCACCGATCCCCAGCATAGATCAAATACCACAAACATCGTAATGGCGGCAGTAGCAGGGCGGGGCCAGGTGCAGTACGCCACGAGCAGCTTCTGGGAGCCGATTTGGTTCGCGCACGCGTGGCGACCGCACCCCCAAGAGTCGCGCACAACCAGCGGCAACCCGACCTCATACTAAGCTACCGTCTTCTTCCACCTTATCACACACAATGCCACCAAAAGCCGACTGGGACAAGTACGTCGCAAAAGAGGACGAGGAGAATGACGACAAGGTGGTGCCTCTCAGCGAAGGCGACATCCAGGTTCTAAAAACATACGGAGCAGCCCCTTACGCCGTCCAGTTAAAGCAGATCGAAAAGGACTTAAAAACATTCGAGGAGCGGATCAAGGAAAACATCGGCATCAAGGAGTCCGACACCGGATTGGCCGCCCCCCATTTGTGGGATGTGATGGGAGACAAGCAGCGGATGTCCCAGGAACAGCCGTTGCAGGTGGCGAGGTGCACTAAGATCATCGACGCCACCAGCCCCCCACCGCAATTGGACTTCATGGAGAACGCGGACAACAAGCAAAAGTACGTGATCAACATCAAGCAAATCGCCAAGTTTGTGGTGGGCCTAGGCGAGCGGGTGTCGCCCACAGACATTGAGGAAGGCATGCGGGTGGGCGTGGACCGCCACAAATACGAGATCCAATTGCCATTGCCGCCACGGATCGACCCCTCCGTGACGATGATGACGGTGGAGGACAAGCCCGACGTCACCTACGGTGACGTTGGTGGCTGCAAGGAGCAGATTGAAAAATTGCGTGAGGTGGTGGAGCTTCCTTTGCTTTCCCCCGAACGGTTCGTGAAACTCGGGATCGACCCGCCCAAGGGAATCTTGCTATATGGGCCCCCAGGTACCGGAAAGACGTTGTGTGCGCGAGCAGTGGCCAACCGGACCGACGCCACGTTCATCCGGGTGATTGGGTCGGAGTTGGTTCAGAAATACGTCGGAGAGGGTGCCCGAATGGTGCGTGAGTTGTTTGAAATGGCCAGAACGAAGAAGGCGTGCATCATTTTCTTCGACGAGGTCGACGCCATTGGAGGTGCCAGATTCGACGACGGCGCAGGCGGCGACAACGAAGTCCAGAGAACGATGTTGGAATTGATCACACAATTGGACGGTTTCGACCCTCGTGGTAACATCAAGGTCATGTTTGCCACGAACAGACCCAACACGTTGGATCCGGCATTGTTGCGTCCCGGCAGAATCGACCGGAAGGTCGAGTTCTCCTTGCCAGACTTGGAAGGCCGGGCCAACATTTTCCGCATCCACGCCAAAACCATGAGTTGCGAGAAGGACATCCGGTGGGAGTTGATATCCAGATTGTGTCCGAACGCCACGGGTGCCGAGTTGCGTTCCGTCTGCACGGAGGCAGGCATGTTCGCCATCCGTGCTAGACGGAAAGTGGCCAACGAGAAAGACTTCTTGAAGGCGGTCGAAAAGGTGATCAAGGGGAACATGAAATTCAGCTCTACTTCTCAGTATATGCAATACAACTAATGTGTGGGAATCCGAGAGCTTGTGTCATGGCAAATAGAAAACATATACGCTATACTTATGCTTGCTGTGCTGTAGCCCGTCGTTGTGTCTTGCACGAGCACACGTCCGTACGCTGGCCTGTTCAATCCCACCAGGACACGCACCCCATACCGTCAGTCTGACACGACGCGATCAACGCATACGGCGGCGCCTTGTTAACGGCCTCTTCCAATCCCAAAGCCTCCGAGCTCGACTTGGGCTTGATGTTCACGAAAATCTCCTCTTCCACCCGGAACCGGATTTTCTCGTTGATGTCTATAAACAACTCGGTTTCTTCGTCGGGCTTCCAGACCCATGCCTTTTCCACGGGCCTGAATGTGCACGACTCGAACAAGTAGTCCTTGGGGATGAAAATCTCATCGAAAAACTCCATGCGGACCTTGATGCCTTCCGCCGAACAGTCGGCCACGTACCCCGACAAGATCTCCCCGATGAAAGGCTTCCATATGATCATGCGAAACTGCACTTCGACGTACGAGCCTCCATCGCCAGGCTTTAGTAATCCGTCTTTGATATCCAGGATGTCCCACACAGAAATGGCTAGGCCAAGGTTTGTGATGACCTTGTTCGAGTACTTCTGATGCAACTCATCCCGAAGCACGTGATGTATGGGGGTGTTGAACGACTGAGGCGGAACCCGAATTAGGTCGGAAATCTCCGTGAGAGTGAACATTGGCCTGAAATCCGGTCTTGGTGTTCAAATGCACTGACGAAATACCGCAGAGTCCTCGCAAATGATGAGCTCAGCTACTTCGTGTTGTGAAGGTTTTTTTTTCTCCGTTTGTATCATACAACCGTATGACAATTTTGTTGAACAGGACTCCCCGATGTTTGATAGTAGTGAGCTCGGTACGAATCAAGACAATCCAGTGGTGGCCCTGGCAATGGACGTCGACGATGTAGAGCTTTGTGCAAGCGATGAGTTCTGGCGATTCGAGATGTTTTGGTTCGCACTCTAACGAACATTTCGTGCCTGCCGCCTCAGCCAATGTCCGCGAAAACTAATAAAGTTGCAACCAGATTTCCCCCTTATTTCCTTCCTGTGAATACAAGCAAATTGCGCTTCCGAAAAGATATTGACTAGCTTTCACAAAAGCACAGCCCTGGACCAACTTTCAAAATTTATCAAACCTGCAATCGAACCGGTTGTGAATAAAGCTCCGCCCTCGATACCAAAAAGCAATGTCTGGGCGTTCAGCGGCTCTCTCCACGGAGCTGCACAAACCGATTTATTCAATCTATAAAAATAAAGCAGATGCAAAAAAGAGGGACTTCGCCCCTCATTTATATGGCTTTTGGAAACGATTTGCAGCAGGGTCGCCCGTCCTGCAGGTGCGACCAGTTGTTTCATCGATGTTTGAGCACAAACGCGGTGTAATATATAAAGCCCTGACCCCACCACCTGCTAAACTCGATAAAAATGGCACCCCAACAAGGCGCCGTGAAAAAAAAAATGTACACGTCTAAATCTTCGGACCGGCGGCTCGCGAGTGGGAGACGACCAGATTCATATCTTCATAGTGTCGCTGGCAAAAAAGTTGAGCACGCCAAGTCTCCAGGTTGGAATCCCAATCACTTCAGGCTATTTGTGGGTAACCTTGGCCCAGAGACAACCGAGGATGTGCTAGCACTTGCATTCTCACAATATTCAAGCGTATCAAAGGTAGAGGTGCCCCTAGATACAAAGACAGGCACCAATAAGGGGTTCGGATTCGTGGCATTTTCCTCAGCAGAGCAATACCTACAAGCATTCAAGGAAATGAATGGAAAGTACGTCGGCCAGCGTCCTGTGCAGCTCAAGCGCGCAGAATCCAAGAAAAAGTCGAAACGTTAGCACTTGGAAGACGCCCCTCTGCAACTCTGCCAGGAGCATCGCTTGTCTCAGTTCATGAGTGCGCGCGCGCCTCAGGTGGAAACCGAAAAAAATCCCCAGGCCCACCAACTTCTCTTGAATCAGTTACGGTCTTGACAGTCGCCGTTGCAAGTGCTCCTGCATTCATACATCTCTCAGGCATATGTTTGGGTTCAGGTCCGTCCTCAAAATTAGTGCCCGTCCCAGGGCACATGCAAGTTTCCTTTTCCAAGCCCTAAGATACAATTCAAAATTACCCGAGAACTTTGACCCTAAAAAGAATCTACCCTCCGAGGGCGAGTGGAAGCATTTAAAGCAGCACATTCCCGGAGAAGGTGTTCAGTCCAATGATCTTCGGGACCGCATTCCTAAATTTCCTCTCACTAAAGAAGTGGTACCAACGCTTTTGCCTAGACCTGGAGTTCCGAGGGTGGGGCCTAACATGTCGTTTCGTCAGGTTATTCAAATATTGAAACGCAAAACTGCCCCCGAGCTTGTGTACGAATCTGAGCCTCACAAGCTTTACTTCCTCGCTTGTTTTTGCTGCGCTGTGGTTTTTGCAGTCTACGGTTGTGTGCTTCTAGAATTCTCTTATTTCAACGCTTCTAAGAACTACGAGGAAAACACACAGGAAGAAAGTGAGCCTATCAGAAAACGGCAGTGGGCAATAGACCTACTCAAATACGGCTCTTTGGGCGCAGTCGCTTTGTTCGCCGCTTACCACTTCGCAACCTTCCCATCCCGTTTAATTCGCAGAATGTGGTACCTTCCCGGCCCTGTGGAACATATTAAGTTCACGTCATACCCCTTAATCCCTGGAAAACCGACACCCGTATTTACAGTTCCACTTCAGGATTTAACGAGGAGACACACCGCAAGGGTATGGACAGGAAAAGGCTTCTATGGTACATCTGACAAATCGCTCTTCTTTTTTGTTTTGAAAGAAGCTTCGCAGAACAAATCTTGGATTGTGGACAGAAGAGGTTTCTTCTGGTCTGACGGCAGAGTTTTTGATCTTCTTTTCGGCAAGGAGACAATTGCCGCAGCTGAAGCAGGAGTGCCTTATGACGAGCAAATCGGCATTATGAACCGTGAAGTGAAAAAGAGAAAGAAGCAATTGAGAGATAAACATGGTATTTTCTATCAATGGAAACTCGGGGCACATGAGGCAAAAAGCGACTTGACCTCTGCTACGAACTATGTCAAAGAGCTATCTGCACCCAAGAAGCAAAAAGATCTTCAAAAAAAGAAGTAAAAGTGAGTCTGCCTAACTCTTTTTCCTTTGTGTCAGCTCCGTTATAACTCAAGAAGCCCGGAGTAGACGGAGAGTTCAAGTCAAGGATCAAGTAAGTTGTATACCTTTGAAGTCGAGGAAGAAACAAGGAGCACAACCCAAACTTTGAGTTTATCTTATCTTGTATATACTATAAAAACATATGAAATTAATGTTATCTTTGTCTTTAAGAGCAGGTAATATTAGAAAAGAGGTTATTGTATGCCGTTTTAGCAAACTTAAAATCGGGAAAAATATCAAATGGGCGTGTGGCGCAGTTGGTAGCGCGTCTCCCTTGCAAGGAGAAGGTCAATGGTTCGAATCCGTTCTCGTCCAAAATTTATTTTTTAAACTCACTTCATTTATTTTTTAAAACTGAAAACATTAGATCTATCAAATAGCTGTAAAAGAAGCAGTACAACGAAAATTAAAGATAGGTTGAAAAGTATTACATTGAAAAATTAAGTAAAGAAGTAAACGAAACTCAACTGTCTTCCCTCTTAATAGAATTATTGCGGGAGGCGTCTTTCAATCTTTCTAAGTCTGCGACTAGCTGCCGAATGTACGTTGAGGCTAGTTCCACAGTTGTGGCTTTAGATGGAATGGCAACTTTTTCTCGAATATCGCTCGGAATAAGACCTGAGAGTTCATGCACGGCTTGGTTCATCCTGTTTCTTCTTCCCTGCTCTGCCAATTTATGTGATGTCTTTTTCACAGCAGGGCGATCTCTTCTGTGACCGCCCGAATCTTCTCCTTGAGGCCCAATGACAGGCGAGGTGTCAGACAGAGATGAGACGTATCTCTGTATATCAGAGTTCTCCGTCAAATGGGTATTGCTGTCTTTTGGGAGCGGCGCATTGGCAGGAAATGAATGATCAGAGTTGATGGTATCCTCACCTTGCTGTTCGGCCAAGCGGTTCATTGTAAAACTCATCAAAGCACCAGGTCCAAAAGACCCGCTTGACTGGACAGGAACGGAGCTATCTATGACAGCTCTTCTACCTTGAGGAGGTAGCATTGGGGTAGTCTCGGAGCTTTTGACAGCAGAAGTATCGTACGAAGCATCTGGTAATGACTCGAAATTCGAATGTAGTTTGCGGAGAGAGGGCGAGCGTTTGAGCTTTGCCAGATTGGTCGCACCGAGTGTGGGTGTCAGCAAAGGGGTTCTTCTTTTGGCAGAGTTGCCGTTATTGTAGTCACCATTGAAAGTCGACAGTGAGCGTCTTCTTTCGGAGTTCGTAGAGGAGGCAAACGGAAGGCTAGTCTGCGACTGGTTTTGGGCCTTAAGTGCGGGACTAGTGAGAGGCTCGAAGTCCGCCAGGCCGTTAGTGTACGACAGTGAATTGTAAGGAGCATGGGAGTCCAAAGGCGTGACGGCAGGAGATACTAAGGGCGTGCTTTTGTGACGAGATCGTTGTTGCTTTTGCTTCTGAAAAAGATGCTCCTGGTTGTAAGACTTTTTATCTTGACTGGGAAGAATAGGGGACTGGAACACCACCGCCTGCGCATGGTGCGTTTGCACTGGCACGGAAGATTGGATATGGTGCCTTTGCTGATCCACGACGGGCTGGTTTGAATGATGCGGTTGCGGTTGCGATCTCAGAGGATCAGAGCCTTGTGGTCTCAAGCCAGGTGTGTTTTGCGGAAAGTCGGAAGGAGGGTATGCATTCGAGCCATTTCGGAGGCCCTGTGGGTTGATGAAGTCAAGATCGTTCATGTATTCGGCACGCACGCCATTGTCTGAATCTGCACGAGGATAAACACTTTGCTCATACAGCAGAAGAAGAAAGGGATCGGGTTGGAACACATCACTTTGTAGAGATGCGTCGTTTTGAATGACACTTTGGTTTGCAGAACCACCAAGCAGAGAAGGCTGGAGTGGCAGTTGCTTAGCGGGGGAAGGATCGAAACGTGAGAGGGGTCTGCCAGCTTCCGTCGGGGGAGTTTGAGTTTGATCTTGAACGAGGTGAATGTCCCTATGGGAATCAAATATAGCTGTGGAATCTAGCATGGGCGTTTGCGAAGAATGACCACCAGTCCTGGGACTAGGCCGGGATTCATGCTCCTTGTTGGAATCTGTGGTGATCCGTGCGGAATCTGAAATGCTGTGGTTCCAGTCGGAGCCCATAGCAAGTGGAGCGTAGTGGTAAATGCTGGCAATTGGCTAGGAAAGAAGGCGGTTCCAAATGCGTTGGGATGGGGAGGCAGAATTGAACGGCAGCGAACTAAATAGGAAAGATCAAGGGTGTTGAAGCTGGAGAAACAAGGACTGCGTATAGGGCCCAAAGTAATTGGGAAAAATAATGCACGTCTCTGGCATCTTTCCGAGGCCAGGTTTCGCGACTCCAAAATTCACCCTTAGGTGGGTTTTAAACCGAGGGTCTTTTGCAGCCTGTGGATCTCATGAGACACGGACCGGAATGGCCCGGCTCCTTCAGTTCCAATTTTATCGCACCACGGCCCGGTTTGCCTCAACATCGGTTTATCTGTCACAAGAGCTGGTTTGCACATGATCAGATTTGACGGGTTGGAGCAGGCAACATGCAGCATGCGGCTAAGATCGGAACAAGCAGGTGCAAACCCGGGCAAGCCGATGGCAAAGCGTCCCTCACGGCGTTTTTCTCAGTCAGGCGCAAGGAGTGCCGTGATTGGACAAGAGGCAGCTGGCCGGGCCTGCATGGTTCGGGGAGCTGGCCCGGTTATTGCAACGCGACGGTAGATTCCAGTCAGCGCGCAGCTTGGGTCTTGCGACTGTTAATTAGCTGACCCACGTGGCACAGGCTTCAATGCGGTTCGCACGTCGGCTTTGGTCCGTTCTGCATGCAACCGCAATACGAAACGGTTCGGGACTCGCGTTGCAATTTGGCCTAACGTGCTGTCATTCCTGTTTGGAGTGCCTGTGCCTGGGGACCAATTTGAGGGTCACATTGAGGGGCAAATCCTTCCATTTTCACACGAAATCACCTCTCCCTAAAAGCCCCGGAGACAAGGTGTCGGGCTCAATTCAGTTTGGGTTTGGCAGCTCTCGAACATTCTGGCCAGGTGGGGCTCAGTCGGCAATGGGTAAAACCAAGGATCTAGAGCACAGGAAACCCCTTAATCAAAAAGGCAGCAAATCACACAAGCACCATACCATCAACCAGAAACAACAAAAACAACAAGACGCCAAACCACCAAAATTCCAAGGATTGATTAATTGTCACAATGATTCAATATCAGCACAGAAATGGCCCTGTTTTCCATACGGGCGCAAGGTAAGAGTCACCAATTCAATTGACTGGGCCAACCCTGAATAGCCCAGTTCTTGGGTCAAGCAAGAGTGGAGTCGTGCAGCAGGCCAAACCCGGAACTTGGCCGACCCATAACAGTTTGGAAACAGCTCTGACCACGTGACAGTCCGTGGCAAAATCCCAATTGTTTCGAAAGCCACTCGGTGGCTTCAAGGCCACTTGGCACAAAAACGGGTGTTTTGTGTCTAGCCCTTAAAGGGGCGGAGGCTGCGAAAACGTACATGGACAGCCGCCGAATCTTGTGCAGCGCACGGCGCGCGTCATGTGCTGCGGCACGTCATTTCTGGAATTAGGTGGGTCCTGCGAGACCCGAAGAACAAGCGGCAAAACAGTTGAGCCCAGATGACAGATTCCCCGCTTACTCTCTTCGAGAAGGCTCGGGCCCCGCACAAAAAGGGAAAGAAGCCGTACATCCACAAGGCCCCGAAAAAGAGAGAAAAGCTCATCAGCATCACTCCGCTGCTACAGAAACATGCCGTGGAGTCTTCGGGCTCGCAAGCTGGTGCCAAAGCCAGTGACTTTGAACGGCTCGATAAGCTACTCCAGGAAGGCAATGTGAGTGATGGCCGGAAGAGCGGCCCTGGCTATGTCCCGTCGCAAGAGCACGAAGACATGTCTCAGTTGCCTGCTCGAATTCTCTCGGGTCAAATCGGGTCCGCTGCCAGCAACGTCGTTGAAAAATATGCAAAACGCACGTTTCCCATTCCCCGATCCAAGTCTGAATTGAAGCAGAAGGCCTCGCTTCACATGTGCGTGATCCCCAAACTTCTCGCGGGCGAGGAGGAGCTTTCTGTATTTTACACTTTGGCACACCACCAGAGAAAGAAATCACCTAATGCGGCAATGTCTCTGAAGGAGAGATGGGATATCCAATGGAGCAGGTATATTGGGGGATTTTACGGGCTTATGCGGCAGTCTTTCATCTCCAGTCTAATACAGTCGGAGTTCAGTCTGCTTTTGAAGAAATCGAGCAACAAAACCATCATCTACTGGACCCCAGATATGTTCTCCACGTACGTGCTTGCCAATGAAATCATCTTGAGGATAGTCATGAAAGACATGAATTGCTCCAAGGCCGAGGCGGAGAAATGCCTTCAAGATACGCTGGATTTTGGGTGTCATTTGGCCGATGACCTAGAGTTGGAAGATGATCTAGAGTTTGACGAATTCGAAATCTTGTGAATCTAAGTGTGCTTGACTAGAGCCGGAAGATGATCCAGAGTTCATAAAATTTGGAATCTCGTGAATCTAAGAGTGCTTTGGCTTGAAGTGATGGCTCGCCAGGCACAGAAGGCAGACATTTACGCCCTACACTAATACTCCAGTCGTCGATTGATCAAGGCCGTTGGGGGATTTGCGCTATTCTGAATGCTAGTGCTACCTAATTTGCCGTGCCATTCCACTCGCAAATCCGCCGCTGAGGACTTGAGCCAGTTCAGGGCGAGAATCGAATAGTGAGGATCAACGGAATTGGATTTGGTGGATCGAGGGTAACTGGATGGTTAGATGAAGGAGATTGCATAGTGAGATGAAGGGGATTGCATAGTGAGATGAAGGGAATTGGGTGATGGGATGAAGAGAATCGGATAGTCAGTTGGAAAGAACCTTATCGGTTACCTCTTTACCCACCATCGGCCTCCAATTTTCGTCGCCTGCTTCCCTAATTAACTACGAAGCAGTTGCCTGGATCCACTCAGTCATCGCTGCCAACCCTGGCCGACTCTTCTATCGACTGTAAAGACTCATTTTCTGGATCCAGGCGCTACTAGAATCCGTGATGGTCTGTCTGCTTCGGTTCTGCACCAAAACAAACCATGTAGACGAGCCCAAAGTGGTCGATGAGTAGCGGCCCGTCATCGCTCCGGACGCGGGTGGTTCTCACTTTGCACGTGACTTTGCATCTAGCAGGCATCCTCGTCGGAGTTCCTGAAACAAAACCAACCCCACAGATCCTTCGACAAGGACTTTTCAGGACCACGTGTTTCGTGCTCACTCCATTCTCATCTTCGATTTGCTTTCCCTCAGAACCCTTGGCAAAAAGGCCTTTAGCCCAAGGATGTCGCGCCAGATGTCCGACAAGGTCAACATATCCGGGCTTCAGGCTAATGCTATCATTGGCTTGGACCACTGGAAAAAGCCCGTGGCACATCCCATTGCAATCGATGTCTGTTTCCACACGGACTTTTCCCGGGCCTCGCAGTCCGACAACTTGCACTATTCGTTGAACTATGCGGTGATTTCCGACAAAATATACACCGGGATCCAAAGCAAGCACCAGTTCAACTTTGCGTCGCTTGGCGGCTTGGCCAACTTTGTGTATGGGCTCTTGTCGCCCGAGGTTGCTTCTTGTGAAAAAGTCATCGTCAAGGCCTCGGCACCAAAGGTGGATATCCGGGCGCCTGTGCTGTTTGAGACTTCCTCGGGAACCGATGGGGTTTACCGGATCCACGGACTTCGGGCTCTCACCTTGATCGGAGTGTTCACCTTTGAAAGATTGAACAAGCAGTATGTTTCGCTCGATATAGAGCTTGGGGTGCTGCGGCCAGGACTCAATGTCAGCGATGTGTCTCGGTCTGTGCAAGAGTATCTTGAGGAGGCCAATTTCAAGACCGTGGAGGCTCTTGTGCAGCGGGCCTCTCAGTGGATTCTTCAGAACTATGACATCGTGTCGGTGACGGTGAAGGTCACCAAGCCGAACGCCATCGTGTATACCGAGGGCGTGGGTGTTTCCTGCTTTTACACCCCAGCAGACTTTGCTTCTGCGCCAAAGCTCATAAAACCCAGCGCTTCCAAAGCTGGCGACTTGGACGGCAAGCCCCTGGCCTTTGATTTGCCTGTTCTGGCGCCGACCACCAACGCCGGGCCGCAGGATGTGTATGTTGCGTTTGGCTCCAACACCGGAGATCAAGTGGGTAACATATCCGAGGCAATCCAGTTCCTAGATGAACACCCAAAGATCTCCGTTGTTTCAACATCCACGTTGTACATTTCCAAACCCATGTACCACACGGACCAAGCAGACTTCTATAACGGGGCTGTTCACATAAAGGTCGTGGACATGACGCCCCACGAGCTTTTAACCGTGCTCAAAGACATTGAGTATGACAAAATGGCCCGCAAAAAAGACTTTGAAAACGGTCCCCGCTCCATCGACTTGGACGTCATTCTCTTTGGTGACTCGGCTCTAACCACGGACGACCTAGTCATTCCCCACAAGAACATGTTGGACCGGACATTTGTTCTCCAGCCTCTTTGCGAGCTCATTGCGCCTGACTTCACCCATCCCGTGACGGCCGAACCGATCCACGACCATTTGGCGCAGTTGATGAAAAGAATGACCGATCCAGAGATCCAAGAATGCTCCAAGTTGGTGCTGTACATTCCAGGCCAGCAAGGCCGGGCCCTTCGGGTCAACCACGACTGCACGTCACCCACTTCGCTCATGGCCATATTCAATACAACCCCGGATCTGTTCAGCGACGGCGGCAAGAACTACACCTTGACACCAGAGCAGATCGTCAGTGAAGTGCGGAGATTGAGGGAGAACGGCGCCGATATCATTGATGTGGGTGGTGTTTCCACGCGCCCCGGCAGCCAGGAACCTCTGCTCCAGGAGGAATTGGCCCGCGTGGTGCCTGTTGTCAAGGCGATCCGAGAAGCTGCAGAGTTTGCAGACCTTCTTATCTCCGTGGACACGTACCGAGCCGCTGTGGCGACGGAGGTTCTTTCTGCGGGTGCCGATATCATCAATGATATCTCCATGGGGCTCTACGAGCCGGAGATTTTTGATGTGGTGGCCCGGTTCCGCTGTGGATACGTGATGAACCACACACGAGGCACGCCAGCCACCATGAGTCTGCTCACGCAGTACGGCCCTGCGGATGCTTCGCTTGTGGAGTACAACACCGACATCGAGGGCGGAATCTTGCCGAGTTTGGAAGACGATGCCCAGCATCTCGTGAATGGAATCGGGCGGGAGTTGAGCCGGCAAATACGGGTCGCCAGTTGCCGCGGGGTCCGGAAATGGCAAATCATCATTGACCCCGGCATAGGATTTGCCAAAAACCTCAAGCAGAATGTCACACTTTTGCGGCACGGCTCGCGGCTCAAGAAATACGCCCAGCTCGACTTGGATTCTGGCGTGTACTGCTCCATGAATGGCATGACCATGTTGATGGGCACGTCGCGCAAGAAGTTCCTTGGTACTTTGACGGGCGAGGAGATTGCCCGAAACAGAGTCATTGCCACGGCTTCTTCGGTGGTTGCTTGTGTCGAACAAGGCGCTGACATTGTGCGGGTGCATGACGTCAAGGAAATGAAGGACAGCCTTAGAGTGGCCGATGCCATTTATAGAGGTATCTGCTAGGCGATTTTCCTGATCGGGTTCAAAAGGCCCGATGACGTACATCTCTGTTGGGAATGTATTGGAACGGTCCGGGATTCAGAGTTGGTAGTGAAGGTAACATGTAGCACCAAACTGGACTAGAAAACAATCAAACATCAAATAGGCACTAGATCCCACTAGTTATTAGAAACCACAAAGATTTGGAAACCAATAGGTACTAGTAACTAAAAAGATTTGGAGACCACAAAGTACTAGAAACCACAAAGATTTGGAAACCAATAGGTACTAGAAACCACAAAGATTTGGAAACCAATAGGTACTAGAAACCACAAAGATTTGGAAACCAATAGGTACAAGAAACCACAAAGAATTAGAAAGCACAAAGTACTAGAAACTACAAAGATTTGGAGACCACGAAGTACTAGAAACCACAAAGATTTGGAAACCAATAGGTACTAGAAACCACAAAGATTTGGAAACCAATAGGTACTAGAAACCACAAAGAATTAGAAACCACAAAGTACTAGAAACCACAAAGTATTAGAAACCACAAAGTATTAGAAACCACAAAGTATTAGAAACCACAAAGTATGAGGAACCACAAAGAATAAGAAACCACTAGGTATTAGAACAAAGTATTAGAAACCTCCAAAAACTTGAAATCACAAAGCATCAGAAACCTCAAAGTTTTAGAAACCAAAAAGAATTAGAAGTCACTAAAGAATAGAAACAACAAAAATTAGAATCCACTAGCGACTAGAACTGACTAGGCTGAAACTCACGTTAGAAACACCTAACTCTGAAGACCACTAGGACTAGAATTTCTAAACTATAGAAACATTAAAAGACCAGAACTCACTGAAGACTAGAGACCCCAAAGTTTATAAATCTCAAAACGTTAGGAATCACTAAAGATTAGAATTCACCGGACACTAAAAATCAGAGAGAAACCTCTAGAGAGAACCACTTCAGAGAACAAAATAGAAACCACGAAAACCAAATTAAACCCACCAAATAAAACCCACTGAAAACTCTCTATAGAAACCCCACTTAAGGTTAAAACCTCATAAACTCCTCATTAACTAAAATTTCTTTAAGACGAGAATTCTTTGGGACGAGAACTCCTAGGGACGAGAACTCTTTGGAGACCAGAATCCATAACGCATCACAAATTGTTGAAAAGTGTCCACTCAACACTAAAACTCTTCAAAGCTGAAAACCTCAAAAACTAGAAACCACTAAATAATTGTAATGCTCCGATTCTTTTTTTAAATAATCAGTCCAATCACACAAGTTTGCTCAATTTCAAAAACTCATTTGAACCTCCATTTATAAATAATGAACACCAAATGAGAGTGTCTAAAATCACATTTGGCTGCAAATCGCGAGGAAGCGTCATGATCGACCGGCCTGCAGTACCTGGTCCAGCACCCGCTGGCTAGACATTGCAATATCTCGGTATGAGGCTTGGACTATAAATATAGACGTAAATCCGCAAGTTCTTTCACACCAAAAATTTGGGAACTTTGGCAAATCGCCTCCGCAACCGCGTCTCGAACCCACCGCCTCTTGAACCGCCTATTCAACGGCCTGTTCGGATTACTGGCTAGGTTGGATTATGGAGATCGAAAACCGCTCACTGCCAATGTTCTTTTGATGTTTCTTGACAATTATTTCTAGTGTTTCATGTATTTAATGATCCATGGTCCTAGTGTTTCATATTTCTCAGTGTTCCATGGTCCTAGTGTTTCATATTTCTCAGTGTTCTATGGTCCTAGTGTTTCATGTACCTAGTGTTTCATATTCCTGTGTTTCATATTCCTGTGTTTCATATTCCTGTGTTTCATATTCCTGTGTTTCACGTTTCTAGGGGTCATATTTTTCTGAGGGTGCTTCCAGTTTCCGTTTCTACTGCGTCATCTCTGTTTCTGATGACTCCTTTCTAACGTTTCGAGTGTTTCATGTTCTTCATAGTTCTCAAGGCTCCGAGTTTCTCAGTGTTGTTTCTTGAAGATGTATCAGATCTTATATGCTTTTGTTTATGATTCAGCCTCAGTATCTCAGCTTCCGTTCAATCCCACTTTTCTGTTTCATTGGAACTAGAGACTTGCAACAGCTTTGGCCAGGTGCAGGATCGGACGTTGGGTCGATCTGGGCACCCCGCACATCTCTCCCACCTCAGTCGCCCTTTTCTTGATGCAACTCAAGCTTGGCCTTCTCTTACTGGCTGCATTGTGCGTGTGCTCGACCCTCACCGGCAACTCGAGTTTCACCCCTGCCCATTTGAGAGAGCTAAAGGAAGCCACTCGCTCGCTTTTTCGCCACGGGTGGGACTCCTACATCAAGTATGGATTCCCTGCAGACGAGGTCAAGCCCCTCTCCTGCCAGCCATACGGACCGCAGTTCACCGCCAAGGATGACATCCATCTCGACGCGCTTGGCAATGTGTCGCTGACGCTTCTTGATAACCTCGACACGCTTCTCATCATGCAGGAGTGGGCCTCTTTGGAGTCCGGCTTGGCCTACTTGAAAGAGAACAAGGAGGGGTACTTTGACCAGGATCACCAAATCCAGGTCTTTGAGGCGAGTATCCGCTGGCTAGGCGGCCTTTTATCCACACATATGGCCCTTGCCGAGCCGGTCTACAAAAACCCGCAGTACCTAGCCATCACGGCTGCTTACGACGGCTTTCTTCTAGACATGGCTTACGACTTGGGGTCTCGGCTCATTCCCGTCTACAACACCTCCACCGACCTCCCGTTGCCACGCATCAATCTTGCTCGGGGGTCAAAAACCTACACGGCCTCTGACCCATCCTTACTAGGCTGCACCGCCGGCGCCACCACTCCTTTTCTCGAGTTTACCATTTTGCTGCGTCTTACCGGGGACCCGACATTCGAGGCGCTTACAAGGAAGACCTTTGATAAAATATGGACCAACCGGCTGCCCATAGGCTTGCTTCCCATGACTTTCGACCCGGTGCTGAACAAATGGTACGACGCTATTACTGGAGTCGGGGCGCTGATCGATTCTTTCTACGAATATGCGCTAAAGGGCGCCATTTTGTTTGGCGACGACAACCTCATGTCCGTGTTCCGCCGCTCGTACCAGGCGTTGCTAGCGCATCTGGCAAAGCAGGACTCGCCCAGTGGATACATGTACTTTGCAAACATCGACAGCATCTCTGCGTCTCTTTCAAGCATGTGGATAGATCTGCTTAGTGCCTTTTGGCCCGGCGTCCAAGTGCTTGCAGGGAGACTTAGTGACGCGGTGAGCAATCATTTGATTTTTTTCAAGATATGGAACCATTTCGATGGCTTGCCCGAACGCTGGAACTATGGCGCCAATTCGCTCCCGCCTTTGTCCCAAATGTCCTCGCGTGCTATGCATGATTTACGGGTTGATCTTGCCGTCGAGTTGGAGTGGTATCCTCTCCGTCCTGAGTTCATTGAGTCCACCTACTATTTGTATCGTGCCACTCGGGACCCCATGTATCTTCAAATCGGCGTGCGGGTTTTGGAGCTTTTCACCCTGAGATACAAGGCCTCGTGCGGCTTCAGTGGCGTTCAGGACCTACGCTCGGGAAAAATGCAAGATCGAATGGAGACTTTTGTGTTGGGGGAGCTGCTCAAATACCTCTTTCTCTTGTTTGACGAGTCAAACGAGAGCTATGTGCATCTGGCAAAGATGAGGCACTCGAACATAATCTTTTCAACAGAAGCACACCCCTTCTGGTGGAACGAGAAACTAGCTAAGAAAAGCAGAGACGCGTTTCAGAAGAAACTCGTGCCGTCATCGGGAGTTCGACAAACCTTCCGGAACAAAAGCCACAAGAAGTCGATGTGGCGCGGAATGAAAACTCAGCTGAATAGCATAGGCCCGGCACCAGATTCCGGCCATGGCGAAACAGACCTTGAAGGCAAATACTACCCACAGCTTTTGCCCCTTGCAGCCGAGTTCAATTATTGCGAGGCGGTGCCCACGCAGTGGAAAAGCGCCAAGCACAAAGGATTCTCCCAGTCGTCTTACTACCATATGGGCGACTTTTACCTGGCAGACAAAGATTTCAACGTGACCCTTGTCCGCCCACAGTATCTCGAGAAGAACACCGGCTCAAGTATCGAATTGGCACAGCCTTTTGTGGATATCTTCGGGGCAAGCTCAACCCTCACGTGTGCACGGCCACCAACCACCACTCTCACAGAATACATCATCGGAGTGCTCGCTAGGCCCGAGAACGTCGAATCTTACCGAGTGGTAAGTGCATCCGAAGAGAATGCTTTCGAACCAGGAGATGTGGTGATGCCTCAGCTTCTTGGCAGGGTCTTGGTTGAGACATTAAGGGCACACGCCGTCGACCGCAACAACACATTCATCACGTACAACCAGCTCTGCTTGATGACTCAAAAGCAGGACAAGAAGACACCGCTTGGAGCTCTCAGGATCCATGAGATCAACGGAATCCCCGTGGAATCCGGAAAACGTGTCTGGACAGAACATGACTTCTTGCAAGAAATTGGCTCCGTGTTTGATTACTCGGAGAAGGGCGACGTGTATCTCCACAATACGTATGTGGAAAACCTCAGAGCTTACTGAATGTTTAATTGAGAAAGGCTTTTAATTGAGAAAGGCCAGGGTTCAACACCGGCGGGTTTCCACTTTCCACCTGTCCGTACAAGTTTGGTGCCGCAGAAAAGTTACTCAAAGTTTCACCGCCACACATGAAAGGTGCTGGCCCACAAGACTTGCGGAGTTGCAAGATGTCTTATTTAGCGAGCCGAATGGCGGCCAGTTTGCGTCCACGGCCCTGGACCCAAAAAATCAGACGCGGCCAAGGGGCCATGGAAGACAAGCTGAAATTCCGGAGTCTTTCCAATCAGAAGGAAATTTCAAAATGGCCCCTGACACCCCAAGAGCTCTGACTCAGTGGTGCCGGCTCATTAGCCGACCAAGCGCATTTTCAGTGGTGAGTGCGGGGGAAGCTCGGGTAGTCGCGGCTTATGACACTTCGGCTCGCGAGGCCGGTAACGGCATCCCCAGTATAAATATTAACCGGCCGCGACAGATTTTTTTTTGACTGCCATTCGCACGAACAGGTATGTTTCCGGTGATACCACTTCATTGCGAGCACCGACATCAGCCGAGCGGTTCGACCCGACACCCCAAATTGCGCTACAATGAGAGTTCCCAGATTAGCGTCCTTGCTTACTAACCGGGCAGTCTTGACCGTCAGACAAAGATCTTTCGCCACCATGACTCAAAATCCCTTAGACGCATCCAAGCTCACCATTCACAAGACCACGGCTCCAAAGGAGAAGCTTCCCAAGGACAAGTTGGTTTTCGGCCAGTCATTCACCGACCACATGTTGGAGATCGAGTGGACTGCTAAAGACGGCTGGGCTGCGCCTTCCATCACCCCATACCACAACCTCAGTCTTGACCCTTCGACCATTGTCTTGCACTACGGCTTCGAGGCCTTTGAGGGAATGAAGGCCTACCGCGACAAGGACAACAAGATCCGGATCTTCAGACCCAACAAGAACATGGAGAGAATGAACAAGTCTGCCGAGAGAATCGTCTTGCCAACTTTCGACTCCGATGAGTTCATCAAGTTGATCACCCAGTTTGTCAACTTGGAGAAGGACTTTGTTCCAGAGGGTGAAGGCTACGCTTTGTATTTGAGACCCACTATCATCGGTACCTCTGCTTCCTTGGGTGTTGCTGTCCCAGACAAGGCCCTCTTGTACTTGATTGCTTCGCCTGTCGGTCCATACTACTCTACGGGATTCAAGCCTATCGCCTTGGAGGCCACTGACTACGCCGTCAGAGCCTGGCCCGGAGGAGTAGGTGACAAGAAGTTGGGTGCCAACTACGCCCCATGTATCAAGCCCCAATTGGAGGCCGCAAAGAGGGGCTACCAGCAGAACCTCTGGCTTTTCGGCGAAGAGGGATATGTCACCGAGGTCGGAACCATGAATGTTTTCTTCGTTTTCCAGGATGCTGACGGCAAGAAGGAGTTGGTCACTGCTCCTTTAGACGGCACCATTTTGGAGGGTGTGACCAGAGACTCCATTTTGGCTCTCTGTAGAGCCAGATTGGACCCTTCTGAGTGGACTGTTTCGGAAAGAAAGTACACCATCGGCGAGGTCAAGGACAGAGCCGCCAAGGGGCAATTGGTCGAGGCGTTTGGTGCCGGTACCGCCGCCTTGGTTGCTCCAATTAAGACCATTGGCTGGAAGGGAGAGGACATCTCTGTTCCTTTGGCCAAGGTGGAGTCTGGAGAGTTGACTGCCGAGGTTGCACAATGGATCAAGAAGATCCAATATGGAGAGGAAGAGTATGAAGGCTGGTCTATGGTCATCCAATAGTTTCACCACAAGGTCAAATATACAACAAGCAATCGAGAGAATAGCGTGTGTATTGTAGCTACGTCTATGTTATTAGTGCCAGAAGTTCAGTTGCACCGCCCATTTGAAGTATCTATTATGCGAGTTCGGGACTAGGTCAAATTCAGACTGGAAGAAGGAATTGAAACCCACAGCAAGAATTGTTTGATTTGCTGATAAGACCATAAAGAGCCATTTCCGAAAAGGATTATTATAATGACCACGATCATCATAAGGAGCACCATTTCCGACAGGGATTATCATAGGGAGCACCATTTCCGACTAGGGTTATCATAGGGAGCACCATTTCCGACAAGGATCACGATATCCGAAAATGATTGTGAGTCCCGGCAAGCAATAATGAGACTGGATGCGCATCGGGATCTCCAGATTAGACGGGTCGGTCTTGGGTGCAGCCCTTGAGGATATGGACAACCAGAATGTCCAAAGAAGAGGTGGTGCAGGTGCACGTGCTGGCTGTGTGGGTGCAACAGGCGAGTCACGAACGACAGGGGCCGATTCTAGAACCAGTCGAGGAAGGGCCATGCGTGAGCCACCTTTGAGAGCACCAGCAAAGTGAGTGCAAGTGGTGGCGGCGCCAAGTAGTGAATTTGTTTAAAGCACGCCGAGTAGCGTGTTCTTTTGAAGCCACGCCAATAGTGAGATCTTTCTAAAACCCAAGTAGGGAATTAAGAGGTAGTTTCTTTCGACGCCACGCCAAGCAGTGAATTCTTTCAAAGTCACGCCAAGTAGTGAATTAAGAAGTGGGTTCTTTCGACGCCACGCCAAGTAGTGAATTCTTTCAAAGTCACGCCAAGTAGTGAATTAAGAAGTGGTTTCTTTCAACGCCACGCCAAGTAGTGAATTCTATCAAACGCACGCCAATGCTTTTAGCGGCTGAGACCCAGACCCAAAAACCAAGGCCCCGGGCGATCAATCGTTCTTCCGTTCGATGTCGGGTAGCTTCTGGATCTCGTGCAATATGTAGTCGCGTTCCTCCACAATGTTGGAGCCGTGGTCGTCAAGATCAAAGTTGTGGAAAAAGTGGATAAAGTTCTCCCTGTTTTTGGTGAGAATGTCAAGGATCTTCTGGGACTTTTTCGGCTTGGCCACAAAGAACTTGAACACGTGGAAGCCCTCCAACTGCACATTGTGGGACTTGTCGCTCAACAACATCATGATGATCTTCAAGCTGGACGCGTCGTCAAAGTAGTGCATGAGAAACAGCTGGTTCTGCTTCTGCATGACCAACTCCGTGAGGAGCCGCACGGACTGCCGCTTGGTCACGTAGTTCTTGGACTTGATGAGGTTGTTGATGTGCGAGGTGAAGAGCGCACAGTTGGCCGCCAAAAAATCCGACACAAGCTTCTTGTGGAGCGTCAAAAGATGGTTCAACGTCACAAAGGTGTCGGTGGCCACCTCGAACACCGGGTTCTGGACAAAGTCGAAAAACCGCCAGAACTGCGCCGGTTTCTGGTAAAACACGTACCGGTTGACGGCCTCCACCTTGACACACTCGCGGAGAACCTGGCCGCACGTCAACCACACGTCGGGCGACTCCGGGCCCTGCATCAAGAGCGACAAGAGCTCGGGCTTCTTGACAAGCAAGTAGTCCACCGTCAGCAACTCCACTCCGGACTTTCGTCGCAAGAGCGCCTGGAACAACGACACCACGTCCTTGCGCAGATCAAAGTCCAACATCCGCAATGCCAGCACCACGTGGAAAAGGCAGTCCGACGCGTAGAGCTCCAGCGCTAGCACGCTGATTTGGTCCGGCTGGGGCTCGTTTTCCTCGTCGCCGTAGAAAACCGTTCGCATCTGCCGCAAAAAGCGGTGGCAGTCGTCCTGGTACTTGCGCGACTCCGTGGAGAAGTCGAGCTTGGCCACCAGCTCGTTGAGCGAGCGCACGAGCTCGGGCGGCGTTTTGGGGTTTCGCTTGAAAAGAAACGCCATTGCTGGGGATGGTTTTGGGGCCTTTGTAGCGCAAATGTGTTGAGCCGCACAGTGCGAAGGACACCTGAGTGTGTGAGGTACTGCAGACAACGACAGAGTTCACCTTGACTGATCCTGATCAGGAATGCTAATCTGTGTTACTGACGAATGATGATTAGTTATCATGGTTGGTAATCAAGGCTCAAGCCACCTAGTACAGAGAATAGGGGTATATTCTCTGTATAAATACGTAGGATTTCTCACTCCATGAGAGAGAAATCATAGAAACCGAGAAAGGACTATCCCGACCAGGAGAACTCTTACAGAGCAAAGGTAGAGAGTTGGTCTGCTGACAATACTGGAAATTGTTAAATAGCATACTTAGTTATACTACAAATGTCCGAACTTGCTTCCACTTACAAAGACTTATTTCTTACTAAGGTCGACATGTATACCCTAAACCGGTATATGCCGTCCTTGAGGGAAAGAGCCGAACAAAATGTGCGAGGCCGCGGCCTGCAGGCTGCGCACCTCTCCTATCCGGATCTGACGCTTTTTGGCTACCCGCTGGGGCGTGCACGTGCCTCGTGGTGTCGTGAAAGCGAGCACGTGCAATGCTGGTGCGGTTTTGAAGCTACAAATTCTCACAAAATGCCGCTGGAGGCCCGCGTGGCCGAAATAAGGGGGGGCAGGCGTCCCGATAGGACAGGTCCATTTGCTTGTGTGCAGGACCTGGCAGCCGCGCCCGCAAAAGCGAGCGCTGATCTCGAGAGGGTCACGTGATCGAGAGCCCAGTGCCCGGCAGCGGCGGCGGCTTTTCCGAACCCCGGCGGCTTGGATGGCGCCGTGGATCTGCGTCTGTTCTGTACGCTCTGTGTGTTCTTGTCTTGGGTGCTATGGTGTTGTGTTTTGGTGTCTTGCATGTTTTGGTGTTTTTGGGTGTTTTGGAGCCGCACCCTCCAGCGCACCTCCAACCCCAGCACCTTGCAAGGCACCAAAAACAGCGCTTGTTCCGCTCCGAATCCGAGCAAAATCCCAAGCGGCAAGACGTCCTTCCTCCAATCCGCCGCCCGCCGCCGCACCTGCCATGTCCAGTCTTCACGTGTGGCACCAGGTGCCGGTCAACACCAGCATGCGGCCCATTTTGCTCCAGGCCGAACGGGAGCTTTTCTTCCAGGACGCCGTGGGCCTCTACCAGGGCAAACTGAAGATCCGGCTTTTCCAGAATGGACGGGTTTACCTCACGTCCGCCCGCGTGATCTACGCCGACCTGGCCCTGCCCCAGAATGCCATTGGCATTTATCTCGACCAAGTGGCGTCGGCCGAGCACATCGAGCGGTTTTTCCGGTCGTCGCCGAAAGTCAAACTCCACCTCCAGGAGGCCGCCGCCGGCCCGGTTCCGCCGGCCGCTGCAGGCCCGGTTCCGCTGGCCGTGGAGCCCCAGCTCGACTGGGTGTGCATGGTGTGTTCCTTCAACAACCACTACCGGCCCGGGGGGTCGGCCCCGCCCGCGTGCGTGAGCTGCGGCATCCCGGCGTCCCGGACCCAGATGGAGGCGTTGGAGCGGCGGCAATTGCCCGATCCGGCGGTCGTGTCGGCGGCGCCGCCGCAATTGGCATCGGCCTCGGCCGCCCCGCCCCCGCCGCCTGCCGCTTCTATGCCTGCCGCCCCGCCCGCAGAAGGCGTGTGCCCGGTGTGCACGTTCATCAACCACCCCTCGATGCGGTTCTGTGAAATGTGTGGGTCTCAGATCAAAGGCCCGGCCGGTGGCGCTTCCGGCAGCGGCTCGGCAAAAGCGTCCCGAAGCGCATCCGAAAGCCCGGCGCCCCCAGACAACCCGTTGGGCTTGGTGCTCGAGGAAAAAGAGGCGTACACCAACAACAAGCCGTACATCAAGGTCAGCTTCCACAAGGGCGGCGACACGGCGTTTTTCACGGCGGTGCAGCGGGAACTCGACTCGCGCCTGTGGCAGCAGCTCCGGTCCCAGGGCCGGGTCAACGACCAGGGAACCCGCGTGGACCAGGCCGCGCCAGCACGCCAAACCCCGCCCGCCAAGGTGCTCCAGGGCGGCATCCGCGGGCTCGAGAAGCACGACCAGCTCAAGCGGCAGCAGAACGAGCGCGTGCTCTCGCTGTCGCTCAACGACTTGGAGGACCTCATGCGCCAGGCGCCCGAGGTGCTTCAGCTCATGAGCAGCTTCAGCGGGCTCGTCAAGCCGGCGCCCACGCGGCAGTACTTGCAGCACACGCAGTCGGTGCTCGACGCCGATGTGTCGAGCCAGCCCGAGTTGGCCCGCAGCATCAGCGAGTACCTGATCAACTACGAGCTCACGCGCAAAACGTCGATGATCACCGGGCAGGACCTCTTTGCGGCGTACAACCGGTACCGCATGGAGGCCCAGGGCTTTGGCGGGCAGCTCGTGACCACGGGCACGTTTGTCAAGTGCATGCTGTACTTCGACAAGCTCCAGCTTCCCGTGACGCTCCGGCGGTTCCAGTCGGGGCTCGTGGTGGTGGTGCGGCGCCACCACAACACCCAGGACGAGATCCACCAGATCATCTGGAAGTACCTTGTTGACGACGAGGACCGCTTCATGTACACCAAGTACCGCAGCGAGCTCCTCGCGGACTCCGACGGCTACATGAAGAACCACTACCGCTACTACCGGGGCAAGACCGTGGCCGAGGTGGCGGCCCACTTTGGCTGGTCGGCGCCCATCTGCATGGAGGAGCTTGCCCGGTGCATGGAAAAGGCGCTAGTGGTCAAGGACGACGACGTTCTGGGCACCTTCTACTTTGTCAACAAGTTTGACGACGCGCTCGTGCGCCAACTCCAGGACCCGAGCGTGGTGAGGCTTCGGGCCCAGGAGGACGTGCTCCGCCAGCAAGACGGCATTTCCTCGGGCATCAAGGCTGAATTCGACTCCTTAAATCTGTTGCTTCCTATGCATGACTACGAGTTTGGGCTAGCCCCGCCTGCTTCCGACCCGCCATCGCTGGCTGCTACTGTGGCAGACACGGCGCTGCAGTTGGACGGTTTGCGTTTTGACTAATTGGGAGACTGATTGGAGGGACTGGTTGTTCTGACAAAGCTTTCTGAAAAATCTTTTGACAGAACTTTCTTACAAAGCTTCTTAGAATGCTGTTTGACAAATCTTTCTTACAGAGCTTTCTGAAAAATCTTTTGATAAAACTTTCTTAAAGCTTCTTAGAATGCTGGTTGACAAAACTTTCTTACAGAGCTTTCTGAAAAATCTTTTGACAAAACTTTCTGCCAAAGCTTTCTGACAAAACTTTCTGACCAAGCTTTCTTAGAATGCCTTTTGACAAATCTCTCTGACGAAGCTTTCTTAGAATGCCTTTTGACAAATCTCTCTGACGAAGCTTCCGTTCAGCACTCGACCCATGCTGCTTCAATTCCGATACCTATACCAGTCTCGTTGCGCCTCCATACTGCTGTTGCATGCCTGTTTCAGCCTCGTCATACCTATTTCGGTGCGTCCTTGACTGCAATGGTCGTGTTTCTTGCACATCCGCATCCCCCGGATTCCTGCAATTGCATCCCGGCACGGCGGCTGTGCCGACAGCCACTAAACAGCAGTCTCGCTTTATCGCCGCGTCCATGAGTCCGCGACTGCACACGCCGCCTTTATCAGCAGATGAGTCCTTCCTGCACCTGCGCGTCTGGCGATGGGCCAGTGGCCTGATTGCCGCCGCCCACCCGCTCGTACTGGAGGTCCCCACACGCTCTCGCCGCCTTGTGCCCGCTACCCCACAGGTCTCTGGCCGCCGCTGCAGTCTCCCGCAAACGGCACCAAAAACCGCCTCTGAAACTACAAAAGTGAGGGCAGCTGGAATGGTCCAGCACTGCAGGCGCACGGAATTAGAGCGGGCGCGCGCACTAACGTGGTGGCATGTGACGGCACGAAAGCGGCCCGCGCGGCGACGATTGCCTGCACAATGGCCCGGCACTGCACGCAAGGGCCCGATAAGTCTTTTGCGCCGCGCACGCTCATCTGATACCCGTTCTGTGCTGGTATAAAAGCAGACCCGTTCCGTGGGCCTGGTGGCTGCCTTAACACATTCTGACACTTCTGACATGTCCTCTGTTGCTCAGTATGTTGCCCTTCCGCAAGGCGCTGGTTACGCCGTGGTGGTTGGCTTGGGCGCTCTATTTGCAGCCGGAATGGTGCTCACCACCTTTTGCTTGAAGCGCTACAACAAGGAAATCATGACCGCCGAGGAATTCTCCACGGCTGGCCGTTCCGTCAAGAAGTTTTTGTTGTCGTCCGCCGTCGTGTCCTCGTGGACATGGGCCGCCACGCTCTTGACCTCCACTGTGCAGGTCTACAACAACGGTGTCTCTGGGGCCCTCTACTACTCGGCCGGAGCTTCCGTCCAGATCATCTTATTCGCGTGTTTGGCCATCAAGGGCAAGGAGCGTGCGCCCCACGCCCACACGTATCTTGAAATCATCAAGGCTCGGTACGGCAGCATCACCCACGGCGTTTACTGCTTCTGGGGCTTTGCTACCAACGTTTTGGTCACGGCCATGTTGTTGACAGGCGGCTCTGCGGTGGTGCACGACTTGACGGGCATGAACGTGGTGGCTGCGTGTTTGTTGTTGCCGCTTGGCGTGGTGATCTACACCATTTTCGGCGGCATCAAGGCCACCTTCTTGACCGACTATGCGCACACGGTGGTGATTGTGGTGATCATGCTCGTCTTCGGCTTCAACACCTTTGCCATTTCCGACAAGTTGGGCTCTCCTGGCGCCGTGT
The DNA here is from genome assembly GCA_002893665.1 of Metschnikowia orientalis. Classification (NCBI taxonomy): domain Eukaryota; kingdom Fungi; phylum Ascomycota; class Pichiomycetes; order Serinales; family Metschnikowiaceae; genus Metschnikowia; species Metschnikowia orientalis. The sequence continues at coordinate 241,154 of NXGZ01000013.1, read as the reverse complement.
GGGACATTGTCACCAAGTTGGGTGAGGACTCGCCCCGCGAAGGCAACGCCGACGGCTCGTACTTGACCATCAAGTCGCGCTCCGGCGGCATTTTCTTTGTCATCAACATCGTGGGCAATTTCGGCACGGTGTTTTTGGACAACGGGTACTTCAACAAGGCTTTCGCGTCCGACCCGGTGGCCACCTTGCCGGGCTACGTCATGGGTGGTTTGGCCTGGTTTGCTATCCCCATGTTTGTGGCCACGACCTTGGGCCTCACGGCCTTGAGTTTGCAGAACACCCCCAGCTGGCCCACTTACCCAAACGCCATGACGCCAGACGAAGTCAGCGCAGGCTTGGTGTTGCCCAACGCGGCGGTGGCTCTTTTGGGCACTAGTGGCGGTGTCATGAGTCTCTTGTTGGTGTTCATGGCCGTCACCTCCGCCATGTCTGCCGAATTGATTGCCGTGTCGTCGATCTTCACCTACGATTTCTACAGAACCTACGTGGACCCCAAGGCGTCCGGCAAGAAGTTGATCTTCATGTCGCATGCCTCGGTCATTGTGTTTGCCTACGTTATGGCCGGCTTCTCCATCGGCTTGTACTACGCCGGAATCTCCATGGGCTATTTGTATGAGTTGATGGGCGTGATCATCGGCGGAGCGGTGTTGCCGTCTGCCATGACGTTGATCTCCAAGAACCAGAACTGGGCTGCGGCCACGTTCACGCCACCCGTGGCCACAGCCTTGGCCATCATGCTGTGGTTGGTGTGCACCAAAGTGAACTTTGGCTCGATCACCGTGCCCACCACCTTTGAGGACGACGCCATGTTGACCGGAAACGTGGTGGCCTTGCTTTCGCCGTTCATTCTCATTCCGGTGCTTACGCTTGTGTTCAAGCCCCAGAAATTCGACTGGAACATCTTGAAGACCATCACGCGCGTCGACGAAGAAGAGGAGTTGTTGGCGGCCGAGTCGTCCACGAACAAGGCCGACCCCGAGAAACTTGCGCCCATCCGCTCCCAGGCCACGCAAGTCGCCCACACCATGGCCTTGGACCAGCTCGAGGACTACGCGGCCGAGAGCGCCCGCTTGAACAAGGCTTTCAAGATTGCGTTGACCATCTGCTGCGTCTTGGCGGTGTGCCTCATCTTGTTGTGGCCCATTCCCATGTACGGAAGTGGGTACGTGTTCAGCAGGAAGTTTTTCACCGGATGGATAGTGGTGCTCTTTATTTGGTCGTTCATCACGGCTTTCATAGTGATCATCGGGCCCTTGTGGGAAGGCCGCATGGGTATCTTTTACACCATGCGGGGAATTTACTGGGATGTCACTGGCCAAGGCTACAAATTGAGAGCATGGCAAGAGTCCCACCCTGAGGATTTGCATGCCGTGAGGAGCCAGGTCTCGGCGCAGTTGGTGACCATGTCATTGGTCGAGGGACAAGAGGTGCCGAACGGCATTGACGAGCAAATGGAGAAGAAAGAGTAGACAGACATTACAAAACAATTAGGACAAAGCAATAAATGATAATGGGACTCAGACAACGGAACATATTAAGGGAGCAGGCAGTAAATGTCACTGCGGGCAGTAAACGATTAATCTGACAAAGTTTGATTCAATGCAACTTCAAGAAACTAATACAAATACGAAAATTTATCTGATTTAGAATATGACCCGAATCAGAATATGACCTACTTTAGAATATGACCTGAATTTAGAATATGACCTATTTAAGGATATGACCTGAATTCAAAGTATGATATAATTCAGGATATGACCTGAATCTGAAAACTACCTGAACATAAAATATAACCTGATTTAGAGTATGACCTGAATCTAAATACTACCCGATTCTAAGTACCACCTGAATTAAGAATATGATTCAGTATCGATCTTTTTGTTCCTTGGGATGATCGATTATAGATGCTGAAAAGCAGAGTTACTTGAAGAAATAGAGATTTTAGACTTCATATCTAGAAGCTAATTCATCAAAGGCAAAGAAAGTTCAAAAAGATTATCTTCTACTTCAATGACAATATTCACTTAAACGAAGTGGAGTAGCTCAGCAGAGGCAGCATTGACATCACGTGGCGATAAGCACGGGACACCGAGCGCCTTTGGCGGCCTTGGGACTATGTGCAGGGCTAATCGCCGGCCAATGGGCGCGCCCGGCGAAGACGCCGCAAATGCGGCGGCCGCTTATGCCCTGGCGCGTCAGCGAGCTTGCATGGTGCAGGCTCATCCCGCGGGGCGGCGCCGGGGTCTTCCGTGCGGCGCGGGATGTACGGGTCTACTCCCGGCACCCCGCGGTTTGGATGGTCTAGAATCCCGATCTAGGCGGTCTAGAATCCCCGTTCTGACGGATTGAAACGGTTGGGTTCGAATGTCGAAACCAAGAAGTTTGGCGGGCATGATTCCATTGCTTGGCTTTTCTGTAGTAGAGAGCCGTATTTTGTACTAGAACCGTAGTCGCGCCCTTTGCAATCTTGCAGCATTTTGGCAACCTAATTGCATCATTGAAATTTAATGAAGCCTTTTCGAAACAAACTCGCAAACAGACCACAAGTTCTAAGCAGTGAAACTTGCTTGAAACGCTTCCAAAACAAGAGGCAGTTCTAGGAAACAGGGCCAACAAATATAGGTGTGAAAAGCCCAACCTCTTCCAGTTATAACTAGCACGATCTGTCTGTTTCAAACTAGTAATAAGCCAGGTTCAGACTGTTACAAGCCAGTTTCAGACTAGGAATAAGCCAGTTTCAGACTTATGGTCCGGTTTCGAACTTGTATTAACCCAGTTTCAGACTTGTAGTAACCCAGTTTCGAACTTGTAGTAACCCAGTTTCAAACTAGTCATAACCCAGTTTCGAACTTGTAGTAACCCAGTTTCGAACTTGTAGTAGCCCAGTTTCAAACTTGTATTAACCCAGTTTCGAACTTGTAATAACCCGGTTTCAAACTAGTAATAACCCAGTTTCAAACTTGTAACAACCCAGTTTCAAACTTTTAGTCACCAGTTTGGCCCAGTAACTCGCCAGTTCAGGCTAGTATTAAGCCAGCCGAGGGTAAGTTGCACCTAGGCGGAGTTTATACCGAACCTTGCTAGCACCACGGTTACTAACTACTTCTGGTCTGCATCTTATCAAACTAGAGAATTGTTACAGACCAATTTCGTTCATAAACTGTCTACAGACCATTGGTTCATAAAGCATCGTAATGTAGTATTTGATAGGTTTAAACCCAAAAAATTCCAGCCACACCGTAAGCTGTAGCAACAGTGTCGTGAGCTTAGCAACAGTAATGCGATGCAGACAAGAAGAAGACTGCTTTAAGAAGAGGCGAAGCAGGGATGAGACCAGTGGATATTACAAAGGCCACAGCTTGGGTCTTTGGCCATAAGTAAAGTACCAATACAATGACCTAGAGGAGCAACCTCATGCGTAGCGATACACACCGAAGAAGACCGAGTCCAGGTTGCAAAATAGAAATCTGTTGATCCAGTTGTCAATTGAAACCCGGTTGATCCCATTCAAACCCAGTCCAAACCCAGCTGAAACCGAGCTGAAACCGAGCTGAAACAAGCCTGAAACAAGCCTGAAACAAGCCTGAAACAAGCCTGAAACAAGCCCGAAACAAGCCCGAAACCAAGCTGAAACAGGCCCGAGACACCGCCCTTCGTTGCGTCACTGGACCGGCGCCGCGACTGGGCGCCGTGGGCATCTCGGCAGGCGGCGCGCGGCCCGCCGTTGGCTTCTCAATCCGGCCTGGCAATCGCCGAGTGCCTTGGCCCTCTTTATCTCGCGCTATGTGCAGGCAATCTGCACCCTGTGCAGGCAATCGCAGCCCACTTCCGCGCGTCTGCAGCACCCACCCCGGCCCTATATAAGCATCCCCGATCCCACTCCAGATCTTCCTTTCCTCATCCGATCTCTGAGGTCCCAACCCGTGGCAGCCTAGTCTCTAATAGAACCAACACAAGTCCAACTAGACCAGCCCAAGTCAACTACAACCAACCAAAGACCCCTGACGGACACTACCTGCCTCGAGTCACTATTACTTGAGCAGACGATATCATTCGCGTCACCTGACAGATATCACCAGCTACCCCCCGATTCAACGCCCCGCCCCTTCTTTTCACAGCCAAGCCTCTAATATGTCGTACATTGGCTGGACCATCAGCGAGTGGAAAAGCTTCCATTTCGACGCCACCCCCGAGGACTCGCTCCATTTGTTGCTTACGCTTGTAAGCGCCCAACAGACTGCCCCCGCCGACCCGGCGTGGATCTCGCTTTTTTCCAAAGACGCCATTGCCCACCAATGGGAGTTCCTCCAGTCCAACCACAACAAGAAAAACCTCCCGCTTTACGGTGTGCCGGTGGCCATCAAAGACAACATTGACGTGCGCTCCTTGCCCACCACGGCCGCATGCCCCTCGTTTGCGTACGAGCCGGCCCAGGACGCGTCCACCGTGCGTCTTTTGCGCGAGGCCGGCGCCATCATCGTCGGCAAGACCAACTTGGACCAGTTTGCCACCGGCTTGGTCGGCACGCGGTCGCCCTACGGCATCACCCCCAACACTTTCAACGACAAGTACGTTTCCGGCGGCTCCTCGGCCGGCTCGGCCTCCGTGGTCGCCCGCGGTATAGTGCCCTTGGCGCTTGGCACCGACACCGCGGGCTCCGGCCGTGTTCCTGCGGCGTTGAACAACATCATTGGCTTGAAGCCGTCCAAGGGCGTGTTTTCTTGCGCCGGCGTGGTGCCTGCCTGCAAGTCCTTGGACACCGTGTCGGTGTTTGCCACCAACGTCCAGGACGCGCAGCTTGCGTTCAACATCTTGGCCCAGTTTGACGGCGCCAGCGACGAGTACTCGCGGGCGTTGCCCGCAAACCCGCTTTTGGCGTTCCCCGCCAAGCCCACCGTCGGAATCCCCTCCGACTTGGTCTGGTGCGGCGAGAAGGAGAATCCCCGCTTGTACAACGACGCCGTGGCCGTGATCGAGAAGACCGGCTGCTCCATCTCCTCCGTCGACATCCTGCCCTTGTTGAAGTTGGCCAAGTACTTGTACGAGGGTGCGTGGGTTTCCGAGCGCTACTGGGCCACCAGAGACTTTTTGGCCTCCAACCCGCCGCAGAAGGACTTGGATCCCACCGTCATGAAAATCATCAAGAGCGGCGAGTCTCACTCCGCCGCCAATGCCTTCGACTATGAATACAAGAGACAGGCCATTTTGCAGGAGATCAAGCCTCTCTTGGCCGGCGTGGATGTGATTGTTGTCCCCACGGCCCCCTTGAACCCCACCATCGAACAGGTCCAGAACGACCCTCTTGGCGTCAACTCGTGCCAGGGCACCTACACCAATTTCGTCAACTTGGCCGACATGTCGGCCTTGTCCGTGCCCGCAGGCTTCCGTTCCGACGGCTTGCCCTTTGGAATCACCTTCCTCTCTGACACCTTCAACGACTATGCCTTGTTGGACTTTGCTGCCAGATACCTCAAGGCCTACAACGAGCCTCGCTTCTACGGCTGTCTCAAGGACAAGCCAGCAAGCTCCTACGCGGACGTTCCCCTCTCCCCCTGCGAGTTGCCAAACAAGGTCTTGTCCAACACGGTCAAGTTGGCCGTGGTTGGTGCTCACTTGAAGGGCTACCAATTGCATTGGCAGTTGGAGAAGGTGAACGCTCAGTTCGTCGAGGCAACCACAACCTCGCCCAACTACAAGTTGTATGCCCTCCCAAAGACGGGACCCGTGGCCAAGCCTGGCTTGAGAAGAGTCACCACCGGCTCCAAAATCGCCTTGGAAGTTTACGAGGTTCCCTCCGAGTTGTTTGGGCAGTTCATCAGCTACGTCCCCGAGCCCCTTGGAATCGGTTCGGTGGAGTTGGAGTCAGGCGAGTGGGTCAAATCGTTTATCTGCGAGGAAGCTGGATATCTTGCGCAAGGATCCAAGGACATTTCTGAATATGGCGGCTGGCACGCATATCACGAGCACTTGGACAGAGAGACGAAGAAGTTCAAGAGACCTTTCAAGTCCGTGCTTGTGGCCAACCGTGGTGAAATCGCCGTCAGAATCATGAAGACCTTGAAAAAGTTGGGCATCCATGCTGTCGCAATCTACTCCGAGCCTGACAAGTATGCTCGTCATGTGCTCATGGCTGACACTTCCGTTCCTTTGCACGGCATTTCGGCTGCTGAAACTTACATCAATATCGACAAGGTCATTGCTGCTGCTAAGAAGTCTGGCGCACAGGCTATTATCCCGGGATATGGGTTCTTGTCTGAAAATGCTGACTTTGCCGACAGATGTGCCAAGGAAGGCATTGTCTTTGTTGGACCATCCGGTGATGCAATTAGAAAGCTTGGCTTAAAGCATTCTGCTAGAGAAATTGCCGAGAAGGCTGGTGTTCCTTTGGTGCCTGGTTCAGGTTTGGTTGCCGACGCCAAGGAGGCCAGAAAGATTGCTGCACAACTTGAGTATCCTGTCATGGTCAAGTCGACTGCAGGTGGAGGAGGTATTGGTTTGCAGAAGGTCGAATCGGAAGCCGAGATTGAACGTGTCTTCCAGACCGTTCAGCATCAAGGAAAAGCCTATTTCGGCGATCCAGGTGTTTTCTTGGAGAGATTCGTTGAGAACGCCCGTCACGTTGAAATTCAAATGTTCGGCGATGGTTACGGCAAAGCAATTGCTTTGGGTGAAAGAGACTGTTCGTTGCAGAGAAGAAATCAAAAAGTCATCGAGGAAACCCCTGCGCCAAACTTACCAGAGGCAACTCGCCAAAAAATGAGAAAGGCTGCTGAATCTTTGGGTGCCTTGATGAACTACAAGTGCGCTGGTACCGTTGAATACATCTATGACGAAAAGCGTGACGAATTTTACTTTTTAGAAGTGAACGCCCGCTTACAAGTTGAGCATCCAATTACTGAAATGGTGACTGGCTTGGACTTGGTCGAGTGGATGTTGTTGATTGCCGCAGACACTCCTCCGGACTTTTCTCAAAAGATTACTGTCACCGGTGCTTCTATGGAAGCAAGATTGTATGCTGAGAACCCAGTCAAGGGTTTCATGCCATCCCCCGGTCAACTCACCGAAGTGAAATTCCCATCATTTGCCCGTATCGATGGATGGGTTCAAACAGGTACCGTGATTAGTGCCGAGTATGATCCTACTTTGGCCAAGATCATTGTTCACGGAGATGACAGAAACGACTGTTTGAAGAAGTTGCGCCGTGCATTGAATGAAACATCGATTTCAGGATGTATCTCTAACATCGATTACTTGCGCTCCATTGCAAACTCCAAGATGTTCGAGACTGCCAAAGTGGCCACGAAGGTTTTGGATTCTTATGACTACAGCCCTCACGCCTTCGAGGTCATTGCTCCAGGTGCTTACACTACGGTGCAAGATTTCCCTGGAAGAAAGGGCTACTGGCACATTGGTGTTCCTCCCTCTGGATGCATGGATGAGTATGCTTTCCGTTTGGCTAACAAGGCTGTTGGAAATGACGATAATGCTCCAGGGTTGGAGTTGACGCTTAGCGGACCAACACTTTTGTTCCATCACGACGTCATTGCTTCCGTCACTGGTGGTGAAGTCGATGTCGAAATCAACTCTCAAAAGGTGGCTCAGTGGAAGCCTTTGCACATCAAAAAGGGCGACAAGTTGAGCATTGGCAAGTTAAAGTCGGGATGCAGAGCCTACTTGGCCCTCCGTGGAGGCATTGATGTCTGCGAATACTTGGGCTCCAGATCCACTTTTGCCCTCGGAAACCTTGGTGGATACAATGGCCGTGTGTTGAAGCTTGGTGACGTCTTGTTCCTTGGTCAGCCTGAACTTCCAAGCTGTACATTACCTGCCCCAATTTCGGAACCAGCTGCTGTGCCTGACAGCTTGATACCTAGCTATGATTTCAACGCAACCAAGGCTTGGAAAGTGGGTGTGACTTGCGGCCCACATGGATCCCCAGACTTCTTCACCGAAGAATCCGTGAAGGAGTTCTTTTCCTCAAGCTGGAAAATTCACTACAATTCCAACAGATTCGGTGTGAGATTGATCGGCCCAAAGCCTAAATGGGCAAGAAAAGATGGTGGTGAGGGAGGATTGCATCCTTCCAACGCCCATGACTACGTGTACTCTCTTGGTGCCATCAATTTTACCGGTGACGAACCTGTTATTTTGACATGCGACGGACCTTCGCTTGGTGGATTTGTCTGTCAAGCAGTTGTTGCTGAGGCTGAGATGTGGAAGATCGGCCAAGTTAAACCAGGCGATCTGGTTCAGTTTGTCCCTATAAGCTATGAAACCGCAAAGAACTTGAAGCTTTCTCAGGACAAGAACATCAATGCTTTGAACGGCCAGATTACCAACTATGATAGCCAAGTGTTGAAGGAACCTGAAAACCCAGTGTTGGCAGAAATTGCGCAAACAAAAACATCCCCTAAGACAGTTTACCGCCAAGCCGGTGACAGATACATCTTGGTTGAATATGGTGAGAACAGCATGGACTTCAACTTGAACTACCGTATTCACAAGTTGATCGAGATGGTGGGCGACCTCAAGGTGGAAGGAGTTGTTGAGATGTCACGCGGTGTCCGGTCAGTATTGATCGAGTACAACGAAAAGGTCAGTCAAAAGGATTTGTTGAGCAAAATGCTTGCTATCGAAAAAGAGATCATTTTCGTGAACAAATGGAAGGTGCCCTCGCGTGTCATTAAGTTGCCAATGGCTTTTGAAGACAAAAAGACGTTGGATGCAGTGAAGAGATACCAAGAGACCATCAGAAGCGAAGCACCTTGGTTGCCAAACAATGTTGATTTCATTGCGAACATCAATGGAGTTGAGAGAACGGAAATCAAAGATTTGATGTATTCAGCCAGATTCATGGTTCTCGGACTTGGAGACGTGTTCTTGGGAGCACCATGTGCTGTCCCATTAGATCCTAGACAGAGGCTCTTGGGAACCAAATACAACCCATCCAGAACATTCACGCCCAACGGAACAGTTGGTATTGGAGGCAACTACATGTGTATCTACACCATGGAATCTCCAGGAGGGTACCAGTTGGTGGGTAGAACCGTTCCTATTTGGGACAAGTTGACCCTTGGAACGCACTCGCCAGGGGACAAGCCATGGTTGTTGAACCCATTTGACCAAGTTGAATTCTACCCGGTTACTGAGGAGGAGATTGATACATTCACCGAGAAGATGAATGCCGGCCACTTCGAGGTGGAGATTGCTGAGAGCGTCTTTGATCACGAACAGTACTTGCACTGGATCCAAGAAAACTCCGAGTCCATTGAGAAGTTTTTGGAGAACCAAGGCGGAGAGAAATTGGAGGAGTTCAATAGATTGATCCAGATCTCCAACGCAGAATTGGAAGCAGGCAAGTCCGGACCTGCTTTGAGCGAGGACGACAAGTTCAGCGACGATGCTGAGATGGTTTACTCCGAGTTTTCGGGCAGATTCTGGAAGCCTTTGGTCGAAGTTGGTGACACTGTGGCTGCCGGCCAGGGCTTGGTGGTTGTGGAAGCCATGAAGACGGAGATGGTGGTTGTTGCTACCAAGGCCGGTAAGGTGGTGAAGATCTTGCACAAGAATGGAGACATGGTTGATGCTGGAGACTTGGTGGTTGTGACTGAGTAAAGCACACATAGGAATGACTAGCTGTTACGAATAAAGATTAATTGAAATAGTGAGAATACCACATTCTTCTTATTATATGCTGTTTAACCACACTTCGGTTATATGCTGTTTATCCACATTTGGTTATATGCTGTTTATTAATCCCCACTTTGGTTATATGATCAGTCTAACGTATAACTAAATAGTTCTTAAAAATATTGTTCGTTAAAAAAGAAGTATAAAGCATAAAATAAGTAAAGCATATCTTGATAAATTTCAGGAAAAGACCAAAAGCCATGTTATGGTAGTAGCATCTGGATGTATTTGAAATTTGGTTGAATATTCTGCAATAAAAGACAAAAGAACTCGTTTTAGGAGGCGAATGACATGTATCATTTTTAATAACATAATGAATATGGTGAAAAAAGACATGAATTGGATTTACTGACTAAAGCCATCTTTGCACAGAGTAAGTGAAAGAATAGCCTCCTTGGTGAAATATAAACAAATCAAAGCAATTGAAAGCAATTCGAATTCTAATATATGTTGAATCCGGAAATCATAAAACCCCATATCCAGGAAACATAAAACGTCATATCCAGAAATCATAAAATGTCAGAAAACCAAACACCAAGCTGCTAGCAGTTCTAGAGACGGAGGCCGTCCTGCATAGGGCGGCCCGAGATTTGCAGCTATTACGCTCGCGACCGTAAATTGGGCCCGGCACGACCACACGCGTGCGCGAAAACACGGTACACCCTGAGCACGCAACCAGAAACCACCGTCTTTCAAACAAAACAGCAAATGAGCGCCGACGAAAAACAAGCAGGCGCCGGAGAGGAACCGGGTGTGCCTGCAGACAACGCGATGAGCCTCGCGGTGGCCGCGCTGCAGCCCGAGCTCTGGACGCTGCTGCTGAACGAGGCCTTGGACATCTACATCACCACCACCAACGGAGCAGCGCAGCATTTCAAGCCGCTCTTCACGTACCCCATTTTCGGCGAGGCAGAGACGATTTTCGGGTTCCAGGAACTCCGGATCTTTCTCTGTTTCGACTCCGTCACGTTTTTGCCGTTTCTAAACGTCAAGTTTGCCGGAAAATTGCCCCAAGTGGACGTGGATCCCAAGCAGAAGATGCTCGAGCATTTGCCACCCAGCACCGTGTACAAAGACGAGGCCGCATGGAGAGACGCCATCGACGCCGAGCAACAGGACTTTGTGGTGCCGGGGGAAAAGGTCGTGGAGTGGAAGGCGGCAGCAGACAAGTATGCGGTGTACCGGGTGGATTTGCAACAGGCACGGGGCGCGGAGCTCCTCAAGCGGCTCCAGGTGTTGGTGCTCTTGTTCATCGAGGCCGGCACGTTCATCGAGGCCGACGACCCCTTGTGGGAGTTCTACGTGTTGTACAAAACCAGCGACGCGGCGTTGCCCGAGATTGTGGGGTTCACCACGGTGTACAACTACTGGGTGTACAGCGGCCACGAGAAGTTTGACGGCGGCGCCAGCGACGTGCGCAAGAAAATCCTGCAGTTCATCATTCTCCCGACGTTCCAGGGCCAGGGGCTTGGCGGCAGCTTCTACACTCGGCTCTACGAGCACTGGCAGCAGGACGGCAGGATCGTGGAGATTGTGGTGGAGGAGCCCAACGAGGCGTTTGACGACATGCGGGACCGCGCCGACTACGAGCGGTTGACGCGGACGGGCCGCTTGTCGCTGGAGTTGTCGGTGCAAGACATCACACCGGACTGGTTCGGGCGGCTCAAGGCCGGCGAGAAGATGGAGAAAAGACAGTTGCTGCGGCTCTTGGAGATGTTCATGTTGCACCAGTTGAAGAAGGGCACGTGCCGGGACCTGAAGAAGGCGGTCAGGCTCTTTGTCAAGAAGCGCTTGTACGAGAAGAACCGCGAGGCTTTGGCGGGCATGGACGACGCCACGCGCCTTGACAAGCTCCACACGGCGTACGAGGCCTTGGAGGACGACTACTACCGGGTTTTGGCTCCACTCATGGCACCCAAGCGGTCTGCGGCTGTGGCGGGGGCAAACAAGCGTGCCAAGGTTTAGGCCCGTGAAATCCTGACAGCCATGGAGTCATTCAATGGATTCAATGACTTTATTGGATTCAATGACATCACTGGATTCAATAAACCATGACTTCACTGGATTTAATGAACCATGGATTTAATGACTTCAATGACTTCACTGGATTTAATGAACCATGGATTTAATGACTTCAATGACTTCAATGACTTCAATGACTTCAATGACTTTATTGGATTCAATAACTTCACTGGATTTAATGACTTCAATGACTTCAATGACTTCAATGAACCATGGGTTCAAAGACGACTTTAATGAAACTCAATGAACCATTACCTCAGAGTTTCATGGACTCAAGGACTATGACTTCAATCACTTTAATTAACCGTGGCTTAAAGGGATGCCTTCAATGACTTCAATGAATTATGATCTGAATTGTGCTCAATGAAGGTCTGTCTCAAACACCCGTTCGATACCATGGCGGGCCGATGTTAAGTGTGGAAATCCAGTGAATTCCTGGAATATCAATCACAAAAGGTCTTGGCAGCAGGCCCTGGACGAACCTCCAAATGGCATTTGCCATTTCCGGCGCTAAAGCTCGTTAACGGCCAAGGGCTTCATCAGAGACCAGAGAACAATTTACACATACAGGAACGTGTTCTGGTATCTTTTGCAGTCTACCGACAATCAAGTGTAATTAACAAATCAGCCGATCGGGCCAATTGAGGAAAGAAGACTAGGCCAGGTCAAACTAAGGCCAGTATTGATGAGAAGCTCCAAACCAGAGAACGAAAAAGCGCCCATTGGAATGGCGTTCTTCAAAGCATTGGAATGGCGTTCTTCAAAGCATTGGAATGGCGTTTTTCAAAGCATTGGAATGGCGTTCTTCAAAGCACCCACTCATGATAACAGATACGAGCAGTAACTCATATCAGATAGGAGCAGTAAGTAATCATAACAACCAAATAATACCCTCACTAGGCGGCTAGTACCCGCCATAGAACCATTGGAGCGAGATGGATCAGGCCTGTTTCAGGGATGTTTCAGCCTTGCATCAGACTTGCGTCAAGTTTGCGTCAGATCAGTGTCAGCCTCGTGCCAGCCTTGTAGCAGCCTTCGCCAGTCACGCCCACGGCCCGCCTTTCCATCCGAAGTTGCTCGTAACCAACAACCGCGCGGGCCACGCGCCGTGACGTCACCTGCACCAGCACCGGCCCACCCGACCGGCATACAGGCCCCTCTCCATGCAGACGCAACTATATTCCTTGCATTCTGAGCAATCTCAACGTCACCGCCTACCGCCACAGGCCACCATCAACCACCCCGCCCCAAACACCAGTGCCTTTGCGGAATTGCCGGCCCCACGGCAGGCGGTTGTTCCGGGCGGCCGTCCGACCCGTACCTCCGCCGTATGCACGCCCCGGCCCCCCCGGGCCTGCCCCTCAGTGGATGCAAAAGCAGAGCCGCCAAAGGCATTGGCCCCACGGCTGTGTGCCGAACCCGGCACTGGGACAGAATACCAAACGCCGGAACCGCCAAACCAAAAACGCCTAAAATCAAAAACAAACCACTCAATTCGGCTTTAATGAAGGCCCTGCCCCCACACCCTTGATCGGCACCTCCATTCGAGATCACAGGAATGACCCATTTGAGTAGTTTCGTGAGGCGGCTGAAGGTTTGCGCGAACCGCGCGCCAGTCACCACTTTTTCTACACATTGCTACAGAGGGCAAAAAAAGGCCGGAAAAACGCGGGACGGCGGCGGCACCGGACACGTCTGCCTGCAGGCACACGCTGGAGACGGCCCTAAAAGAAAGCCGGCAGCGGCCCCGCCGGGCGCCACAGCGCAACATGGCAAAAAAACGCCTTTGCCGTGGCTCGTTCTGGGCGAAGTCGGTGACCTGGGACATGCATGCGCGGGGCGTGTGTGCAGGCCGGAGCCTGCGCGTCCAATCCCTTGCCCCATTTCAGCGTACGTATAAATAGGAGCGCATTTGGCGTTGCTCGCTGGTTGCTTTCAGCATTATTCATACACCACAACGCAAGATGCACAGAACCTACTCCATGAGATCCCAGAAGGCCCCCACTGCCTCGCAGATGCAGTCGCCCCCTCCACCAACGTCGTCGACCAAGTCGAAGTTCTTCGGTAAGGGCGGTATCACCTCCACCTTCAAGAAGAGCTTTGCCGGCGTGACCGCGCCCGAGTTGTCCAAGAAGTTGACGCAGTACATCAAGATGGAGAAGAACGTGATGAGAGCCGTCGAGTTGACTGCCAGAGAGCGTCGCGAGACCGCCAAGCAATTGTCCTTGTGGGGTGAGGAGAACGACGAGGACGTGTCCGACGTCACCGACAAGTTGGGTGTTTTGATCTACGAGATTGGTGAGTTGGAGGACCAGTTCATCGACAAGTACGACCAGTACAGAATCACCTTGAAGACCATCAGAAACATCGAGTCTTCCGTCCAGCCTTCCAGAGACAGAAAGCAGAAGATCACCGACGAGATTGCTCACTTGAAGTACAAGGACCCCCAGTCCCCCAAGATCTCTGTTTTGGAGCAGGAGTTGGTCAGAGCCGAGGCCGAGTCCTTGGTCGCCGAGGCCCAATTGTCCAACATCACCAGAGAGAAGTTGAAGGCTGCCTTCAACTACCAGTTCGACGCCATCAGAGAGTTGGCCGAGAAGTACGCTCTTATAGCCGGTTACGGTAAGGCCTTGTTGGAGTTGTTGGACGACTCCGCTGTCACCCCTGGCGAGACCAGACCTGCCTACGATGGCTACGAGGCCTCCAAGCAAATCATTGTCGACGCTGAAAATGCTTTGGGTTCCTGGACTTTGGACGGTGCCGCCGTCAAGCCAACCTTGTCCTTGCACCACGACAACGAGGAGGAGCCTGAGGACCACGAAGTCTACGAGGCCGAAGAGGAGTTCGCCAAGCACGACGACACCAACGGTGTCCACTAAATCATTTCGGCGCCTAATACTCCGTCCAAGCAGAGCTTTGCTGCGTTTTGATGATTGCGCAAAGTCCCCGTGCTTAACCTGCTTTTCTCTCTCGCTTTTGAAAGCTTGGTTTCTGCCGTGTTTCTGCTTGGTGTGCTTCTGTACTATGTCTAATACTTTCTTCCAAAAGTTATATACTAATTAAACCTAATTGAATATAATCTGTTCTTTGTCTGTCGACTGTAGGTTGATTTGGCCGGGCTTAAGCCGTCTGGATTGTCTACTTCTCCCCTTCCCATTGAGTACGCAATCGAGTGTTTCGACCTAGACTCAGTTAAAACCGATGTAAACTTCTTCTGCGTTGGACGGCTGAAACTCCGTCGCCTGACAACCGATCCGTAGATCTCCACGGCTTGCTAGCTGAAGCATAAACGAAAATGAATTAGCTACGGTTTTTCGGCCCACTTGCCGTTCAGCCCCTGTGACTCTGGGGAAGATTTCTGCGATTGAATAGCTTCTGTGCTTGAAGTGGCTTCCTTCTTCGTCCGTCCCTTGAAATACTTCTACCAGTCGTTCCTCGAGGTATTTGTGGAATTGTTCAAGTTTTCGGTGTTTCTCCACGTGGATCTCCGTCGCTGTTTCTGCAGGCAACTCATTTCCAAAATTGGCTTCCTCGAGCTCGGGTAAATTAAACTGGAAATCATCAAAGACGTCTGCTACAACGCCTTCAATAAATAGATCGTTGGAGTGGCTGGCAACATTCCTACCTCTCTCCACTTCGATATCCATCACGGGTCCTGTTCTCTTTCTTAATTTTTTTCTGGCGAAAATGCCCTGTATTTCCGGGAGTGCCGGATAAATCACATCACGACAAGAGTTGAGAAAAGGAGTCTGCAGGGAATTCAATTCTTGGTAAACATTCTTGTAGGTGTATTGTGTTTGCATATGAGCTCTCAGCGCCGCCCCAACTGGGACGAAAGAAGTGGTCACATCGTCGATCACCACCTTATATCTTTTTCTCTTCCTTTTCGATACTTCACTCACATGAGCTCTGGTATGGTCAAGGGTAGTTGTGAAATGCTGGTCATAGCTAAAAGAGTTGACTGACTTGGTAATGTCCTCGACAACAGTACCGATGCCTGTAAAATTTTCCTCTCCGTTCAAAAGCTCAATGTCGGCATTATCTACACCGAGTGGGTCGATTAAATTGCCTGATAGATCAAACTCGAAATTAGCGTCACCATAAATATCAGAGTTGATGGCCTGATTTGCTAACTCTGAAGTGTCAATCATATTCTCATCCGGTGCTTCACTATCTTGCATTGGTCTCACACCCAATTGACCAAGAAGCAAGTTTTCCAATTGAGCGCCCTGCGCAAACATTCGGCCGCCTTTATTCGAAGATGCTGGATCTTCGTCTTCTACCCATTCTGGAACAAAATCGGTACTCATCACAAAATTAGAGTCGTCTTTGAGCTCCCCACTTGTCGCCGCATGCGCTCTTTTCCCCTTCTGATTACCACTTGC
Organism: Metschnikowia orientalis; assembly: GCA_002893665.1. Classification (NCBI taxonomy): domain Eukaryota; kingdom Fungi; phylum Ascomycota; class Pichiomycetes; order Serinales; family Metschnikowiaceae; genus Metschnikowia; species Metschnikowia orientalis. The sequence continues at coordinate 225,057 of NXGZ01000013.1, read as the reverse complement.
CCCACGAGGGCTAGCCCACATCGGGCTTTTGAGGCGGAGCTCGATTTCGAGCAATTGCGATTCCAAAATAATGACTTTTTGTTTATACAATAAACTCAACCCGTAAAGGAGGTTAGAAGTGAGTCTTAGGCTTGTCACTTCAGTTGCCATTACTAAGACCCTGTTACAAACATCGGGGATAGAGATCTCATTAACCGCTTTCTTCTGGGTACGACTCACTTTGTGCCCTATTGTTGCAAGGAGCCAAGCTTGTGTGAGGCCTTGGTGTTTCTTATTGAAATATTCGAGGTTCATGTACTTTTGCGGCCTGGTCCGAATCTAAAGCCTTGGGGATGCATTGCTTTGTTATATAGTCCAAGACATGGCTTTGCATGATGCATGGGATGTTTCGGATGCATCTGTGTACCGCTGATACTGCAACATACATACAGCTTCTACTTTGGGACAAGAAAGGCGGGAAACTCGCTGTATATCTGTAGGTAGGTGTTTCATATCCTTTTCAGTTTTGCAACCTTTTAATGTGCAGGTTGGCTTTGTCTATAAAGACAGGGGGTTTGCCCCGCCCCGCGGGTAGGCGTGCAATATCTGGGACGGCATATTCCGACTTGCTCTATCTCAATCTTTAGGTGCAAGACTCTCCCACGCCCCCGTCACCACTACTCCCTTACCATGGTATCATTACGCCAATTTGCCATTGCTGGTCTTGCAGCTTCTGCTTCTGCATTGAGGCTTCCCACTTTGAACAATTTCTTGGACTTCTTGCCCGGCGCAGATGGTTCTGCTCTTGCGGAATTCAAGAATGCCCCTGAGGTCATCAACACATTTCCCGTCCCTGACGAGAGACCAATTCCCGGAAACGCACCAATTGTGAATTGTGATGCTTCTGTCCGCCAAGTTTTGGACTTGCGCAGCGTTGTCATCGAGCCAAATCCTCCCGTGAAGGGCCAAAACTTGACGTTTGTTGCCGATGGCTTTTTGTGTGAGGACGTCACTGACGGCGCTTATGTCGATGTCGACGTGAGATATGGTTTCATTCGCTTGATTCATCAAACCTTCGATTTGTGTGAAGAGATCCAAAACGTGGATTTGACCTGTCCAGTCAAGAAGGGTAACCAATTGATCTCAAAGCTGGTTTTGATTCCAGAGGAGGTGCCCCCAGGAAAGTATGTCGTCAACGCTAGGGCATACACTAAAGACGATGAGCTCATCACTTGCTTGACTGCCACGGTGGAATTTCCAGCAAACTGAGAAATCTGCCCAGCATATCAGTGAGCAGATTCAAGTATGGATCTTCCAGAAATCTTTGGTTGTGCTTGAGCTAGCTGCAAGACTACTTGCACACTTTCATTTACTCAGCCGAATTACAAAAAGTTTAATTCTTTGATAGTTCATATTGAATATAGATCTATATTAGGTTCGATTTATAGTGCATAATGCAAGATCCAAGAGATAAGTGTTAATGTAGGAAGATACCGCCAACCACGGGACAGCCAGACTAGGCTGAAATAACAAGGTTGGCGCTCAAAGTATCAAAGCGCTCGCGGACCAATCTGGTTTGGACAATCAAGAGTTCATTGTAAATCAATTGCCCGTTCTCAGACTTAAGCAAGTCCTTGACTTTATCCAGAGTCAATTTCCAGGCCACAATTTCGTTGACGCTTGTGTAAACCATTGACCTGAAGTCGCTGATCTCAAGCAAGTCGCCAAAGGCAGTGTTCGGTAGAATAGAGGAAACCAACTCACGGTCGTCACTCTCGTACTGGCAGACAGACTTGACTAAGCCAGACTCCAAGATGAAGAAAGAGGGGCTATTGGCACCCGTATCGTAAAACGTGGTGCCTTCGGGCACGACCTCTTTTCTAAAAAACGGAGCTAAGTGAGACCAGAATGCTTCATCCTTTTTGGACAAACCACTAAAGGTGGTCATGATGAGTGGTAATGGCTGCTTTTTGAAGGCGTTGTCCACATTCAGGTAGAACTTCGTCTGGATTTTTTGCTCATCCCGCACTGACTTAGTGGCAGCTTGATACACCTGGCTCGTTCGAGGAGTGCCAAAGGCGATGTCGAAACCTTGGGAAGCCAATGGTTTCTTCGAGGCAGAGGCGGTTTGAGGCTGATTGCCACGGCCGATTTGCTTCGAAGATGTCGGAGTGTTCTTTTGAAGTGTGTAATATGTTTTCAAGAAGGAATTTTCACACCATTCTAGGGCATAATTCAAGGTACTGAAGAGCTGGATCTTCAAATCGCAAGGAACGTCCCAAAGACCGGCGTCGCGCAATGCAATGTAAGTTTCGTCTTGTTCTTGCACCGAGGAAATAATGAGCTGAGTGTCATAGTAATTGGTCATGTTCAAGATCCGCCTCAAACCTTCTGCAGCAGAAAAGTCAACATAGAAGACGTTCTTCATATCAAGAATGATGTACTTGATGGTATTGCCATGGTCTTCAGACTCCTCGAAAATGGCACCAATAGTTTTTTCTGCTCTTCCAATAGAGCCGAAGAAAATTGAGCCCTCGAGCTTGATCACACAGATTTGGTTTCCAACATGCTTTAAGAATTCTTGTTGCTTTGGGTGTCTCAAGACAGTGGAACGGGCAACAACGCCTGTGTAGATGGCCTGGACCACGGGTCTTCGTGCGGCTTGAACCACAAAAGACAAGCAAGCCATCAAGATACCGGCAAACACACCGTGGACAAAGTCCCAAGCGCCCATCATCAAAACGATGAGAACGATGGTAGTGTATTCAATTCTGCGAAGCTTGCCCCACGTATCCCAGATTGCCTCTTTGAGCAACTCGTAGCCAAGCAAGTAAATGAGAGCACCCACGACACACACAGGAATGTAGCCAATGACAACCGGACCGACCACCATGATGCCGGCGGTTGCAGCCGCCAACATGACACCGGCGAGCCTGTCGTCAGCACCAGCCTTGATGAACAACACGGAGTTGGTGTAGACCAAATAGTTTTGGATGGAGCCGATCAAGCCCGAAATGGCGTTGGAGTAGCCGTGGGCAACCAACTCTCTATCCACATCAAAGTCGTCCATTCCCAAGCGCATTGCAAGAGCAGGAACATTGATGGGGACATGAAGAATACCAAAGAAGGTGAGAGCCAACATGGAAGGAAACTGCTTAACGATGGCCATCCAGTCGACCAAATTGAAACGGAACAACTGGTAGTGAGCGTACCAGGGTTCCTTTGTGACGACGGCAGGGAACACCCAGCCGGCATTTCTGGCGACGTCCAAGTCAATGCCGGTCCACACGGCGACAACGAGGTGGAAGAGACCAAACACGCAGATGAAGAAAATGGGCACGAGAAGCGAGTGGTGGATGTAATGGTGAAGGACAATGAGCACGGCGGTGATGAACAAGGGCAAGAGCCACTGGGCAAGGGTGGTGGGGTTGGCGAACAAGTACATGAAGGTATCCAAGTTGTAGCTGATGCCACCCTCAAGGCGGGAAGAGACCTCTATGCCCGTGACCACCAAGAAGTAGCCAACGCCTCCAATGCAGCCGACCAAGATGTGTCTTGGGAAGAAACCAATGAGCGAGCCCAAGTGGAACTTGCCGAGGAGGTAGAACGTGACGCCCGTGACCACGGAGGAAAGGGCGTAGGTGGTGATGACGGTGGCGAGAATGGCGGCTTGCGACAGGCCGGTCATCTCTGCGCTGATGCTGAGGGCCATGGAGTGAAAGAACGGCGTGACCTCGATCATCTCGGAGGCAGCGCCGGCCTTGAACGCCGAGCCACCGCACGAGTACACCAACTGGGACACCACCGTGGAGATGTAGAACATGGACAAGCCCGCCGGGGCCATTTGCGAAAAGAGCGACTCGCCAATGGGGAACATGATCATTCCGTAGGAGAGCGCGTCGAGGATGTTGAGCAAGGAGCCCAAGAACACAGCAGGCAAGTAGGACGCAGCCTGGGCAAACACGTTTTTGTGGGGCGTGGACTCGGCGGCATCTTGGCCCGCGGCCCGCAGCGCCGGCGCCAAGCCCATGGCAAGCTCCAAGTCGGGATTCAGCACCAGGGGGGGCGGGTCCCGGGCGTCCAGGGCCGAGTAGGAGGAATAGGGCCCTTTGGCGGCAAGAAGCGGGGCCGAGTCGTCGGCGGAGTACAGCCCCGCCGGAGGAGACTCGCCCGCCGGGAAGAGCACGTCGTCGCTGGTGCGCGAGGGCGAGTCCTCGTCCACAACGCCCAAGGTGGCCAAGTCGGCGGACTCTTGGTTGACATCAAAGCCCGAGCGCACGGTGGGAGAGCTGAAGGAAATGGAGTTGCGGTGCGACATGGACACGTAGGAGCGGCCGCCGAAATCATAGTCGGGCCCGTCCATCTGATACTCCTTCTTGACACGGATGGGCGTGGACATGGTGCTGGAGAGCCAGAAGAGGGACACGGACAAGAGATTTGCTGGTGGGTGCGGGTGGGCTTGAGCGCGGGCTTGAGCGCGGGCCTGCACGGGGCGCGGGATCGAGCAGCGCGGGTAGAATCTTGCGCAGCGGGCCTGCACGCTGCGCGGCGGCCCTGGCCCGAGAGTGCTTTGCGATAACGCGGCTGCTCCGATAAGCCGTCAGACGGCAGGAGCAGGCGGCGGCGCGAAGCAGCGGCGTTTTCTGGGTGAAGGGCCGGTCTTTTGTGCACCTTTTTTCGGTGCAGCCGCTGTGCACTTCCCCCACGGGTTGCGGGCGAGAGCACGTGCCGAGGAATATGTGGGCAACTGTGGATCTGTTGTTGAATCTTTTTGATTTTTTGATATTTTGATATTTTGATTTTTTGATTTTTTGATTTATTGATTTTTTGATTTCTTGATTTTTTGATTTATTGATTTTTTGAGTTTTTGATTTATTGATTTTTTGATTTTTCGATTTTTTGATTTCTTGATTTTTTGATTTCTTGATTTCTTGATTTTTGATTTTTGATTTGCTAAAAGGGGAGTAGTAGGCCGTGGACTAGGCTATAGTTGTTGATGAGAGGGGTTGTTTTTGGAATTTGGTATTTGAAATTTGGAATTTGCCAAGGTTGTGATTTGATGGGTTGTTCTTGGAATTTGGAATTAGGAATTTGGAATTTGCCAAGGTTGTGATTTGAAGGGTTGTTCTTGGAATTTGGAATTAGGAATTTGGAATTCGCCAAAGGTTGTTGATTGGAAGGGCTTGATTTGGGATTCAGCACCGTTGTTTGGGAGATGGTGCATATGGAGATTGTAGATTGGTGTGCTATAGATTGGTACACTGAAAATTGGGACACTGAATATTGGGACACTGTATTGGTGCACTGTGCATATGGTCTTCGGATTTGGAGACTGTGGATATGACCGGTGACTTTGAAATCTGTGGATATGGTCCTCGGATTTGGAGACTGTGGATATGACCGGTGAATTTGAAATCTGTGGATATGGTCCTCGGATTTGGAAACTGTGGATATGGTCTTCGAATCTGGAAACTGTGGATTTGACCTGTAAATTTGGATCTGTGGATATGACCCGTGAATTTGGAGTCTGTGGGTTTGGATCTGGCATTGGAAAAGCAGGCAAATATGATTCGGTCCAAAATGGAAGACAATGAAAACCATAACGGCATCCCAAAAACCCGAGATATTCAATTGGACCATCCACAAGTCGTTTCAATGTCACAAGTGTTGCTGAATTAGTGAGGCTGAATTCTCATGCTGCTTGAGTTCAAAACACACTCTGCCTTTTGACATCGATCGCTCACCGTGGCTTGATGACGCTTATCTGATCTGTTTTTTCCATTCCGTGCATTATGGGTCCCTTTTTTAATCACTTTTGGGGTCCCTCTTTTGATGCATTTTGGGTCCCTTCTTCAACACTTTTTGGGGCCCTCTTTCAACACTTTTTGGGTTTTGTTTGCTAGGTAGATTTTGATTCTGTTTGCTCTTGTTCCTGTAGTACGGGTACTGTTTTATTTCGATCGCTGATGCTTTTAATTCTAAAAGAACGCTTTTTAATGGTAGCGTTCAAAGCCATGATTTTAGAGTTCCTCGGCAAGTTATCCCTTGTGTTCTCTCAGAAGCTAATTGATCATGCCTTTTTTAGATTCTGCTATTCCAATACTCCTTGGTATTTGATGATTTTCCCCAACTGCCTTCAATTTTCTCTTCCAAAAGATGTACCGTTTTTTTCCCAACCGTTGATTGCTCTCTATGAAACATTCCCAAGTGCCTACACTCTCTTTGTTTGTCTGGCCTCCATATAAATGTATTTTTAACTCCTTGTTGCTTCTTCCTGCAGAATCCAAGGTGCCTCTTGCAGCCATTGTGTCACGTTGTTGTCTTTTTTTGTTTGCTTAATGGATGCTCACCCGGGTCGAGATGATTCTCATTCCACCATATTCTGTTTCATCTTTGGTTAACTCCGTTTCACTTTCTTCCCATCTCGTTTCATCTTTGTTTCATCTCCGTTTCACTTTCTTCCCATCTCGTTTCATCTTTATTTCAACTTCGTTTCACTTTCTTCCCATCTCGTTTCATCTTTATTTCAACTTCGTTTCACTTTCTTCCCATCTCGTTTCATCTTTGTTTCATCTCCGTTTCTATTTCTTCTCACATCTCCGTGCATCCTGCTCTATATCTCCGTTCATCACCTCGCAATAACTACCCCGCTTACAACCGCACCATCTTCTCGAATGCACTGTCTATGACGCACTCTCTAACCGGCTGCAACGTACTGCACACCAAATGTGTCAAAAAATGACACAAGCACCTATTTTTACCCTGCTCCGATAAGCATTAAAAACAGATGTTCGTCCAACGTACTGCGCGCAAGAGGCCCGTGACCCATGCTGCTCCCAGGACTGCCCTACTTTTGACCCAAACCTCCTCTGGCTGCGCAGGCGTGAATCACGTTCCAGTGTCCCTTCGACTCCCAAGCCCAGATGCCACGTGCCTCATATCTCGTGCCCCTTTTTTCCCTATAAACCTCGACATCCCTATAAACCTGGTCATCCCTCGCATCACGTGCCCGCGCTGCGCATTATCGCCCTACATGAAGTAGCTTGCCCCTAAACCATACTTAAACCACCCACCTTCTCCCTCTCCAATCTAATATTTTTCCCTAACTAGTGTGCGTGTATTTTCCTTAAGGCGCCACATGATATTTTCTAGTCGCTCGGCCACAGTCGACGAAGCGGGGTCCTCCCGAAACACGCCCCTCTTATACGAAACCCTTGCCTCTCTGGAACCCCAATCCCCTTCAGAACCCGACCACGAGCAGTATGAAGGTGCCGCAGTGAAACACAACACCAAAAAGCGCTTCTGGAAGCTCTTTTTCCTTGGCATCTTGCTAATAGTGGCCATTCAATTGTCTTTTCTCCCGCGCACGTCCCCAAGCCGGGACTTCCGGAGATGGAATAACCTCAAACTCACCAAATCAGACATCAAGCGCATGTTCTTGGTGCAGCTGGAGATTGGCAAGCCCGACGTCGGGGGGCTGTCGATCGAGAAAAACTTGGACGAGTGGCTTCTGGCCCTTGCGGATGTCAATTCCAAATACTCGTCGTCCTTGGTCGCCTCTATGGCCCCCGACACAACGACTTTCATCGAGGATCAGCTCCGCATCATGAACTACTCGCCGCAGCTTGACACGCTCGAAGTCCCGGGGCAGGTTACGGCTCCGCTAGCGCTGGTTTTGTCGTTAATTGACTCCAAGTCGGGCCGGGTGCTCTACTCCGCGGACCTCAAGGAGCCCGGGTCGAAGACCCCGGCATACTTCGTCTTTGCTAAGAACGGCTCGCTTACCTCCAAATATGTGTATGCCAGTCATGGGTCGCCCAAGGACTTTGCCAAGATTCAGGACGAATTAGGCTCCCTCGAAGGCTCCATTGTCATATTCTCCCACCTGTCGCGGCTTTCCCCGTACAGCTTAGAGGCGAAGATTTCTCTTGCGGAGCACATGGGCTTTGCCGCTGCTGTGGTGTTCGACGAGACCCTGCTTCCGTCGTCCATTTCTCGCAACTACAAACCTTGGTTGCGGCCCGGTCACCTCCATGTCCCCGTCAGCAGGAAGGCTATCGAGCCCATTCTTCAGACCTTGAGCTTCCCGTCCGATTCTTTCCTGTCGTGGAAATTCGGGCCGCTTCCGGAGGATAGCTCTTTACAGCTTCAGATCTCTGTCTCAGTAGCCACGGATGTACTCTATGCTACCAACATACATGCAACTGTGGAAGGGGTGTTGAATGATGCTGAGATCGTCATTGGGGCGTCGCGGGATGTGCTCACGTCCCGGAATCCCTCAAGTGGCCAAGCTATTCTACTTGAGCTCATGCGCAGATTCCAATACTTGAAGCTCTACGGATGGCGGCCTCTTCGCACCATTCGCTTCGTGTTCTGGGATGCCTCTCGCAGTGGCGGCCTCGGCTCCTGGTGGTGCATGGGCCAGTCCGTCATGATCAAGGATAATGTTCCGGTGCTCGCGTACATCGACCTCGACCAGGATGTCGTGACAGGCAGCCACTTGGCTGTTGACGCCAATCCCCTCTTGAACCACATGATTCGCCAGACTGCGCAGCTCGTGTCCTTCCGCCAGAAATCTAGGCCAAGTCCGCTGGTGAAAGAATCTCCGGACAATGAAGAAAAAGTTAGAGCTGACGACGAAGACTACTCTCTCTGGGACTATTGGATGGAACAGGACGATGGCCACATCAACAATAGGCTAGGCGATCGACTCGCGGCAAAAAACATTGGGGCCTTTCAGATTCAAAAGAGTGCACCTGTGCTAAGTGCAAGGTTCGAGGCAAGCAGGGAGCTCAATGAAACTCAGTATATTCCGGAATCCAATTTCTACACCTACAAAATGGTGAGTGAAAAACTTGACCCGAACTTTGCCTTCCACGGACTGCTTGTTCGTTTCATTGGACTCTTCGCGCTATCCATGGCTGAGCATGAAGTGGTTCGGTACAGCACACGGAACTACTTCGCCAAGGTCAAGTCATTCTTTGATGACTTTATCCTGTCAAACGAGGACAAATTAGATGCCTGGCTCTCGCAGGACGTGAAGCTTGAGTATTTGAAGAAGTCTACCCTTCTCGCTGACATCAAGGCTAGAAATTCGAGCCTCGCAGACGCAGGCACAGTCAAGTTCCAAGAAGTGATAGCACAAACTGATATTCTTCTTGGCGGCATGGTTGAAGCCGCAGCAGGCTTTGACACTTACAATAAAGACGTGGAGCAGCTATGGACTAGCGACTTTCCCTGGTTTCAAACATTGACAAAGATCCACATTTTTGCCAAGTTCAAGTACACAAACTACAAGCTCCTAAGGATCGAGAAAGAATTGAATGCCATAACGGAGCATCTGTATTCCAATGAGGAAAAGCTCGAACATTTCGTGTACGAAACCCCTCAAAAACTCCGAGAAGTGCTGGAGAACTACAGACTCGGTGCCTTTTACTCTCTTTACCAAGCTGTCGAGGACGATAGCTTGGAGACGCTTGTGAAAGCAGTTGCAGAGAAGTATGAGAGGTTGGCTGCGGTGAGCCGAAAAATTAAATAGCCCCGAAAGTGATAGCTGTGCTTTTGTTCTGAAAAGTATGGGATTTTCAAAGCCATCGACTGCAAACTGGCCCACGCATGGCGGGTACAGAGGGCGGGCACCCGTACACCACGAGACGAGCTCAGGTCACGAGTGCGGCGTGGGTCCCAGCTAACACCAAAACCATCTGGAAGTCTTCTTTGCGTCGAAACTTCACAACGAGATCGAACACGAGGCTCTTTGTAAAAATGCTTGACGTGTCGCGATACTTCTCGATCCAGATTTTTTTCATTATCCTTCGGGAGACTTTGGAGACGGCGATCATCATTTCAGTCCTCCTCTCTTTCATCAATAAACGGGAGCCCGATGAAAACAGCCGCCTCCCAGCAGGCAAAATCTCGCATATCAAACAAACCAACCGCGGCTTGCGGCTCCAGGTGTGGGTCGGGGCGATTTTGGGACTCACCATCTGCCTTCTCATTGGGCTAGTCTTCATTGGCTGTTTCTACTTTATCGAGACAGACTTGTGGTCCTACACCGAGCGGATCTGGGAGGGTGTCTTTTCAGTGCTTTCCAGCGTCATCATCACCATCATGGGCGTGGGTCTTTTGAGAATCAACAAGGTGATGAAGATCAAGTGGTGGATCAAGCTAGGAGATGCCTACGAACACGAAACGGGCGCAACCCAAGACAATCCCGAGGCCGCCATAAGCGAGGGGGATAACTCCGGGCGCGTGACCGAACGGTGGGGAGACCGCCGCCACGGGGGCTCTGGCGCACGGAAGGAGAAGTTCAGCAAGAAGTACTTTTTGGCGATCTTGCCGTTCATCACCACGCTCCGCGAGGGCCTCGAGGCGGTCGTATTCATCGGCGGCATTGGCATGAGCCAGCCTGCATCTTCGTTGCCGTTGGCGGTGCTTTGCGGTGTGTTGTTGGGGTCTGGGATCGGTCTTTCCTTGTACAAGGGCGGAAACAAGATGTCGCTCCAGTACTTCCTCATCTGCTCGACGTGTTTTCTCTATGTGGTTAGTGCAGGGCTCATGAGCCGTGGAGTGTGGTTCTTGGAGTTGGAGAAGTACGTGCGGCGTTGCGGCGGCTTGGACGTGTCGGAGACCGGCAGCGGTCCGGGCTCGTACGACGTGTCCAATACGGTGTGGCACGTGAACTGTTGCAATGGCTTGAAAGACGGCTGGTGGATGGTGGCCAATGCCATTGTTGGGTGGACCAACAGTGCCACGTATGGCAGCGTTCTCGCGTACATTGGGTACTGGCTCTTTGTGTCCGGCTGGTTGCGTCTCAAGATGGTGGAGGAGCGCCACGGGTACATTCCGTTTTTGCCGATCAAGTGGCAGTTGAAGAGAATCAGAAAGAAGGTGCGGCTCTATGAAATGCGCATGTCTCAGGCCGAGTCCACGCTGCGGGAACCACAGCATGGCCAGCTTGAGAGGGCTGCCGAGGCCGAGCTCATTGAGCTGAGTGCGGGGCCCAGCAGTGGCTCTGCTTAGTGGTTTTTGAAGGTGCACTAGCTTACTGTGGGAAGCGTACACGTGCAAAGCAGCCGCCGGGAAATGATATGTTTAGGGTGAACGGCTGGCATCAAGGCCAGCAAGGGTGGATCAAGGTTGAATCAAGGCTCGCCATCAAGACTGTGCATCAAGACTGTTCATCCCATTGGTTCGGATTTACAGTTGAAGCCATTTGAAACGGCTGTGAAACATACAGCTGGAGTCATCTGAAAACTTGGATCATCGTCTCCAAGCTGCAGCCGCCATATACAGCAAGCAGTGCGGAAAGCAGCAAGTCACCTCAGCACAACCCACCTGGTGCTTACTCAGCAGCATCTTCTGCACACGCACATGGCTAATCAAAGTATGGTGCCACAGGACTCATCAAATTCATGGTGCCATATGACTAATGAAAGTCATGATTGCGATCCGAAGAGTGCCGATACGGAGATAACCGCATTGGCTTAGTAATCTCCGCCGGCCGTGGCAGCTGTCAAGGCGCGGCCAACGCTCGTATATTTCGGCAGGACTGCAGGCGCCCCGCTATCTAAGCGTTGTGAGGTCTATTTAAGCCACTGCCACGCCACACCTCCTCGCTTTTGCCTCACAGCTTTTTCACGAATTAGCAGCTTCTCTTATTAGCAGCTGTAAATACAAGTCTTATTAGCAAGCCCCTTAAGCAGATCAGTCAGCCCAAAGCAGATCAGTCAGCCCAAAGCAGATCAGTCAGCCTAAAGCAGATCAGTCAGCCTAAATAAACCAGTCAGCTCAAAGCAGATCAGTTCAACACAACAGAATGAGTGCCGTTCCCAAAACACAAAAAGCCGCTTTGGTTTACAAAAAGGAGGAGTCTGCCGATGCAATTGAGTACGCAGACTTCGACGCCCCCCAGGTGACAGGGCCCACCGACGTGATCATCAAGAACAAGTACTCCGGAGTGAATTACATCGACACCTATTTCAGGCAGGGGCTCTACCCCGCACAGTTCCCGCTTGTGTTCGGCAGGGAGGCTGCAGGAGAGGTGGTGGCGGTGGGCGCCAATGTCAAGAAGTACCTGCCCGGAGACCGGGTGGCGTACATTGGCAGCCAGACGCATGCACAGTACACCAAGCTCGACGAGGGCCACGTGCAAGTGCGGCAATTGGGCCGCGACGCGCTGGACGAGGTGCTCAAGCAGTGGGCCGTGGCGCTTCTCCAGGGATTGACCACGATCACGTTTGCCCACGAGGCGTATGCAGTGCAGAAGGGCGACTACACGTTGGTGTGGGCGGCAGCCGGTGGCGTGGGACAGCTCTTGACGCAGTACTTGACCTCGTTGGGCGCCCGCGTGATTGCCGTGGCGTCCACGGACGAAAAGCTCGCCATTGCCAAGGGCTTGGGTGCCGAGCACTTCGTCAAGCTGGGCGACGACGTGGTGGCCAGGGTGCAGGAACTCACCGGTGGCGCCGGGGTGGCCGCCTCCTTCGATGGCGTTGGCAAGGACACCTTTGAGGCGTCGTTGGCGTCGTTGGCGCGCAAGGGGACGTTAGTGAGTTTTGGCAACGCCAGCGGGCCGGTGCCTCCGTTAACGATTAGCCGCTTGACGCCCAAAAACAACAAGCTTGTGCGGCCGCTGTTGTATGCATACTTGCAAACGGCGCAGGAGTGGCAGTTCTACACGGACATTTTGGACAAGCTGTTGACTCTGGGCCTGATGGTGTTCAATGTGCACCACGTGTACCCCTTGTCGGAGTTCAAGCAGGCCAGCAAGGACCTTGAGGGCCGTGTGTCTACGGGAAAGCTAGTGCTCGAGATTCCGCAATAAGGAGAACCGGTGGCCAGGGTCCCTGTGGGCCAAGCCAGGACAAGAGTCTGGGTGCGGCGGACTGCAGCAAGCAAATGCAACCCGCGATTGTCTCGAGAGGCTGCAGAGGGGAAGGCACGGCGCGACATTCCGCGGTGAAACAGCGCACCGGCTGGGGCCTTGCGGCGGCCCGAACGTACCGAGCCCTGCCATTCGCTGGAAACTTTCCATGTTCGCCTAAAGCAGCGGGCTGGCCAATACAAAAGAATATCTTCTTGGTGTAGCGAAGTGACACTGGCTGCGAGCGCGGATCGACGCGCGGCCTGTGGGACGCGAAGTGTAGACGCAGCGTGAATCAGAACCGGGTTACAGGCATGCCCCTGTCTCGTCCGTGTTTGATCCCTGTTAGATCCCTGTTAGATCCCTGTTTGATCCCTGTTTGATCCGTGTTTGGTCCGTGTTTCATCCGTCTTTGATCCGTGTTTCATCCGTGATACACCGTGACACAGTGTACGGTCGTTCATCCGTGTTTCAACCTGCCGCCGCCAGTCAGCCGGTCGCACCCATGTCTCACCTCACCTCCGTGCCTCCTCCCCTGTTGTACTATTGGTTTCCCACTGTTTCACGTCTGTCTCTTGTCTCTTTCGCCTTTGCTTTACCTCTGTTTCATGTCCGTTTCACCTCTGTTTCACCTCTGTTTCACCTCTGTTTCACCTCTGTTTCACCTCCCCCATTGCCGGCACTCCCCGTCGCGAGCCGCACCCGCGCACCCTGGTCTTGTCGCACCCCTCGTTATCACCCGCGCTCTATCTCGATCCTACGCACTAAAAATTCTCAACACTCATCTGATCCACTCTCTTTCGACCACCGCCCTCCTCCACCTTCTTCTCCTGCCCCCGCCCCACCGCTGCAGGACATCCCTACACCGCCTGCCCCTATCCCTTCCTGGCCTGCCCCAGGCCCCGCTCCGCACCCTTGTCCGCCGGCGCGTTTGTTGTTTCTCCTTACAACAGCGACTCCGCTTCTGGCCGCCGGGAGCCCTGGAGTCCCTCGCTAAACCGCGGCCCCATTCGGCCCATTTGGCCCCATTTGGCCCTCCGGCGTTGTCCCAACCCCGCCGCCCTTCTCCCGAAATGGACAAGTTGGAGTCCACCAACCGGCTCCTCCACGACATTGAGCGCAAACTCCTGATCTCGTCCGTGTCGCTGACCCAAACGGACCTTTCGCACGGTTCGCACGGGTCCCACGGGTCCGTGGTGCGGGACCCGGCCCATCAGGGACTCGCGCGCCTGAACATCCAGCTGAGCGTGCTCTCCTACATCAAAAACAACAGCTCCGACTTCGATGCCGGCCGCGTGTACGCCAACCGCCAGCAGAAGTTTTCCACCACCTCGTTCACCCGCGAGTACTCGCCGTGCAGTACGCTGCTGGCCCTGTCCAGCCTCACCAGCAGAGACGCGTCCGTGGTGGTTCTGGGCGACGGGCCTGGGCCGGCCGTGCGGCTGCACTCGCCCTTGAGCCTGACGTCCCGCCGCCACCCCGCGGGCTCCGGCAGCTTGCGGGGCTCGCCGGCTGCGTCGCTGCTGCTGCTGCCGGCGTCTTCTTCTGCGGGACCCGAGCCGGCGCTGGCCAGTGACCCGGCGTTTGCTTCCGACGACGACTACAACCTCGACCACTACGACCAGTACTACGAGAGCGACGACGAGTACAACGCCACGGCGGACTATTCCGCGCAGGACTTGAACAACTTGGACTTTGAGGCCAGCCCCTCCGAGGAAATGTACAGCGACGACGATCTTGAGCAGGACATGCTCCTACCCCCACTGCCGCCGCGCGTGCCGCCTCGCGAAATGGACCCGGACAAGCTCTACGGGCTCTACGACTTTCTGGGCCCCGACCCTCTGCATTGCACCTTGTCTCGCGACGAGCCCGTGTACTTGCGCAACGACCTGGACAACTACTGGTGGCTTATCCAGAAGCTCTCCAAGGAGGAGCGCTTGTCGCTCTCGAATGCCCGCGGCTCCAAGGAAGACTTGTTTGACGACGACGAGCACGGCAAGATCGGCTTTGTGCCGGCAGAGTGCTTGGAGACCTACGAGGAGCGCTTGGCCCGCCTCAACTGCTTCAAGAACGAGAACTTGGAGCGCTCGTCCCGCGACCTCCTGTCGCATGCCGACCCGGCCCTTGCTGCCTTGCCTCCTGTTCCTGCCCCGGCAGCCGCTCCCGACTGGAAGCCGCTGTCGCCGCCGAGCACTGCGTCGTACCCTGCGTCGGGCGGCAATGCCCAGTCGCTGTCGTCGCTTACGGTGGGCCGGTCCGGCTCGATTCTCAAAAAGGCCGGCGCTTACAAGCAAATGAATAAGCTGGTGACTTTCGAGAATCTAGGCGACTTGCTTCCCGACAACGAGTTCGATTCCGACGAAGCCGGTGACCGTGAGGTCGACTTTTCCGACCACTACTTTGCCTTGACCCACGATGATTTGAAGCCCAATAGCAATCTGTTGACCGTTCTCAAGGAGGTAGAGGACCGCCATTCGGAAGTGCTTAGTGATGTCTACCCCACCGAGATGCCCCTCCAGGTCAACAAGAACACTAAGAAAAAAAATAATGGCAGCATTGATTTCCAGGATTTCTTCACACAGCCAACCTTGCATATCAAAGACGACCACTCGTCAATTGGGTCTTTCTCGCCCGACACCCCACAGTCCGGGCAATCCAAACACAGCAACACCGAGACCGAGGACATTGAAAGCAACAGTCTCCGCCGATCGGTAATCATTGATCGGCTCCAGCTCGTCACGTCCGACCTCACGTCCGATCGCTCGTCGGAGAGCGGCGACAGCCTTCAGTTTGGCAGCAGTCTTGAAGCGCAGGAGCTTACTTCAACGCTGGGCCAGAACACTGCCGGCGTAGAGCTGCAGTTGCGAGACCCGGTTGCAGACGATTACCCGGAGGGCCTCATTCCGGATTGCCAGAGCATCAAGAACCCACTGGTGGAAGAGGTGAACACCCCACGTGCCAGCATACTGAATCAGCTGGAGATCCGCATCAAAGAAGCGGCAAGCGAAGGGGATGCCATGGCACTGCCACGGAACGCCACGCCCCGGGAGAAGAAAAGGCGGCCCGACCATGACATGTTTATGCCGTTGCTAGGACGGTTGGACGAGCTCACGGAGAAGTTGGCCGAGCTCGAGCAGTCGTTGTAGATTTGAAGCAGGCATGTGTGTTGATGAACAATGATACCCATGGACCAGCAGGGCCTAGAGTACCAGCTTAGGAAAGCTAGGGGTACAAGGTCTCTGAGGGTCAAAGGGAAGACGACAAAAGTGCAATGCGGAGCTAAGCCGAGTATTGCCAAGTTAGCATGGCGAGCGGAAGTCAAGGGCCTCATCTAAGTTGAGTTGCGGACTCCAATCGCCACAGGGCCCATGGCCCGAGAAGTTTTCACACATACTTTGGAAAGATGTGGTCAAAGATGAATCGGGTGGCCAAAATGAAAAATTAGAAGAACAGCATATGATAGGAGAAGTAGTAGCGTAGGAGCGTCCGTTGTGACAAAATCAATGAAACGGAGATTAAATTCGACCATAGCAAAATATTTGAAACGGGAATCAATTGCAAATTCAGAATGGGTCATACCAATATCTGAGATAAAAAGTGAAACATATTTTTAAGTGACAGATATAAAGAAATAGAAGTTTTTTGAGAAAAAAGTACAATATAGTATATGATAGGCTTATATCTGTTTACAGTCAGTGTTATGATACAGACAGTCAACAAAGCTATAGCATCAGATTTGTAATATAATATCATACCCCACCTGTACGAGCAACGATTTCATGAAGTGCTTAGGTTGTTTATTTTCGGTGCTTTTGGTTTTATTGGAGTGTTCAGGATTTTTTGAAGTGTTTAGGATTTTTGGAGTGTTTAGGATTTTTGGACCGATTAGACTTTTTGGAGTGCTTTTGGAATACTTTGCTGCAATTGGCATGTGCAGGCCCTTATGGTCAAACCATACAAGCACTAGCCTGTTGAGTAAAGTCGAAAAGCTTGGAGTGAGCGTTTGGACAGATTTGTTAGACTTGGTGTGATCTTTGTTTTTACTTCACTAGAAGCTGCTTTTCCTAGCGGCTCGTGCGTTGGATCAACTTGATTAGTGGTAACTTAAATCCACATTGTCTGCAGGTGCTGATCCAGGTTTCACCAGAACGGGCTGATTGATTTGATGAATAATTAAACGTGCATCTTTTGATGAGGTTTATACAAGCTTTGGATAAAACCAGAATGGATTGACGAAATGTGCAAGACTCAGCTAGCTATGATGTTCGATCTAAATATTTGTGAGATAAGTGAGATTTAGTGAGAAAGTGAGAAGGAAAATGGACAATCAGAGCTAAATATTTGGTATTCCACTATCCTGATGCCTCTTCGAGCAAAAAGGGCAGTTAACAAAAGAAGGGGGCTGAACTTGTATTAAAGATAATGAAGTGAAAGAAACAGTTTAAAGGTGCGCCAAATTATATGGTATCACTGGAGCTTTAGGATTTAGGCCAGCCCCACCGACGTTATTTTGGAGTCAGTCTCTGTCAAATGCCCCCAGAGCCAGCCGTGTAAATTTGGTGTCTTAGGTACATTTCCGTTAGCAGCGAAAGCGGGTTGTTGGTAAATGAGAAGAGGTGAACAAGTCAAAAAGAAAAAAGGCTGAAAGAGGAAGGATTAAAAGAGGTGAAAGAGATAAAATATTTTTGTAACTGTGTGATCTATTTGGATCTGTAGATTATTTTTCATAATAAGTACTTTAACTTAGACAATAGTATTTAATGAAGATACTTCAATCATATAACGAAAGAGGTGAATAGAAAAGAAATGACACCTATAGCTTGAAGAAAGGCACCTAAATTTTGAAAAAAAAAACAGCTCAAAAATATAGAGATAAAGTACAAGAACAGAAATAATGCAATCAGAAAGTTTAAGATCAGGTAAATTTTTAACACACACAGGTGCAATCTAGAATTGTATCCTGGTGAGGGTTCATTAGCTTTAGCAATGCCAGCAAGTCTTTCACTCCTCTCACTGAAGAATAGTTGCCCTGATGGCTTGCTTGAAACATTATGGGAAATATTAAACCTAGATGAGTATTGAAGGATTTGGCGTAAGCTCACAATCTAACGGCTTTATGAACTCTTAAATATGGATTTATTAAGTAGGTTGCATAAAACCAAGCCCCCGTTTTATTACCAGTAATATACCAGTATTATCATGAGATGAGAATGTAAAGAGCGTTAGAAGCAATAGAGGACATGTGATTCAGTTTTCTATCGTAAAATGCTGATTACTACAAATCACAAGGCAATGACATAGATATAACTTTTTAACAAGGAAATTTAGTATGTATATGAAATTCAGGCGAGAAAGCAATTTTGCATGTGTGCGCCTATTGAAGCGACGAGTAAATCCGAGGGCCAGATTAAAGATCTGAATTGAAATGACAGAAGGGGATTTGTGGGTAAGATAAAATACAGCGGATACATCGACACCCAGGGGTCATATAACAAAAATTAGTAAACTCGAAAGAAGATGACACGTGAAGATTAAATGAAGGAAAAAGAACGGGAACAGAGGGATTTTCAGAACGCTCGGCTTAAAGAAGTCTTAGTGGTGAAAGAAGTGAATAGGTTAAGAGTTACAAGAGTAAGAGGTTCGACTTGAAAGAGGCGAAACATGTTTAGAGATTTGATCTATTAATTATTCTTCATGCTAAGTACTTTAGCTTATAGTAAAGAGATAGAAATGTAACTATTATAACGGAATGGGTAAGTTTGCCAAACCCTAGGCTTAAACGATGTAGTTAAAAGGGTAAGGAAGTAAAGAGTTGAAAGAGATAAAGAGACTTGAAAGAGGTAAGAGACAGAAAGACAAAGACAGAAAATTGAGAGGAAGCTAAAGAGGTGAAGAACAAAAGATGTAAAGAGGTTAAAATAGGAAAGAGTCGAATACAAGAAAGTAATAAAGGATCTGAAGTGCTAAGGGGCAAAGGAGCTAAGGAGCTAAGGAGCTAAGGAGCTAAGGAGCTAAGGAGCTAAGGAGCTAAGGAGCTAAAGAGCTAAAGAGCTAAAGAGCTAAAGAGCTAAAGAGCTAAAGAGCCAAAACGGCTAGAACAGCTAAGGAAATTACCAAGGAGGAAGGAAATTACCAAGGAGGAGTCAATGGATACATTGGAGGAAGACCCCAAACGCATATTTTTCAGGTTCTCCAATACATGCGCAAGCCATGCAATCAACCTGGTTTGGTTCTTACTCCAAACCATTCCCAGGCCGCAGAAGTCTCTTAGTACTCAAAAGTATTAATTCGGAACTAAAGAGTATTGAACATGCAGCAAAATTACTTATTTGAGTAGTCTTTCTTTAGAGTGTGCCATTGGGGCTTGTGGAAATAAGTAATGTAGCACAAAGTATAAGGCGAAGCAGAAGCAACAGCTATTGATTTCTTCAGAGGGGGTGGATTCTCAGCACTAAGCACTTCTTTTTGCCAACTAAGAGACATTTTAGATATAGTGGAGGATAAGTTATTGAAGAATCATAGGCATCAGTCAGTTTCATGAGATTAGAAGATAAAACGGACCTGCGTAGCAGACAGCCATTGTAACGCTGGAAGAGTTGAGATAGTCAGAACAGAAAAAGCTAAATGAGCTAAATGACCTTAGTGAGCTAAAAGAGCTAAATGAGCTAGATGAGCTAAATGAGCTAAATGACCTTAACCAGCTTAAAGAGCTAAATGACCTTAATGAGCTAAATGACCTTAATGAGCTAAATGACCTTAGTGAGCTAAAAGAGCTAGATGAGCTAGATGAGCTAAATGAACCAAAACAGCTAAAACAGCTAAAACAGCTAAAACAGCTAAAACAGCTAAAACAGCTAAAGCAGCTCAAACAGCTCAAAGCCAAATAAAAAGGTCTTCAAAAAGTACAGCCCCAAAAGAGACAGAGTTGCAGCTAAAACACCTAAAACACCTAAAACACCTAAAACACCTAAAACATCTAAAACAGCTGGAACATAAAAGACTTAGAAGAAAAGGAGCTAAAAGAGAAAAGAGATGAAAGAGAAAAAGATGAAAGAGAAATTACCTGAAAACCTAAAAGGCGGAACGGCTAAAGAGGTAAAGAGGTGCGGGTGCAGGCGCGATGGAGACCAAAAAAGCATGCGAGCCCAAAGCACCCAAAGCACCTACCCCAACCCCAACCAACCCCATGTGGCAGGCCGACCCGCAGCAGTTGCAACAACTCGAGCAGATCTTGCGGGCCACGCTCTCGGCCAGCAGCACGGAGCGCGGCGCCGCCAGCGACTACTTGGACCAGGCGCGAGAACAGCCGCATTTCAACAACTACCTCTGTGAGCTTTTGGTCACGGACTCCGGCGTGGGCCTGGACGTGCGGGCGGCGGCCGGGCTCCGCCTCAAAAACACCATCCGCACGCAGCCGCACGCCGACTGGCCGCACGTCAAGGCCCGCGTGCTCCAGGGCTTGGTGCTGCAAGACGCCATGGTGCGCAACATCACGGGAACCGTGGTGACCACGCTCTTGACGGCGCAGGGCGTGGACGGGTGGCCGCAGGCGCTCGAGCGGCTCGTGGACATGGCCGGCGGCGGCGACTCGGACGAGATCCGCCACGGCGCGGTGCTGGCACTCGCCAAGATCTGCGAGGACGGCGGCGCCGCGTTGGACCGCGACTACGGCGGGCAGCGGCCGTTGGACCACGTGGTGCGGCGGGTGTTGGCGGCCGGCGCCGACGTGGTGGCCCGCTGGCCCGGACCGGACGCGCCCGCCGCGGCCGCCCGCTTGAAGGCGCTGGTCGTGGCCTGTCTCAACCACGTGGTGCCGCTCCTGCTGCAGCTGCTCGTCGCCCACTTGGACGACTACTTGCAGCTCTTGTTCCAGATGGCCGCGGACGCCAGCCCGGCCGTGCGCAAGAACGTGTGCACGGCGTTTCTCCTTGTGTGGGAGCTGCACCCGCAGCACTTGGCGGCGCACCTCGACGGCGTGGTGGCGTTCTGCGGGCACGCGGTGGCGGGCGGCACGGCGGCGGACGGCGCGGACGAGGCCGTGGCGTTGGAGGCGTGTGAGTTTCTTTTGGCGTTGGCGGGCCTGGCCGACGCCAAGGCCCAGGGCGCCTACCGCGCCGCCTTGCCGCTGGTGCTTCCGGTGCTCTTGCGCAGCATGGAGTACTCGCCCGAGCTGGTGGTGCTCATGGAGATGATGGACGCGGCGGACGACGCCGGCGTGGCGGACCGGGCCGACGACGTGCGGCCCAACTCGGTGCGGGCCAAAGACGCCCACGGCACCCGGAACAGAGAAAACGACCAGGAAGACCAAGACAAGGACGAGGATGACGACGACGACGACGACGACCTCGAGAACGAGCTCGAGCAGTGGAACTTGCGGCGGTGCTCGGCAGCCACCGTGGACTCGCTCCTGCAGCATTTTGCAGCCGAGGTGGTGCAACAGGCGCTTCCGGAGCTCCAGCGCAAAATCGTGGCGGACGAGTGGACGCAGCGCGAGGCGGCCATCTTGGCGTTTGGCGCCATGGCCGCCGGCTGCACCGACCACGCCCGCGACAAGTTGCCCACGCTCGTGCCGTTCTTGGTGGACCGCTTGGGCGACGCCGAGGCGCGGGTGCGCCAGATCTCGTGCTGGACGCTTTCCCGGTACCTGGAGTGGGTGGCGGCCGAGGCGCACGCCGGCGGCGACTACGCGCTGTACTTCGGGCCCACGTTCGAGGCGTTGGTGGCGTTGACGCTCGACGGCAAGAAGATCGTGCAAGAGGCCGCGTGCCTGGCGCTCCTGGCGTTTGTCGAGAGCGCCGACCCGCTGCTCTTGGCGCCCTACACCGCGGCCGTGTTGCTGCAGTTTGCCCGCTGCTTTGCCGCGTACCAGCGGCGCAACCTCCTCGTGCTCTACGACTGCGTGGCCACGTTCGTGGACCGCATCGGCGCCGACGCGTTTGGCCTGGCCCCGGCCCACGCCGACGTGTTGTTGCCGCCGTTGTTGGCCAACTGGCACGCCTTGGCCGACGACGACCTGGACCTCTGGCCCTTGTTGGAGTGCATGGCCACCGTGGCCGCCGCCATGGGCCACGCCTTTGCGCCCTACGCCGTGCCCGTGTACCTGCGGGCCCTCCGCATCCTTGCCCACACCGTCGAGTTGAACCTGCTCGTGCACACGGACCCGCTCATCGACGCCCCGGAGAAGAACTTCATCGTCACCTCGCTCGACTTGATTGGCGGCCTTGTCCAGGGCTTCGAGGCCCACTCCGCCGACCTCCTTCTGCTGGCCAACCAAGCCGACCCGCCGCTCATGGACCTTGTGCTTGCCTGCTTGGACGACCACGACGACGACGTGCGCCAGCTGGCCTACGCCTTGTTGGGCGACTTGGCCATCAACGCGTTTGATGTCGCCGTGCGCCCGGCCTTGCGCCCGGTGCTCGTGTGTGTGGGCAACGAGATCTCCAACTGCTGCTACGCCTCCTACCCGGCCGTCAACAACGCCATCTGGTGCCTTGGCGAGATCCTGCTCCGCGTGCTGCCCGCAGACTTCCTGCCCTACGTGGCCAACGTCGTGGCGCTCTTGGTGCCTGTGTTGAACTCGACCGACTTGGAGCCCATGCTTGTCCAGAACGCTGCCATCTGCCTTGGCCGCCTTGGCCTCGCCTGCCTGGACGGCTCCATGCTCGTGGCCGACCGCTTGCCGTCCTTCATCCGCAACTGGTGCACGCACATGCTGCTGGTCTACGAGGACGACGAGAAGGACCTGGCGTTTCTCGGCATGTGCCGCACGGTCCAGGCCTCGCCCGACGCCGGCATGGGGCTGCTTGCCAACTCCCAGGGCCGCCTGAACTTGGCGCTTTTCCTCTCCTGCATCGCCCAGTACCTGGCCCCGTCCGAGCCCTTGAGGGACGCCTTCTTCCTGCTTCTCGTGGCCTACAAGGACCACCTTGGCCCGGCCTGGGACCTGGCGCTCTTGCCGCTTGTGCCCTCCGACGACCGTGGCGCCTTGCTCAGCAACTACGGCGTGTGATTCTTTGCTAGCCGTCTCCATCATATTTATAAATATCTTTGTGGATTAATGTAGGGGTCTTGTGGATTGATTTAGGTCTTGTGGATTGATTTGGGTCTTGTGGCTAACGTAGAGGTTATCTTAAGGATTAATGCAGAGTTTTTCGTTTTGGATCAGTTTAAAGGTCTTTTTGAGAGATGAGTTAACAGGTCTTTTTTTGAGCGGTCTTTGTGGATTAATGCAGACGTCTTCTTTGTGAGAATCTCCCACTAAAAGAGAGCTCACTCGCTAATGATCAGTTATTCGCTGATAAAGATATTCTTACGTCTATAAAGAATCACTCACTAAGAGCTAATTTTGGAGAGATCCTTTCTTGTTACAGGACTCACTGGACTCGTTTATACGGAGTCTCTCATAATAGAGAAATCTTTCATGAATAGAGAAAACAATAACTGATGAAAGAATCATTTACTAATAAAGAAATCTTTCAATAGTAATTTTGCTCAATTGAGAAATCACCCATGATCCACTCACTAACGGAGAGAGTACTCTTTAATGGAGAAATTACTCACAATAGGGAAACCTTTCGTCAATAAGAGAATCTTTGATTAGAGAGCTCATGATCCACCCACAAATATATAACTTCCTCACTAGTGGGGAAATCTTTTGTTAATAGATGGAACTGACTTATAAGGAAATCACTCATTTCAAGAAGAATCCCTTGCTAATAGGTACTCCCCTCCAGAGAACCTACCCAGCAATACCGAGATCGCTCACGGATTGAAAAATTACTGGTAGAGAAATCACACTCAAAGATAAGTGGCCGAATCGATTCTACCGCCTTTCTGTAACACCTTGGTCGTTCTTTGTCTTCGTTTCTGGCAGATACACTTATCAAGACAATCAGTTTCAACATGTGTTGCCATGTTCTTCCAGCGTTTTTCCTTCACTTTACCCCCTGGCGTCTTCACCACTTCGACAATACTGTTTATCCGTCAGAACCGATATAAGAAATTAGTCAGAACTGTTTGACAAGGTCATGTGCTTGACCTTATTTTGATCACATTTCTCTGTCTAAGCCGATATCGTAAGAAGATTGCTAGCGCCCATTTAGAAACTGCCATCAAATCGAAGGAAAAGGGCAGGAAAATTCCAAACAAGGGACCAATGGTCTGGAAAATCAGGTTTTATCTGATCATAGAAAAATCAAGTGTCATTCATTGACAATGAGATCAGACTACCGTAAATTTTTGAATCTTAAACTGCAAAATGACTGCAACCAGGATACCCCATGAGCTGAGGATTCCCTTAGCTTCAAACACCCATAGTCGAATATATGGAACACTTCACCGTTTAGAAGTCTGGGTTGGCCGAACTGCATACGCAGGGAGACCACTAACTTTGCATTCAAAGAGGCTTTTCCTCAGGTTCGGCCAAATGGCAGTAGCATAAGCAAAATAAGTCAGCAATCATAATTGAAGTCAGAACGTATTCATGAATGACGTCACGGCGTTTTTATAAATGAGGTCACAGTGTATAAATGGGTTAGAGCGTATTCGTAATTGAGGTAAAAATGAATCATAATAAGGTGAGAATGAATCATAATGAGGTGAGAATGAATTCATAAATGAGGTCAGACTATACCCATAGATGAAGTCAGAATGCATTCATAAATTAGGTTAGGATGTACTCATAATTGGGGTCAGACTGTATTCTTAAATGAGATGCATTGCTAAAAGCTGGATGTTGAAAAGTGGATGAAGTGCTAAAGCCTGCTACACACATCTTCCCACTAGGTATAAAGCACCTCATTCACAAGACCAATAGGTAAATCCCACACTCCACTAGGAGCCTTCCACACATAGTCAAGCGGCTGCAGCGGATACACAGCTTGGTCATCAGTGAAGGCACGAATGTCATCTAAGCGAAGGGTCCGGATTTCAATGTTGTATAGGGTAAGCATCACGTAGGCGTAAAGCATTAGCATCAACAGATACGACGGAATGGCCTGGGCCCAGTACTTGTCGGGATAATACGAGATGCCCACGTGATCAAGAAGCCACTCGGGCGCCAAGATCCAGATCACAAACAAGGTCAACGCTAGCGTGCAAAGCACATACATGAAGAAGCCACGGTACTCGGTGTACAGCGTGACGTTTGACGAGACCGTGACGTCAGACTGCCGAGCTAGGAGATCCTGCAGCATGGCGGCCAGTTGGGGTCCTATTCCGGGAAGAGCGGCACAGTTCCAAAAATGGAGCTAATCCGGATTGTGGCAGAATCCCGAATTAATGGCACTGTTCCGATTCAATGATTCTGATCCATGTCGCTATCCTAAGCATGGCGCGGGCGGCTGCGGGCCCGTGCACCACACCCGTGCACCACAAAAGCGCCGCTCCAGCGGACCCAGGCGTGAGCGTCTGGTTGATCCCTGCACACAGGCGCGGCTGGGAATGAGTAAGTGCTAGCGCAGGCAGTGTCTGCAGGAACACACCTGCCCAAGGTGGCAGGTCAAACGGCACGTCCCGGGAGTTTTTGCAAAAGTACCGCTGAATGTAGGGAGTTGGAGCCCATCTTAGCAGAATGAGCCCGATTTCCCGAGAAAAAACGGGCAGCAGCGCAAGGGAGCGGCAGGGAGATGACGCGGGGCGGGTAACGGCGCTGATCTCGGATCGCGGCTAGCGCTGAGTCATTACCGCATTGGGGGGCGTTTTTTGCAGGCCCGCTACCTTATAAATAGGAGAGGCCCTCCACTGCTTTTTCCCAACACACACCGCTTTTTTTTCTCAAGCACATTCTTAGCTACAGCCACCGCGATGCTCCACAGTATATCGCGGACAATGGCTGCCCGTGTGGCAGCCGCCGCCAAAACTAGCAGCGTGAGAAGGAGCTTGGTGCCCAAAATATGGGGCGTTGGCCAAAGCCGCCAACCAGCCCGGCTCTTGGCCAGCACCCGCAAACTAAATAACCAGCCCGTGTACCAGGGAGGCGAGTATCTCAAAACGCTCGCCAACCAGGACCACTCGGCGTTGGTGGACGTGAAAAAGGTGTTGGTGATCGGATCCGGAGGATTGTCGATTGGACAGGCGGGGGAGTTTGACTACTCCGGGTCGCAGGCCATCAAGGCGCTCAAGGAGGCCAACAAACAGTCGATTTTGATCAACCCCAACATCGCCACCAACCAGACGTCGCACGCGTTGGCCGACGAAATCTACTACTTGCCGGTGACGCCCGAGTACGTGACGTACATCATCGAGCGGGAGCGGCCGGACGGAATTTTGCTCACGTTCGGCGGGCAGACCGGGTTGAACGTGGGCGTGCAGTTGGACAAAATGGGCGTGTTTGAGCGGTACAACGTCCAGGTGCTCGGCACGCCAATCAAGACGTTGGAGACCAGCGAGGACCGCGACCTCTTTTCGCAGGCGCTCAACGAAATCAACATCCCCATTGCCGAGTCCATTGCCGTGGACACGGTGGACGACGCATTGGCCGCGGCCGAGGCCGTGGGGTACCCCATCATTGTGCGGTCGGCATACTCGCTCGGCGGCTTGGGGTCCGGGTTTGCCGAAAACAAGGAGGAGTTGCGGGACTTGTCGTCGCGGTCGTTGTCGCTCGCGCCGCAGATCTTGGTGGAGAAGTCGTTGAAGGGCTGGAAGGAGGTGGAGTACGAGGTGGTGCGGGACCGCGTGGGCAACTGCATCACCGTGTGCAACATGGAGAACTTCGACCCGTTGGGCATCCACACAGGCGACTCCATCGTGGTGGCGCCCTCGCAGACCTTGTCGGACGAGGAATACCACATGTTGCGGTCGGCCGCCATCAAGATCATCCGCCACTTGGGCGTGGTGGGCGAGTGCAACGTGCAATACGCGTTGCAGCCGGACGGCTTGGACTACCGCGTGATCGAGGTCAACGCCCGGTTGTCGCGGTCGTCGGCGTTGGCGTCCAAGGCCACGGGCTACCCCTTGGCGTACACCGCGGCCAAGATCGCCTTGGGCCACACGTTGCCCGAGTTGCCCAACCCCGTGACCAAGACCACCAGCGCCAACTTCGAGCCCTCGTTGGACTACATGGTGACCAAGATTCCGCGCTGGGACTTGTCCAAGTTCCAGCACGTCAAGCGGGACATTGGCTCCGCCATGAAGTCCGTGGGCGAGGTGATGGCCATCGGGCGCAACTTCGAGGAGTCGTTCCAGAAGGCCATCCGGCAGGTCGACCCGTCGTTGGTCGGCTTCCAGGGCGACCACTTTGACAACTTGGACGAGACCTTGCAAAACCCCACCGACCGCCGCTGGTTGGCCGTGGGCCAGGCCTTGCTCCACGAGAACTACTCCGTCGACAAGGTGCACGACTTGACCAAGATCGACAAGTGGTTCTTGTCCAAGTTGATGAACATTGTCCACATGTACCGCGAGCTCGAGGCCGCGGGCGCCTTGTCCAAGGTCAACACGGACTTGATGCAGCGGGCCAAGAAGCTCGGCTTTTCCGACAAGCAGATCGCCATGTGCACGGGGCTGTCCGAGTTGGACGTGCGGGCGCTCCGCAAGTCGTACGGCATCACGCCCTTCGTCAAGAAGATCGACACCTTGGCCGCAGAGTTCCCCGCCAACACCAACTACTTGTACACGACGTACAACGCCACGTCGCTGGACATTGACTTCAACGAAAACGGCACCATGGTGTTGGGCTCGGGCGTCTACCGCATCGGCTCGTCCGTGGAGTTCGACTGGTGTGCCGTGTCCACGGCCCGCGCCTTCCGCGAGGCCGGCCACAAGACCATCATGATCAACTACAACCCCGAGACCGTGTCGACCGACTTTGACGAGGTCGACCGTCTCTACTTCGAGGAGCTCTCGTTGGAGCGGGTGCTCGACATCTACGAACTTGAGGCCGCGCAGGGAGTGGTGGTGTCCGTGGGCGGCCAGTTGCCGCAGAACATCGCCTTGGACTTGCAGAAGTCCGGCTGCAACATCTTGGGTACCAACCCCGAGGACATCGACAAGGCCGAGGACAGACACAAGTTCTCGCAGATCTTGGACAGCATCGGCGTGGACCAGCCCGAGTGGAAGGAGTTGACGCTGATTGACGAGGCCGAGGCCTTTGCCAACCAGGTCGGCTACCCCGTGTTGGTGAGACCATCGTACGTGTTGTCGGGCGCGGCCATGTCGGTGATCAACTCGCAGAGTGAGTTGGAGTCCAAGTTGTCCAACGCGTCCAAGGTTTCTCAGGACCACCCGGTGGTGATCTCCAAGTTCATTCTCGGCGCCCAGGAGATCGACATTGACGCCGTGGCCCACAATGGCCAGGTGTTGGTGCACGCCGTCTCGGAGCACGTGGAGAACGCCGGCGTGCACTCCGGAGACGCCACGTTGGTGTTGCCCCCCCAGGGCTTGTCGCCCGTGATCATGGACCGCTTGAAGGTCATTGCCGACAAGGTGGCCGCCGCCTGGAACATCACTGGGCCTTTCAACATGCAGGTGATCTTGAACAACCAGGACGGCGCCTTGTCCGACACCGAAGCGCAGTTGAAGGTCATCGAGTGCAACATCCGCGCGTCGAGGTCCTTCCCGTTTGTGTCCAAGGTGCTTGGCTTGAACTTCATCGACGTGGCCGCCAAGGCTTTGCTCAACGAGAACGTGCCGCAGCCCGTGGACTTGATGGCCAAGACCTACGACCGCGTGGCCACCAAGGTGCCGCAGTTCTCGTTCACGCGTCTTGCCGGCGCCGATCCATTCTTGGGCGTGGAGATGTCGTCCACCGGAGAAATCGCCTGTTTTGGCGACAATTTGTTGGAGGCGTACTGGACCTCGATGCAGTCCACCATGAACTTCCATGTTCCCTTGCCAGGCAGCGGCATTTTGTTTGGCGGTGACTTGTCCAACGACAAGTTGGCCAACGTGGCCAAGCAGCTCTCTGGCCTTGGCTACCACTTCTACGCCGCGTCCTCCGACGTGGCCGACTACCTTTCCAAGAACGTGTCTGAGCTGGTGGAGGTGATTGATTTCCCCAAGACCGACAAGCGGGCTTTGAGAGAGATTTTCCAGAAACACAACATCTCCGGAGTGTTCAACTTGGCCAGGGCCAGAGCTGAGAACTTGTTGGACCAGGACTATGTGATGAGGAGAAACGCCATTGACTTTGGCATTCCCTTGTTCAACGAGCCCAACACGTCGTTGCTCTTTGCGCAATGCTTGAACAAGAAGATTGGCAACAAGATCGACTTCAAGCAGCTTCCCGAGTCGTTTGAGGTGCCAAGCGAAGTCAGAAGATGGAGTGAGTTCTTGGGCGGTAAGCCTGTTTAGAGAGCTACGGAGGCCTAGCCCACAAAGCAAAAAAATAGAACCTTGATAGAGAAATACGATAACGATAAACAGTGCATAGATCTTGGCGTGCAAGTGCTCCAGTTGCCACGGCAAAAAGTGGCGGCGGCGGACTCCAAAGTAGAGTTTCTGGGGCCCTATGAAAGCTGCACAAACAGAACCAGACGTACGAGAAATCAGTCAGAAAGATGAATGAACCAGAGTCTGAAAGACAAATGGAAACCCAGAGTCTGAAAGACAAATGGAAACCCAGAGTCTGAAAGACAAATGGAAAACCAGAGTCTGAAAGACAAATGGAAAACCAGAGTCTGAAAGACAAATGGAAACCCAGACAGTCAGAAAGACAAATCCCCTAGGTCAAGTCGTCGTCGTCCTTCTCGACCACGGAGTTCTTGACCTTCAACAAAAGCTGCGTCTTCAACTTGTCCAATTTGCTGAACTGGTCGTACTCGTAGACCTTATCGGAAAACAGCTGGATGTCGCCGGTCTGGATGGCCTCCAAAATATCCTCGACCAAGCGGCACTCTCTGGTGGCCCGCCACGTGGGCTCGTCGTCCCCAAAGGTGTTGAGCCGCTTCTGGGCCTCCACCACGTCGTCCAAGCACAAGGTACACAAGAGATTCTTCAAGAAGTAGTCCTTCAAGTTCCATTTGGTCAAGTTGTTGCCCAACAGGTTCTTGATGATGGAGTCGTACAAGTCACGGGCCTTCTGGTAGTCGCCCAGGAGCGCGTTCAAGTCAGCACAGCGCAAGTAGGCCTTGTTGGAAAGCGCTTCTGCGTGGTCGGTGGCAAAGTAGTCGCCGGCTTTTTCGAAGCTTTCGGTGGCTTGTTTCATTTCGCCCGTGGACTCGTACAATTCGGCCAAGTCCATCTGGAAGTTTGCCGCCCGGCGGAACTGCCCGTTCTGGGTCAAGAAAATGTGGATGGCTCGGGACAAGGCGTCGATGGCGTCCGCGGGTGAAACCGACTTGAAACACTTGTACGCCTCGATGAGGTTGTTGGCGGTGTCGTTGTGGTTGTTCAATTTGCGCTGCAACTCCGACGCCCGGAGAAACTGGGTTCCTGCCAGCGAGAAGTCCTTGTTTAGCCGGTAGTTGTTGGCGGCCTGGATGTAGAGGTCTGACGCCTCCTCCAACCGGAACGACGCCGACCCGCCCAAAAAGGAAAAAAGGCCTGTTTGGGGCTTGGCTAGTTTTTCTGCTTCTGCTATGAGTGCCTTAGGGTCCAGCATGATGAATGACAAGAAGGACTAGGCTCGTGTGGGGCTGTTGAGTGGGCGCGGTGTGGTGGTGTACGGGTTTTTGGACGTGCTTCGGGACGGTTTCGGGCGCTGCTTCAGCAGATGCTGGCTAGCGAAATGTCAGGCGGGCAGGGGTGAATTCGGGCACCGGAGCACGTTTGGCGAAGTGGTGGCGGCTCTGCACGGGTGGCACGTGACACGACACGTCGTGTCCTGCACCCAGTGGGCTTGGTGAGTTGGGCCGTTGGGCGAAGAATCCTGGAATTTGGGGGAGACAGACAGTCTTAGAAGTGCCTGCGTATTAAGCACGAGTGGCAATTGAATCGAAGAGTGGGAGGGCGGGAGGACGAAACAACCTGGAGTGTCTTGTGGTTATGTGCAGGAGACAGCCAGATTAAGACACAACGTAATTTAAGACTACAACAGATTGAAGACTAGAGATTATAAGGATAACGGTTTGGGTCTGATGGATACCCTGCAACTCTTTTTTTCTTCAAAAAGCGCTTTCTCGTAATCGCTTCATTTATGTCAGCATTCACATATTATGTGAAGTACACACGATAAGGTAGTATGAAGATTGGGGTATACAAACAAAGTAACCTCGGAGAATAGAATCATACCATTGGGTCCATGAAACAAAAGGTATTTCCAAATAAAAAATAGCAGGTCAAAAATAGGGCAATTCATTATAAATCTCTAGATTCCTCTAGTCAGCAATGGTCGGGTGTATTGAGGTTTGCATCATCTGTTTCCTTAAGTGAATCTACATAAGTCTTGTTTTCCAGAAACATCATTACCGTCGCTTAGCTCAATTTGCAACAAGCCACTACACCACCACCTATACAAAGCCTTTCGCCTTAAATATTTCCTCTTTCATTTTCAGTATTTTCTATTTAAGTTTCTCTATTTCTTTTTTTTTTCTCTTTTATTTTTTCCATTATATTCTTCTCTATTCCAGTCCTTCCATATTTCCAATAAAGTAAAGCCGATCGATGAAATAGAGATTTCTTGCAACTTCTGGTGGTATTTAATCCCGTTAGACTGCGCATTAATTTTGCACCCAAATGCCTTGTTCTCAAGAAATGGCAAATGCGACCTGCCATTACTAATATCTTCTGGAAACACATTAAACCTGATAATCTGAATTAACAGAATTATAATATAAGATTCTACTTTTCTTCAAAGGACTATCTTTTCTGAAACGACCTTTCTTTTAAGCGTTCCTTTTATTAAACGATCCTTTTCTTGAACTATTTACTTCCCCTGCAGAAAACACATACCGACACCCCATACGAATAAAGACGAGCCAAGAAATTTGAAAACAAAAGAACATAAAAACCCACTCAGATCTCGAGACTCAAACTCAAGACATCTCTAAAGACCCGAAACTTTCAAAAGAGACTTGAACCATCGAACCCCAATATGGGTGGTGCACGGGTGTACGCGCTGCCATCACCTCACGCTACAACATCCAAGATACTAAACAACACTTCAATTCGGTTGAATTCAGAGAACTCCGTCTTCGTCTCCTCAGGCCCTGCACACTAGCCCACTTCTTGTTGAGAAGTTCCAGTGCCATACAAAAAAACGGGCTCACTCGGTTGCATCCAAACCACCATTCACCATATCAAACCGTATTAACCATATCAAACCGTATTAACCACATTGAACCATATAACCCACATTAACCCACATTTTTCAAGAACCAAGTTTAAATCGCCATTCCAAGAAATGACATCAAACGCCGAGCCGGAAGCAGAGCATATCCGCTTCGGGCGACTCAACCAGGTGGTCAAAAAGGCCGTGGAACAAACCATCAAAAAGTCGCTCATGTCCGAGCAACTCGACCAGTGCTTCCCAACAATCTCGCAAATGGAAGGCGGCAAGGAGGCGTTGGAAACGGCCCGCAAACAGATCCAGAAGTACTTCCACAGCACGTGCTTCAAGCAGTTTGAGCACATTTTCGCCGAACGCGAGATCCACTCCAAGCTAGACGAGTTGGACGAGATCATTTACGACGGCCGCCGGGCCCGCGACGACCCCGCCGTACAGCCCTTTCACGTGGACCTGCTCAATGCCGATGCTGTGATTAAAGCCAGCTTGAATACGGCCAAAATCGACACCGAGCAGAAACTCTCTATGATCTACGACCAGCTCGTGCTCGACAACCAGGCGTTGCTCAAGGAGCTCAGGGACTTGTCGTGCGAGGCGCTGGCGCTTCTGGGCGATATTGAGCTGCTGGTGGCTTCGCTTTCGGGCGAGATTGATGCGTTCAAATGTGAGGAGTACGATCTGAGACTCGACGTGCTCACCAAGCAGGTGTTTGGCGACTGAGCAGGGTTTTGAGGGAGTGTTTCAAGGGAAGAGGGTCTTTTAGAGTTTTTAAGTCTTCAAGTCTTCAAGTCTTCAAAAGTCTATAAGTCTTTAAGAGTTCTTAAGTCTTCAAGTCTTCAAAAGTCTATAAGTCTTTGAGAGTAAGTCTTTAAGAGTCTAGAGTGCAAAAGGCATTAAGTCCGAAAAAAGCTTCAATACCAAGTTCAAGTTCAAAGGCCCTCGACTCCAAGAAGTCAAGTGCAAAAGCATCTCAGAAGAGCATTTAAGTGTACAAGAGCATTCCAGTTCGAATTTAGAAAGAGTCCAAGATTGTCTTCAGGTTCAGAGGGAACTTTTAGTTCAGAAAAGGCTTTTAGTCAAAAAGAGTTTTAAACTTCAAAAAAGCCTTCAAGTCCAAAAGAGATTTTTGAGTCCAAAAAGGACATTTGAGTGTAAGGGTCTTTGAGTTCAAGAGTCTTTAAGTTCAAGAGTCTTTAAGTGCAAGGGTCTTTAAGTGCAAGAGTTTTTAAGTGCAAGAGTTTTTATGTGCGAGAGCCTTTATGTTCAAAAGAAGCCTGTTCAAAAGAGTGAAAGAACCTTCAAGTCCGAAAGTGCTTTAGGTCAAAAGGGCCTTCAAGTTAAAGGAGGCCTTTGAGTTCATGAGCTTTGATTCCAACGCCATCGAATCAAAAAGATAACCTTAAAGTGCAAAACCCCTTATCTCAAAAAGGCCTTATCTCAAAAAGGCATTCAAGTCCAATGCATCCAGTGCAAGGCTCTTAGGTTCAAAAGGCATTTTAATGCAAAAGGCTAATAAACGGGTCTAAATTCTGGGGAACGCAAAAGAAGATCTGGAACTATAAAACGAAGATCTGGACTCAAAGGAAACTCACACGAAGGCATACGGGCTTCACGTGTCTTACAATATGGCGATCACCGACAAATGGCAAAAGCACATGCAGAGGTGGAATCAATGCAAGCGATGTTCATATAAAG
This sequence comes from Metschnikowia orientalis, assembly GCA_002893665.1. Lineage (NCBI taxonomy): Eukaryota > Fungi > Ascomycota > Pichiomycetes > Serinales > Metschnikowiaceae > Metschnikowia > Metschnikowia orientalis. The sequence continues at coordinate 191,356 of NXGZ01000013.1, read as the reverse complement.
TCCCTTTGTGATTCAAAGGATTGGTTATATCAGAGGCCAAGAGATACAAAACGGATACTACAGAGGCCAATAGATGCAAGCGTTTCAGAGGCCAATAGATGCAAATGCCTCAAAGGCCAATAGATGCAAATGTCTCAGAGGCCAAAAGATGGATAATAAAAACCTTGAGACGCCAATGAATAAAAGGCTTGGAGAGGCGTTCGAATATCAGCCAGCGGCATCTTTGAAGGTGCATCCAACTTCGAGTGATTGTGTTCGAAGTGGCCTGAAGATTCATTGTCGAGATCCTTGGCCAAAAGTCAGGACTATAGTTTACCAGGTGGAGGGCCCAGGACTAAGATAAAACTACATCACAGACAATACTAATCACAGACAATACTAGTCACAGACAATACTACTCACAGACAATACTAGTCACACACAATACTAATCACAGACAAAACTAATCACACACAATACTAATCACACACAATACTACTCACACACAATACTAATACTACATCACACACAATACTAATCACACTAAGACACCGTTCTTACAGCCACACTATTTACAGTTCGCCGGTGGCCGCAAGCGAAAACAGACTGCCCTGTAGAAACCCCGGCCCAGTGGTTGACAAATCACTTGACGCCACTCGCTTTGCTCGCGGGCCTGTGAAAATAACAACGGTTTGGTCCTTCACTCGCCGTCGCCTCGGCTTGTGGAGTGGCCCTGGGCTTACAGGCTCATCAACATCAGGTTGGCCTTGGCAAGCCTGTTGTACTCGTTGACCTTCTTCCGCAAGTCGGAGAACTTCTGCTCCTTCTTCTTCTCCTTCTCCGACAACTTCACCAACTGCTTGTCGCCCCACACCTTGTAGTCCTGGAAATACTGCTTGCCCATGGAAAACTCGGAGGTCACCACGTCGTCGGTCAAGCCCAACTTGGCAATGGCGTAGAAGTAGCTCTCCGGGTTGTCTTTCTTCAAGTACTTCAAGATTTTCTGCCTCTGCTGCACCAACTCGCGCATCACCTGGATGTGGTGTTTGTCCTTGGGCGCGCTCTGGATGTGCTTGAAGCCAAAGTGGATTTTCACCGTCATCACCGCCGCCTGCACCTCGGGCGACCCGGTGTCTCCGTCAAACCGCTGGAACTCGCGCCGCGCAAACGCAATGGCCAGCTTGCGGGCGTCCGCCGCGTTGGAGTTCTTGGTGTTCAAAATCGTAAGGAGCGCCTGTCTCTTCTTCTCCTCCTCGCGCGTTTTGCGCTCGTACATCTCGCTGTTCGCCAGCTCGCTGAGCGCGGCCTTCTGTGCCCCGTACACCACCTTCTCGAACTCCTGCCGCTCGTACCCGTATGCCAAGTTGGAAGGCTCCTCGATTTCCCGCTGCATTCGGGCAATGAACTGGTTGTTGGCCGCGCCCAAGACGGGGTCTGTTTTGAACGGCGCGTTGATGATGCTGTGCTGCTTCAAGTTGTTGACGTCTCGGATGATCTGCCGTTTCAACCGGGCCTCCTTTCTTTTCAACGATGCTAGTTTGTTTGCTGATGCGTCGGCCGCGGGGAACTGCTTGGCGGCGAGCGTGGGGAGCACACGCTCCGCGCCCTGCAGGACGGCCTGGTTCGCCAAGCCCGTGCTGGTGCAAAGGGTCCGTGCAGAATTCCGGATCATAGCGGTAGTTGGTTTGCGAGGTGTTGGTTGAGGTGATGATTTTCGTGCGCTTTTTTCGCGAGCCCGCGCACTGCACACAGTCACGCCCCACCCATACACCCCGGCTTTCACGGCGGAGGCCTGGCGGAAAAACCCGGTTCAGAGCGGGCGGCAGCGGTGGCGGCGGCTTAGACGAAAGGCCGATACTGGCGCCGAGGTGGCCGTGGAAGCGCCGCTCAAGTGGCGGGATGCACGGGTGTGCGGGCGCGGCCCGGCTCATTTGCAGCAATTCGAGGAGGTAGGGGTGGCAGCAAACAACTTGGTTATACGGCAAGGCGATTGGGATTTCTGATATGTTAGAGGGATTCATGGAGGAGGCTGGGATGCAATATGAAGGTGAAGGAGAACGAAGAGGAAATCGACAAAAGCGGGCAAAAAAGAAGACGAGAAGAGAGAAGAATGAAGAGAGGGAAGGGAAAAAGATGAAGAGAAAAGAGAGAAGGTATCGATAAGAAGGGAAGGGAAACATTAAAGGCATTCAACGAACATCCACCAATCTGATGGCATTCTCCGTGTAATGCCTACTTAGGGCCAAATACCAATTATCTGAATGAACGACTGCTCTCATACTAAGTTCAATGACGTTTGCAACAACACTCCATTAGGGTAAAAGCAACCAGTCTCAACGGTCTAGGCTTAGCTCTCATTCCCTATTGGTGGGTGAACGTCAAATCGTTTCTTAATTCTGCTTTGGCAGGATAGGAAGTGTATACGAAAAAAAAGACAAGTGAAAGTGCAAATGAACAAAGTGTGAAGACAGGTGAAAATTTTGAAGACAGGGATAAATTCAGAGTTGAAGAAAGGGAAAAATCAAAGTTGAAGAAAGGAAGAAATTCAAGGTAATAAGACAGGGAGAACTTCAAGGTAATATGACAGGGAGAAATTCAGAGTTGAAGAAAGAAAGAAATTCAGAGTTGAAGAAAGGAAAAGATTCAGAGTTGAAGAAAGAAAGAAATTCAGAGTTGAAGAAAGTAAGAAATTCAAAGTAATAAGACAGGAAGAAATAAAGAGTTGAAGACAGGTAGATTTAAACAGTTTCAAGAAAAAGGTGGAACATGAAACATTGAGACCATAAATAAGGGGAAACAAAAGCTTAGAAGCAAAACAAGATGGAAATCATGAGGCAATAAAAGAGGTCCTCCATTATAATCAAATTATTAATCAAAAGAGGGACAGGGATTAGCAGCCAAAGGGAAAGACTCTGCTAAGATGTATAAAATGAAGATAATCATGGCAAAGTCGAGAATAATTGATAAACCTAGAGGCCCAGCGAAGAAAAAAGTGGTTGACAGATCAGGTTATGATTATGAAGTGAATTCAAGAGAAGGAAAACAAATAATGAGTATTGAGATTGCAGAAGATTTAAAGAGAGACACTAATGAAAGAAATTCAAGAAAGTCGGACAAAACCCACATCAAAACATTAAAAGAACAGGATGGAAGAAAAGGTTCAGTTGCAGAAACAAGATTGAGGCATGAGAAAGGTTATGCTGAAGACAAATGTGAAAATAAAGATTAAGCTACGGAAAGCCCAGATTGAGCTACAAAAGAAACAAGTTTGAGGCACGAAAGAACAAGTTTAAAAAGAGCAGGGCGGATATGATAGAACAGGTTGGGGCATGAAAGATAAAGCAGAAAAGGAAAAAGACGAGTTGTACTGAGGCATGAAAAAGTTTGAATTTCGAAAGGCGAAAGCCTGAGTCATGAAGAGAACAAGACTGAGAAAGAATATGCTGAGTCATGGAAAGTCAAATTTACTTCTGAGAAAAATTTAAATGAAGATTGAGTTAAGAAAGGAAGTTTGAAAAGATGAATAAGGATTGAGTTAAGAAAGGAAGTTTGAAAAGATGAATAAGGATTGAGTTAAGAAAGGAAGTTTGAAAAGATGAATAAGGATTGAGTTAAGAAAGGGAGTTTGAAAAGATGAATATGGATTGAGTTAAAAAAGGAAGTTTGAAAAGATGAATAAGGATTGAGTTAAGAAAGGGAGTTTGAAAAGATGAATAAGGATTGAGTTAAAAAAGGAAGTTTGAAAAGATGAATAAGGATTGAGTTAAGAAAGGAAGTATGAAAAAGGACTAAGTCAAGGAAGGAAGTTTGAAAATAATTGAGTCAAGAAAAAGGTAAGGTTGGAAAATAAATGGAAAAAGATCGAAAAATCCTATTTCTACTCAAACTTCATCATCCTATATTTAGACCTTCTATAGTTGGCATTTCAACGAAACAAGTCTGAGAAGGAGAGAACAGTGAAAATACCACCAAAAACAGAAAAACTGCCAAAAAGAAAACTTGCAAGAGAAAAGCTTTCAACAAAAGATTGGAGAGAAGAATTATGAAAAAAAGCATGAAACATTCATCTCCTAAGAACCAAGTCTTTGATGTGTTGATGTTGCAGCTACTACGCAGCGATGGGTCCTGCACCCAACGCGGCCTGCTCCATCTAGCTCTTCTTTAACCCCAGCGTCAGCCCCCACCATCCATGGAGCCGCGTATTGTCCGCCACGGCCCGGTGCGCAAGATTCTCCCCTACTACTTCGACTACGCCACGCCGTTCAAGCAGCGCTGGCGCCACCGCACGCTCACCCATGTCTTGTGTGCTGAGCTAGGACAGCCGCCAGATGTGGTGGACCGAGGAATCGACCAGGGGCTCATCTACGTGTCGACCAACCACGGGCGGTCGGCGGCGTCGATGGAGATCCGCGGCCAGAATGCTCGCGTGCACCTTCTCCAGCCCCATGACATGATCCACAATCGCCAGCACACTCACGAACCGGACGTGGACGTGGGGCTGTGGCCCGAAACGGCAGAAGGCGGTCGGGGCGTGGACCCGGATTCGGAGTCGTCCCCGCACGTGCTCTACGAGGACGACGAGCTTCTTGTGGTCAACAAGCCGCCCGGCGTTCCCACGCATCCCTCCGGCATCTACCGCTACAACACCATGAGCGAGATGGCCCGGGCCGCGTGCGGCGGGGAAGTGTGGCCGTGCCACCGGCTTGACAAGGCCACGCTGGGCGTGCTCGTGTTGGCCAAAAGCAAGCAGCGTTGCCGCCAGGTCATGGCCTACACCAGCGACACGGCCGCCCTCGACAAGTACTACCTTGCGCGGGTGCAGGGCCGCTTCCTGGCCGAGCCGCTTGTCTACACGTGCCCGGTGTTTTCGATCAACTCGACGGGCGGCTATGCCAGCAGCATGCAGCCTCCGGCCGGCTCGGCCACGCTCTTCCACCTTGTGCTGTACGACGCGGCCTGCAACGAGTCCGTGGTCTTGTGCAAGCCTGTTTCGGGCAAGATGCACCAGATCCGCATCCACTTGCGCAACTTGGGCTTCCCGATCTGCAACGATGGCTTCTACAACGGCGGCGACGCCTTGGCACGGGCCAAAAACGCCCTCGAGGGGGCCATCTACACGCAGGTTCTTGCTGACCGCCCGGACCTTGGCCTGCGCCCGCTCACGCCGGGGCCTTCTGCAGGCGGTGGGCTCTCCGAGGCGAGTTTCTGGGCTTGCCCTGATTTGCAGGGACCTGCCCGGAAGCCGACGCCATTGGGCGCCCGGGTCTTTGACGCCGCCCACATCTTGGCCTCGGCGCACGTGACTCCCGTGCTGGGCTCCATTGGGCTCGAGCCGTACTTGCGCCCGTTCCAGCCCGAAATCCGCCTGCTTGTGCAAATGCGGGCTGCCAGCCAGAGCGAAAGCCAAAGCCACCAACGTCTGCGCTGCACAGAGTGCCGCCGGCCCATATACGACAAGCCGCCCCAAGACGGCATTTTCCTCCATTGCATGCTCATGCGCCAACGCGCCGGCTTCCTGTTTTTTGCAGGCTATCCCGACTGGTGTTTTTAGAGTCACCTGGTCAAGAGTCACCTGGTCAACAGTCACCTGGTCAAGAGCCACTGGTCAAGAGTCACCTGCTTAAGTGTTACCTGGTCAACAGTCACTGGTCAACAGTCACCTGCTTAATAGTTACCTGGAGTTACCCACTGCTTTGAAGGTTATCTAATGTTTCAAGACCTGCCTGGATTTAAGAGTTATCTAATGTTTCAAGACCTACCTGGATTTAAGAGTTATCTAATGTTTCAAGACCTACCTGGATTTAAGAGTTATCTGGTGTTTAAGACCCCCCTGGATTCAAGAGTTATCTGTTTAATAGCGGCCTGGTTTTAAGAGTCTCCTGGTGCTAAAATACATTTGAAGAGCTACCTGATATTTTAAGAGTCTCCTGGTGACTCAAAAGTTACCTAATGTTTCGAGGTTACCTGGTGTTGAGAGCTACTGATTTTAAGAGTCACCTGGTGAGAGCTACTGGTGTTAAGAGTCACCTGGTGAGAGCTATCTGGATTAAGAGCCACTGGCGCCGAGACTTACCTGACTGCTCTTTAAGGTGAAGTGTTGGTGTTGATGGTGTTGATGGTGTTGGCCGCAAGCGCCGTCCTGCACATGGCCGCCCGCTCACCGCATCTTGGCTGGCTCGCATCGCTTTCCAAGGCATCGCTTTCTGTACTTCGGCCGCCGCCATGTCCGCCCGCCCGCTCGTGCTGACTCTTGTTTCGATGCAGGGAAAGCCCGCCAAACCGCCGCCGCCAGGCGCTGTTTCCGAAACTCTCCTGCTGTGCCTGTCGCCTGCACACCTCCAAGACATCATCGACTCGGGGTACTTCCACTCCGTGCTATGGCAGTTTTTCCACCGGGACGTGCCCAATTCCCATCTCGAGTTGCTCATGCTCACCTACGCGTGCGCTCAGGACCTTCGCTGTGGCCCCAGCCCGCTCCGATCGGCCCAGCCCGCTGTGCTAGCCAAAATGTTACCCACCGACATTGATGCCCAAGATCCCGAAAAGTTCCACCTGCTCTTGGTCCGTGCACTCCAGGCCACGATGGTTTTGCGTGAATCCGAGCTGCTGCTTCAGGGCACGGTGTTTCTCTTCCTACGTGCGTTGGTCCAGGTGTCTCCGCAGGCGCTCTTTGATTGTCTGCTCTACGACAAGTGGCTGGCTTCGGTGTTGGCCCATTTTCTGGCGCCCCAGGCGCAGAGCCGTGCCGAAAACCCCTGCCTTTCCCAGTGCTTCCTCAGCTTTGCCCTTGTCTGCGCTGAGTTGCGCAATGCTTTTGGTACCAAGTGCAAGGAGTCTCATTTGTGGGTGTACTTTTCGCTGGATGGGGTCAGCTCGAAAACCTTCCGCATGGCGCAGCTTCTTCACAGATCCACCAGAATTGCTGTGGCGTGGCCCGACTTTGTTGCACGTGCCAAAGCGATGCATTTGTCCGAAAAGCTTCCGCTGGTTGTCGGTGCTTTTCTGCATTACGATGTTTCTCGCCATGCCCTCGAGGCTGACCTCGCGGCTCTAGCGCCTGAACATCTCTCCCAATTGATGAGCGCTCTTCAGATCCACTGCTCAGATCCTTCCCTCTGTGCTCAAGTGCTTGTGGGTTGTGCCTTGGGGCCGGATCTCGATGAAGACAGGCTCCAGGAGCCGACGCGCTTCAACGAGGAGGACGTTTTCGATCTTCTCGAGCCCTGCGGAAACTTGGCCTTCTTCCCCGACGTCATTACACCGTATCCATTCCGGGACTTGCGGGCCGAGAGCTGGCTTTCATATCTCCGCTGCAAATGGGCGTTCCGGGTGCTTAAGCAATTCAATGACCACATCTCTTCGGTGCTTTGCCGCCTCAAAATCGAGGACCCCGCCTCGGAAAATGGCATCAAGGGCACCAGCAAATACTTCACCACAGTTTCCAAAATAAAGGTCAAGGGAAGCAAGGCCAGCATCGAAACAAAGAAATCGCTCGGCTCCTTTGCTCCGGGTGACCACGTGCTCCTTCTCGACTTGGGAAAGCCTAACAAACACGGCGGCGCCCGCCGCTTGATAGACCACGGGGTTAATGCCTGTGCGGTGATGCGGGTCAGTTTCGCCGATGCCGAGGGTGTGACAGTTTTCTGGCGTTCAACGGGCCATGAATGCACATTCAACGCTATCATCCGTCTTCCTTCGGTAGGCGCTAGGGATCTCCAGACTTTGCACGTGCCAGCTGCGCTTTCAAAGCAGGCTAGCATGGCGGATTCTTCTGTGACAGGCGAATCCTCTGTGAAAATCGAATCTGTGAAAAGCGAACCTGTGAAAAGCGAATCTGTAAAAAGCGAATCTGTGAAAAGCGAATCCTCTGTGACAGGCGAATCTGTCAATATCGAATCCTCGGTGAAAAGCAAAACTGCTGACTACTCTGTGGGCGAAACGGCAAATGATGAGGGCCCTGCGACAAAGCGACAAAAGCTTACAAGTACGGACGAACTTCCTGTATCTGTTGAATCCCTGAGCAAAGCACAAAACTCGTCAAAGGCACAAAAAGGCAGAATCCTACCCCAAGAAGTGCACGATGCATTGAATGTGATTTTGCAGAATCCGATTCTGGCGGCCCATGTTGTCGGCTGGGAAACCCCCCTTATCAACTCGCTCTTGTCCGCTATCGAAGGCAGCGGCTCGCAGACGTGCCTCATTGTTATGCCTACATATGAAGCTGTTGGTCTTTTTGACGCTGGGAACAGCACGGCGTGCTTTCGGTATGATACACGGCAAGAGGACGTGACCAGCTTCAAAAAACGCATCCACGATTGCCTTGCCAAGGTGCAGATATTGAGCGAACACTTGGGCCTTGGAGAGTATTCGTTTGATTCAAGCATTGCAAACGCTTTGATGCTCTACCACAGTCACATTGAGCCCCGCTGGCAGTCATATCTCAAGCACCTCTCGCATACACGCTACTGGGGTTACCCCTTCCGGGAAATCCAAGAGCACAGCCTAGATGCCCAAATAGAGAAGGTTGTAGAGGACTACTCTGAGATCAGGCAGATGTTTCTGATGTTGCAGAGCCACTTGGCAGTGGACAAGATAATGACCAGCGCGTCGGACATTGAAGCGTATCTCCTTCGGAAATCCCGATTTGTGGTAATTTCCCAAGAGCAATTTCCTGCAGTGCAGAGGCTGTTTGATGTGGTGGTCGTCTTCGATGCTCTTCTTGCGCCATTTATCAAAAGTTGCTCCAAGATGGTCTTGGTCAATTGCCAGACGTCGGTGGAAATGGCATCGGCAGCAACGCGCCATCTCAACGTCCGACCCGAAATTAGCAAGTTTCTCGGCAGAGACGGAAACGCAGCCATAAAATTGCCTGATTTTGGAATCAGGAATTGCGTCCATTATGTGCGGACCCCGCAAAGCACCGAACAGGCAAATCTAGAGGAGGCGCTATACTGCACATCACTCTATCAATTCATCCGAAAGCAGGGGTTCTCTGGCAGCAAGGTGCTGATTTGCTACAAGTCCAAGTACATGAGACTACTCATGGAGGAGATGTGGGCAGATTCTGGCACATGCCACGCTGACGCCGACGGGCCCATCATGCAGGAGATTGGATGTCTAGCGACCACGGAGTTTCTCATAGTCTCAGGCCACGGTGGCCTCAGCTACGCCGACTATGAGGAAGTTTTGAGCCGGGGGCAACGCGGGGTGTACATCTTTGCCAGTGAAGGCAAAGTGCCGTTCCAGATTCCCGTGCGCAGCTTGGAAATCGACACGTCCAAATGGCAACCCCAAGAGAAAAAGCCTCGGAAGGGGGCGGGAATGCGAGAAATCAAAACTGCTGCACAGTTGTCGGAATTGGTACTGCTTATGCCCAAGAGAACGGATGCCCCAAAGGAATGAATGGCCGCATGCAGGTGCGGAATGGCCAGATGCCGCGTTGGCAGCAGATGTCCAACTTGGTCAGGAATCAGCGGGGCCGCGCCCTGAACTGGAACACGGACAACGGCTCCAGCGGCTGGCAAGCGATTGCAGGCTCCCTCGCAGAGGCCGCCAGCAGCGGGCCCGCCCTGCCCGGGGGAAGGCGTGCGGCGTCGACCCGGTCTAGGCCCCCGGCACGTGACACGGCACTTGAACAATGGCCGCGCGCCAGTTGCCAGGCAGCGCAGCACGGCACAGCTGACAGCAGCAGCCTCGCGTAGCAAAAAAAGACTTATCGTGCGGATCACCCACAGGAAGTCGCATGCACCCAGACATCCGCAGACAATCAGAGCGAAAAATTTGTTATCTCTCTATCAAAAAAAATATCGGTCTTTTTTATTCTCACCATCTCCTGGTTTTCCGTGGGCTTTTTGGCTTTTTCCTGAATTCGTTTTTATTGCTGGCACCTGATCCGCCTGCCGTGTTCTTCCTCTCGTTCTGCCCTCGTTTGCTAGCAGACACTATTTGCCCCACTCGTTCCGTGGAACAAACTCCCAATCGTTGGTCCCCCTCGGCCCGCCTTTCTGATCCCCCTGAGACATTCCAGCGGCCCCAGTGCATCCCGTCCTTGACGTGCCGATCCGCTTTGGCCCTGACCCAGTGCCCCTTGTTTTGCCCCCCTTTTGCCTTTTTTGGTGAATCAGCATAAAATTTCGATAACGGCGCAGCGTCCCTTATATAAGCGCTCGCTTTTCGCACAAAACCGATCCCTAGAAGGCGTTTCACCTGCACCCATCGTCTCGATTTACAGCCACTTCCCCCATGAGCGAAATACAAAGATTGCCCTCGGTGCCCAACCCGAACCCCAACCCCACGCCCGTGCATTCCAACCCCGTGCATCCCAATGCCAAAACCACCACGCAAATGAACAATGGCACGACCACCACCAAGACGAACATCTCGTCGCCCGTGTGTCGAAACTGCAAAACCCAAACAACGCCCCTCTGGCGCCGGGACGAGACTGGCCAGGTTCTTTGCAATGCCTGCGGCTTGTTTTTGAAGCTACATGGCCGCCCGCGGCCCATCAGCCTCAAGACTGACACCATCAAGCTGCGCAACCGCATCAAGCACCCCAACTTCACCAAGTTTCTGGGGCCCAACACGCCGGAGTTGAAGCTGAAAGAACCCAAATCCTCCCTGCATGACCCGTCGATGGTGCATCATTTGGCGCCCAAAACCCTGCCCAAGCCGTCGACCAAAAAGCCTCTGCCTCGGGACTCGCCCTCGGAGTTGCTTCTCTCCATGAGCTACTCCCAGCCGAATACACACACCTCCACCATCAAAACTGGAATCCACTCTCCTCTCCAACATTCGGCCAGAAGCACTTACTCGGGCTACCAGTCGCAACTCCAGGGGCCTTACTCCAACAACTTGCCTCCCCAGGTCCAGCTGCTACACTACCCGTCCTCCACCCCAACTCAGTTTGCCCCCGGCTTGCAGCGGATCACTTCGCCACTACTTCTCTCGACCACTGCATCTGTGCTGAATGCTCGCTATTCCAATAGCACCGCGTCCTCTTCGAGACTCTCTCCGAGAGGGCCTTTGACCGCGGTGCAGGCGGCCGGTGCCTTGGAAAATATGTCTAATGAGTTGGGGCCCTCCGCCACCTTCAAAGGCTCCTCGTTTCCAAACTCTGGTTCCGTTTCTCTCATGAACCCATCCAAGCGGGCCGAACCTCCTTTGCTCAGCACTCCGTCCTCTGCATTGAAACCTGCAACTCAGCCGCCCACCTTGCCTGCATTGGGCCCAACCCACGAGGGCCCTGTCATTGCCTCGCCCTCTTTTGGACCCCAATTCCAACTTAACGATACCACCAACACCAACAGCCCAAATGCAAAATCCAACAGCCCAACCACGGCACCAACTTCAAGACCAGACTCGGCTCATGATGTTTCAAAGATTGAGGCCTTGGAACACCCCAAACCCTCTTTACCACCAATCAGTCACGTTGGCGAGAAGTCTGTGTCCCATTTGCCTCATATCCAGATTCCTAACCCTGTGCAGCCAAGCCCAACGTTCCTGGCCCGTGACTCTCACCTTGTGAAGCAGCCCAGTAATACCATGAGCGAACTGCTGGCCAACACCAATGGTTCCGCATCTGCTGCCGACTCTTCTCTTTCTCAAGATCACAAAGGTACCCAGAAAAACAATCTGCAAAGCCAAGATGGCGAAGGTCTGCTGCTGCTGCTGCGCCAGGTGCCTGGTAATGATAGTAATAATGACGATCAAGACAACCGGAACAATAAAAACAATGATTCTGATGGGAACTTCTCAGCCAACCTGTCTTACGAGGTCTCGGCATTGAAAACCAGAATCTCCGAATTGGAGTTGGTAAACGACTTGTACAGAACAAGAATTATGGAGTTGGAGGCAATGGAGCAAGCTGCTCGATTGAGAGAAAACTCGATGAGAAAAAGACTAGAGGATTTACTCAACTCTGGCAACACAGCAATCAAGAGAGAAGGCGAAAGTGCGGAGGAGGTGTCAAAACGGAAAAAGTCATCGTAAACGTTTAGTCATGATCTTTCCCCATACAGCTTATACATAGAACAATTTAAGGGCTCTTTTATTTACATAGTTGGCAATATTACTCACTGTATTATAATGATAAGAACACTCAAGTACGAACATCTGGCTCTTCCTTGTTCAAGAAGTGCTTGAACTTCAACAAATCTAAAACAAACTTGATATCTTGGGATAAGTAGTCATCCACGGGTAAATCGTAGGTGCTCTTGTCAGAGGAGTGCTTTTCTAAGTACAATCTGACGGTGGCACCGGAAGATCCTGTTCCTGAAAGTCTCACGATAAACCTCAAACCGTTGGTGAATTTGATGAATAAACCTTGGTTTTTGGAGACTGAGCCATCTAAATCAGTGTATGAGAAGTTGTCAGCCTCGTGGATTGTGTAGCCTGGTGCCAATTCAGTTCCGGCTGGCTTGCTGGAAACAATGGATCCAAGCAAAGAAATCAATTCGCCAGCGCCCTCGCTGGATACCTCCTCGTAATCGTAACGAGTGAAGAAAGTTCTGCCATACTTTTCCCAGAATTTCTCCTGGACAGCTTTGATTGAGGCCTTCTCCTCTGGGAATTTTTGACTGAAGTCAGCCAACACATTCAACCAAGCACAAATTGCCCACAAGCCGTCTTTCTCTCTGATATGGTTGGAGCCAGTTCCGAATGATTCTTCTCCGCAAATAGAAAGTTTCTTTGCATCAAACAACGAACAGAAAAACTTCCAGCCAGTAGGAACCTCATACACATTTAAGCCTTTGTTCTTGCCAACGAGGTCTAAAGCACCGGATGTAGGCATAGATCTAGCCAAGCCATACACGCCTTGCTTCTTGAAGTATGGGATAGATTCGGCATACTCGGCAATAATAGCAACAGAGTCACCCGGTGAGACAAAAGCACCAGCACCGTAGATCATGTTTCTGTCACCATCACCATCTGAGGCAGCACCAAAAGCAATCTTGTTTTGGTCCACTTTGTCAACCAAGGTTCTGGCGTATGTCAAATTTGGGTCGGGGTGCAACCCACCGAAGTCTGGCTTAGGGACGCAGTTTTGAATCGAGTCAGCTGGCAATTGCAACTCATCAATAAAAATTTTCTGACCGTATGGGCCAGTGATACCGTTCAATGCATCGAAAAGAACCAGAAAGCTAGAGTCTTTGGAAATGAACGACTTGATGAGAGGAAAATCAAAGATCTCTTTCATAAGGGCCACGTAGTCGGCCGTGGTGTCAATGACCTCCACCTCGATTGGACCGGCAGTGAAGGATCTGATCTTGGAGATGTCAACAAAGTCAAGTTTGTGGATCTTGTAGCTCAGGATAGATTTGGAAATGTCGTACATTTTGTTTGTGACACTCTCGGGGGCGGGGCCTCCGTTCGCCAAATTGTACTTGATTCCCAAATCATTCTCAGGCCCACCTGGGTTATGCGAAGCAGTCAAGATGATACCACCAGTAGCCTTTCTGATTCTGATGATGTGAGACGTTGCGGGGGTGGAAAGAAGACCGTCTTTACCGACAATGATCTTTTTGACGCCGTTAGCGGCAGCAATTTGGATGATGAGTTGGATGACATGGTCATTGTAGTAGCGACCGTCACCACCAACTACCAAGGTGGCATCTTTGGCACCCTCAGGAATGGCCTCGAGAATGGACTGAATGAAATTTTCGGTGTAATTTTGCTTCTTGAACACCACGACCTTTTTTCTGAGTCCGGATGTTCCGGGTTTCTGGTCTTGGTAAGCGGTGGTTGAGACTGTTTCGGACATATTATCTTGGGTTGGGAAACACGAAACGAAAAAACTAAGAAAACGAGGATACTCCGGCTCTCCCGAGAAATACAGGAATATTTATTGGGCCCTCAGTGAAAATTGGAAGTATGGGGTCGACAGCTTTTGCCTGCATGACGCGCCTCAAACGCCAAAAGCGAGCGGAGGTCACCGCCCCTCCCACATTAGCGACGAGCTTCTGCTACTGCGGGGCGGGGCAAGGGTTGAGAGGGGCACAAAAGCTCTCCAGCCGCCATTCATCTCGCCTTTAGAATGCTTCGCTTTGTCTCCCTTTTGCTTTCTATTCTTTCGGTCCAGCGAGAACTCTCAAATTATGCATCTGACCCGCCAGAAGCCTCGAGGTTGAGACGTACATGAAACATAAAGCAACGCGATTTCAAATCGAAGACCCAAAACCTTTTGCAAAGCGATAATTAACAGAGCGTTCCAGAATTGGAACTCCTATAAACTTTTATAGAATAAACTTTTTTTGTATGTTGGCGGTTAAGATGTACATACCGGGCTCGTGGTGTAAGGATGGAGTTACGAACTTGAACGCTGGAAAAATGCACAGTGGACGAGGGCAGTACGGGCGAGGATCGCGTTTTTATATAGCCAGAAATTGGCAGGTGGCTGCAAAAACATAAAGGGGCAAAGGGGTGAGCACAAAAGCAAATCTATTTAAAGCAGAAGAAATCAACATTTTCGAAACACCTTTAGAATTTTGATCAATGGAACTCTCCTACTTTGCTTCCATATAAGACTACAAGTGGCAGTTAGCTACAAGCCTCAGCATAAAGACAGCTGCTAGCGTCACAAAAAATAGCTTAAAGCGACGGCAACAAATAAAAGTGACGGCAACATAGAAGCGGTGGTAACAATAGAAGTGACGACAACAAATATGGCTACAAGAAATGCGTAGATTGGCGTAACATTCAGGTCATACAAACAAATAAGAATTACTTCTTGATGACTTGGTTAATGGCGTCAGCCAAATAGTCGACATTGTGCTCGTTGACACCCGAGATGGAGAAACGACCATCTTCAGTGGCATAAACGGAGTACTTCTCTCTCAACTCAATGACCTGTTCAGCAGACAAACCGGTGTAAATGAACATACCCCTCTGCTTCAACAAGTGGTCCCAGTTATAGTTTGACTTGTCCAACTTTTGGTACAACTTGTCTCTGACAACATTCAAGCGGCCAACAACGGAGTCCAAGTCTTGGAGCCACTCGTTCAACAAGTTCTGGTCAGAAAAGATAGTCTCAACGATTCTTGAGCCGTGGATTGGAGGGTTGGAGTACATTGGTCTGATGAGCTTCTTCAATTGAGACTCGATTGCCTGAGATTGCTTGGCCGACTCGGTGATGATGGAAATGGAGCCGGTTCTCTCACCGTACAAGCCCATGTTCTTGGCAAAGGATTGACACAAAGCGTAGGTTGGGATCTTGCCTTGCACAACCAACTCGTTCAATCTACGAATCAATCCAATGTCCTTGTAAGGAGAACCAGAGGCAAAGCCTTGGTAGGCCATGTCAACCAATGGGAAAAGGTTCTTCTCCTGGATAATGGCCAAGACCTCGTCCCATTGCTCTGGGGTCAAGTCCATTCCGGTTGGGTTGTGGCAGCAGGCGTGGAGAAGAACAATGGACTCGTTGGCAGCAGAGGAAATGGACTGCTTCAAGTTCTGGAAGTCCAAGTCATTGTTTTCCTTGTCGTAGTAGGCATAGAAGTCTGCTGAAATGCCTGCATCGGTGAAAACGGCCACGTGGTTGGCCCAGGTTGGTTTTGGCACAATGATGTTGTCGGCGGAGTAGAAGCGCTTCAAGAAGTCGGCAATCACACGCAAGGAGCCAGTACCGGAGATGGTTTGGGCAGTGACGATTCTGTTGTCAGAGATCAACTTGGCGCCATTGGCGTCCTTGTCGGAGTTGTTGAAGATGAAGTTTCTGACGACATTTTGGTAGTTCTTGGAACCAATGATGCCGGTGTACTCCTTGTCGGTCTCCTTCTCCAACAAGACCGTCTCGGCCTTCTTAACAGATGGGAACACAATCGGCTTGCCGGAGTTGTCTCTGTAGGCGCCGACACCCAAGTTGATTTTTTTGGTGTTGGCGTCCTTTTGGAATGCTTCGCTGATGCCGAGGATTTTGTCGGGAGGAGCCAATGGCACTTCCTTCCACTTGGCCAATCTGGTTGCAACTGAAAAAGGTCTGGTGGTACGTCTGAGCATGGTGAGGAGTGTTCGTGGGGAGATAAGTTTCAGTACTCTGGGAGACTGAAGAACACGAATTGGAGAAAAAGTAAAGAAGAAGAAGAAGAGGAAGAATTGGAAGAACGAGGCAAGATTTGTCGAGGTGGAGAAAAGCCGATCGGGTAAAGGAAGCGGTGGAAAAAATGGCGAAAAAAAAAAAAAAAGAAGTGGCCCCAGACCCTGCCCACAGTGACTCAGTATGTGCGTCGATGACTCGTGTCCCAAGTTTTCAGACAATGCACAGGGGACTGGGACTGCGTGGCCCAAATGATGGTCTCTTTTCAAGACAAGGTCGAATTGAGTTTGACAAGAGTTCCCAGTCCAGCGAAATTTGATTCCTAGAAATGCCGGCCGCCGGACACTGGAGTTGGGCCGGCGGTTTAGGGCCGGCGGAATTGCATGCAAGAAAGAGGGGAGCGACGTGCCGGGTGAGCGGAGACACGTGAACGCGCATTTAAGGGAAGCCGCAGCGACGCTTTCCAAAGCGGTAAGGCGAGGCACGGGTGCGGGCTGCTAAAGCCGAGCGGACGAGGCCGCGCGTCGGACAAACACGGAGACACTGAGGCACGGAGACACTGAGGCACGGAGGCACGGAGTCACGGAGGCACGGAGGCACGGAGCTGCTTCGGTTTCCGGCCACTTTGAATTGGAGTTCTGGGCATAGCTTGCCTGCACTTGAATGAAAAAAAGACCAGAAAAAGAAAGCGACGCAGCCGCATGGGTCAAGGGTGTTCCACTTTTTTCCTTTTTGCATCAGTTTCCTGGTGATCCCCTAGTTCCGGCGAAGGCCGATCTAGATGCAGGAATGCTAAGGGTATTAGAAGCGTGGTTCGATCGGTTAGTCACAAGCATTTGGTCGCTTCGCTTATACATGCGTTTGAATGTTCAGTTACAAGCGTTTCGATATCGTTTAGTATTAGAAGCTATGTAAAAATGTGGGGTCTGGAAGGTCTGGATTCGCAAAGTCCATGCTTTAGACGTGAGACTCCTCAGGCTTGGTGTCATTAAGGGCATAAGAGTGGGCCATCTCATCAAAGGATGGAGGAACCCAGTTGGAGGACTTCCAAGGAAGAGTGCCAGAGGCGTACAAAACGTCGACCTCCTCCAAGGAAAGACCCTTGGTCTCAACCACAAAGAAGTAGACGTAGAAGAAGGAGAAAAGCAAACAGCCGGCAAACACGAATCCGTAGTAGAAGTGGATGGCGGACGTGATGAAAGGCGTGAAGAAAGAAATCAAGAAACCCCACATCCAGTTGGCTGCGGTGGCAACAGACATGGCCTTGGATCTGATTCTCAATGGGTACGACTCGGAAATGATACAGTAGACACCACCGGCCCAAGTCGAAGCAAAGAAGAAAATGTAAAGACACGTAATGAAGATCATCGCGTTACCGGAAGGCTTGTAAGTGTTGGAGGTCTCGTTGGAGTAGCCAGAAATGTACAAGTGCTGGGTACCAATGACCGAGTAGATGATGAAACACACAAACATGCAGGCGGATCCGGTAAGGAGACAGAGTCTTCTGCCCATTCTCTCAATGGCGTAAATACCCACAAAAGTGGAGGCAAAGTTCACGATACCCAAGATGATCGAGGTTTGGAAAGAGTCCTTCAAACCGACGGCTTGGAAGATCGTGGTACCGTAGTAGAAAAAGTAGTTGTCACCAGTCAACTGCTGCAAGGACTGAAGCATGATACCCATAATCACTCTTCTGAAAATCTTAGGCTTACCGGTAATCAACTCTTTCCAGGATGCCTTACCAGCCAAAGCTTCTCTGTCAATACCAGCTTGGATGAGTTGCACCTCGCCATACACGGCTGGGTCTTCCTCGTTGACCTTGTTGGACACAGCAATGGACTTTCTGGCTTCGTCAAGTCTGGATTTCTCAATCAAGTATCTTGGCGATTCGGGCATGTTCAACATACCGGCAACCAAGAAAATGGCCCACAAGAAGCACAATCCCAAAGGCACTCTCCATTGTCTGGAGTCGGAGTACACCTTAGTACCGAAAGTGGTGCAGTAACCCAAGAAGATACCAAAGGTGATACACAATTGGAAACAGCACACCAAGGTACCTCTGAGCTGCTTTGGTGCAACCTCGGAGATGAAAAGAGGCGAAATCACCGACACGGTACCGACGGCCAAACCGGCGATAAGACGACCGATGAAAAACTGGTACCAGGCGTGTTGCGATGCAATTTGAATAATGATGCCCACCACGTAAATGATCATGGAGAACATAAGACCGATTCTTCTGCCGTACACGTCGGCAATCTTACAGAGGAAAATACCACCGACGGCACAGCCGACGTTGAAAATGGAAACCATCAAACCGGTTCTGACGTTGGAAAGGTAGTACTCGCCACTGGCGTTGACTTGGCCAAAGCGAGTCTTGAAGTCGGACATGTTGACGAATCCGGAAATGGTACCGGTGTCGAAACCGAAAACGAATCCTCCGAATGCCACAAAGAGACAGAAAATGCAGATGGAGATGTAGTCTTTGAAGGACTTTTCTGGCAAAGGTGCAATGTCATGTTTGAGAGGTTCCTCGTGGCTTTTTTCTTTGGCCAAGATAGAGCCGTCATCGATTGGGGTTTCTGCCCCTGACTTGTTGTGAATATCTTCGGTAGACATTGTAATAAACTGTGAGTGATACTGGAGAAAAAAACAAAAACCACCAATTCCAGGGACGATCAACGGCCTTATATAGTCCAAACGAGGGGCCGCCGATTAAAATCATACAATTGTAGTCGGCCGGCATTTCTTTTTTTTTTTTTTTATTGTCGGCTCGGAAAATCTTGGTTGGCCAGAGGTCATGTATGCGCACTGCACGACACGGTTGCCTGCAGTACTACTCCAATGTGTGCTCCAGGTTTCTCCGTGTCCCCAGTGGAGGATTTTATTTTTCGGGATTTTTAGGGCATGTTCGCCGACAGCTTGATATACTGGTATCTTGGTCCAGTCTCGAGTACTAGCCACGGCGTACGGCATCCCCAACGAAATTGTTGGACGTCTGTGACAAGGGGATACCTAGGTTCCGTTCCCACCCGAGAGTGACCAGATAATCCGGTTTGCGTGTCATTTGGGGTGACAATTATTCCGGGCTAACTAGCACCAAAGGAGCCCGCAGATCCGCGTCCCCAATATGCACACTCTGCGCGGGTTGTGGAGCGGTGCGGTGGGGTGTTTTTTCCTGTGGTCCCATGTCGCATGCGTGTCAGGGCCGGTTGTTTTATCCGGGCTCGAACCCTCATTGCCGGGCAAAAGCCTCAGAAGGCACCTGCCCAACCCGTTTTTTTTCGGGACGGGGCATCTGGCAAAAGCAAAGGTGAGGACATCCCCATTTCTCAAACACTTTGTGGGTTTTCGGCGATTTGGAAGACTTCTTCCGTCGCTCAGCAGGGTGCGCCGTTTGAAGCGCATGGCCATGACTGAAAGCTCGGAAAAAATTTATATGCGTTTGGGCGGCCATGCAGGTGCGATGGCGGCTCTGTTGTGTTAGACGCAAGTTCGGATCGTAATTCAGTTTGACGCGCGCATAAACTTGAGTCCCGCACAACGAAACGACCACATTTGGCCCGATGCGCCTGGCCAGCATCATGCTGCGTTGTGAGCACCAAACCCTCACAAACTATGCTTTTAGAGTTCGGCCCATTGTCCGCAATGACAAGCGCTTAGCGCCCCTTGGTCCCAAACAATGAGTACTCTCTGAGCGCCGTGTGTTTTTACCTGTTGACGGTTCGCGCTTAGAGTGCTCAAGATTCGTATTCTCCTGCGAGACCCCTGAACCTGTCAGGTTCGAGTCTTAGGGCGAAATCCAAACTAGGAAAGACTGTGGTAGCCATGTTTGATCTGCGCAACAGAAAGGAAAAGCAGGGACAGGATATGCTGCCCTGTGGACGCGCGGCAGGAGAAATTGCGGAGTGAGGTGGAGGTGGCGGGGAGGATTTGGGGATTTGGGGATACGGGAATGGAGGAACATGTTCGAGAGCGAGCGCGTCGGAAAAATCCGGAGAATCTGGAGCTGAATGCAGACGGCACGTCGAGCGTGCATCCGACGCACGTCGCACATGCACAATGTGCAATTCGCGGAACATCCATGAGCGGTTTTTCGAGTATTTGGCCGCCGCTGACTCCGTAATGGTCGCCGGAGCTTAACTGCTCGAGAAATTGGGAGTAATTAGCCGCAGTGGTTTGCATTGCGTCAAACTAGATCTCGCATGTTCAGGTAGTTTCGGAGTCATGTTTCGTCACGAGCCTTCAAGTCGCTTTTAGTTTGACGTATTTTTTTAGCCTTTGCATACTTTTTGTTGACTCAAGAAGCGATTCCATAGACTCGAGATGCATTTGCCAATTTTGATTTCAAGTTCAAGGTCGGGAGAAAGCGTCATGAATATCCCGCAGAGATATTCTTGCAAGTAAAAACAGTTGCAAGTGAAAGCTGTCAACAGACATCAAGTGTCGCATATGACCCGAAATCCGCGCTGTTAAATCTAACATCTCTCTGGAAAATATACTTCGCTCCTTTTCTAAAAGAGAGCTCAGGACAACTAGGACGAGGACGAGATCGCGGCATTTGCCAAGCTCATGTCGATGTAGAAATTATTGCGGTTACTTCCTGCTCGAAGCTCTTCTTTTCTGTGCAAGAAAGGACGAGTCACGCCTGTCCAATGATACAAGAAGTAACTGAGTTTTTTGGCCTCATAGTACTTTTTCCGCGTGAAGCCCAAGCTCTTCATGATCGACTCCAAAAGCTCCAAGCTCATGTATCGCGAATTAGCGACACACGGAAGCGGCAATACCAAAAAGAAATGACCATCCGGGAGAAGAAACCGCGTCACTCTTTCTAACATGGCGCCTCGCAACGCTGGC
The DNA here is from genome assembly GCA_002893665.1 of Metschnikowia orientalis. NCBI lineage: Eukaryota > Fungi > Ascomycota > Pichiomycetes > Serinales > Metschnikowiaceae > Metschnikowia > Metschnikowia orientalis. The sequence continues at coordinate 170,493 of NXGZ01000013.1, read as the reverse complement.
TCGGGAACAAAGTTCAAAACCAAAGAACATGACACAAGATGGAATCGTTCTGCTGCAGATTGGGGCAATGGCCGCTGCATAAAGTCTTGCTGGAGAATCTGCGGGTTTTGCGAATTGAGATCTATGCGAGTGACGTCGCCAAAGAGCTTGCTTGTCAGAATGCAGTTATCCACAGACAAACATCCGATTTCCAATGTGCGCCCAAATGTTTCAGGCGGAACCTGCATCTCTCGGATCACCTTCACCAACCACTTCAGTGAGTCGCCGCCACGGGCACCATTTTGCCCCACCGTGGAAGCCATCTGGTACACGTGAAGCCCGCCTCGCTGGTCTGCCTCGCTGTCGATACTGGCTAGACTTGCCACGAGTTCTGCACGTGACATGCTACCATCGACCTTGACGATTTGCACGGGCCGGCTGCGGTACGTACTGTCTTGATATTCCCGCAATTTCTCGGAGTATTGTTTTCCTAGGCGCTCCTGGTATGTCTGATCGTTTATCCCCGGGTATTCATGCGACAACTGCTTGAGGATGCTCTGCTTCCACTTCTGGAGAGTATGGAACCTTCTGATGAGCTGTCTTGCCTTTTGCGGCTTGAGCGTTTTGGGAGTCTTATCATTGCCCGTGATGGTTTTTGGCTTGCGAAGCATGCCTGGCAGTCGCGTTGGGGTTCTTTTGATACACTGATGTGGGACTAGGATGGATCTGAAAGAGCCTTGATATGATGCAGTAGCTGGACTTTCCGAGAGAATTTCGAAAGCAAACTTTGCGTCACGTTCTAAGAGATGTCGGCTTTTATGACTGTTTTTCCACGTATGCTTCGAAATCGTCTTCTATGCTTTGAAATCGCCTGCTATGTTCTCGACTCTCCATGAGCTGCTCGAAGTGCAGCAGAGGAGCCGCGCTGCGGGAGCCTGCACCCGTGCCTCCTTCCTAGTTCAGTCCGAAGAGGTCCCGGCACCAGCTGGCTGGTGGTAAGGTTTCGAGCACGAAATGCTTATAGAGATGCCTTGGGTTCCTGTGATCGAAATAATACACCAAAACGGGATGTGGGTGTAACGATGTGGGGATGGTGTAAGGGCTTGTCGGGGTGCATGCCGGGCCCCATCGCCAGAACGCGCGAATCGAAAAAGCCCGCCGCAGCTCATCTCAAACACACCTCATACAAACCACGCCATGGCCAACAGGCAGGGAAGCAGCAGCGGCAACAAACACGCCAAAGGCGGAAAAGTGGCCAAGCCCAAAGGTAAGCCGGGCGTTCACAAAAACGCCAAGGGCAGCAACCAATCAGGGGCCGGCCACAAGCCCGTGCCCACACCAACGCTTCTGGAGAAGAACGCCAGCGTCAACAAGATCATCCGCGCCGACCAAATGCAATGGAAGACCGTGGAAATCCCGGACAATCTCGGGGACTACAGTGGTTTGTATGGCTTGGAGGAATTGGAGGGCGTGGATGTGAAAATGGTGAATGGGAAAGCAGAGTTTATTGCCAAAAACGATGGTGAGGAAAAGGAGAGCGGGATTTTGGACAAGATCTTTGGAAAAAAGAAGAAGCCACAGAAAAAGGGCGACAAGGCCCAAGGCAATAAAGAAAATAAGGGGCTGGATGCAACCACAAAGTCCGCAGGGGCAACCACAAAATCCAACGCAACCACAAAATCCGACGCAACCATAAAATCCGACGCAACCATAAAATCCGACGCAACCGCACAGTCCGACGCAACCACACAGTCCGCAGATTCTACCAAAGACGACGAAGGCGAGAGTGCAGAGGAGGAGTTCACGGGATTCGAGGATGCAGAAAGTGCAGATGAAACCGAGGCGGGTGCTGCAGCGCCTGCAGAAGAGCTCTTGCAAAACACATTTGCTGCTCTTGACGTGCCGCTTCCAGAAGAAAGTGATATAAAGCTCCCGTTGTGGCAGGAGTTTGGTCTCAACCTATACACTTTGAACGGTCTTCAAAAAACGGGGTTCACAAAACCCACGACCATTCAAAAGGAGACGATTCCCGTGGCAATTCTGGGGAAAGATGTGGTAGGAAAGGCCACCACCGGTTCCGGAAAAACCTTGGCCTACGGAATCCCCATTTTGGAGCGGTATATGGCCAGGCTTGACGGCCTTGCCACGGAGTCTGCCAACGCCTCCGTTCAGCCCCCTGCTGGTATAATTTTCGCCCCCACGCGAGAGTTGGCTCATCAAGTCGTTGACCATATGAACCAGATTGCCAAGTATTCGCCCCTTGCTCAGCACGGGATTGTGTCAATCACGGGCGGCCTTTCGATCCAGCGCCAGGAGCGGTTGCTCTCCTATGGCCCGGGAGTCATTGTCGCCACGCCTGGGCGGCTTCTTGAATTGCTTGAGCGCAGTCAGGATCTCGTCAACCGGTTGGCCAACACCGACATTGTTGTCCTTGATGAAGCCGACCGTTTATTGCAGGACGGCCACTTCGAGGAATTCGAGAGAATTCTAGAATTGCTCGAAAAGCATCGCAGCAAGGCCTCTCATGGGTGGAAGTGGCAGACCTTGGTGTTTTCGGCAACGTTCTCTAGAGACTTCTTCGGTAAGCTCGCAAAAAACCCACATCGGGGTGGCAAAAAAGCAGAGCCCAACACTGGCCTCATTGGCAACGACGAGATCTTAGATTTACTCAAGAAGAAACTCCATTTCAAGGATCCCAAGCCGCATCTTTGCGATGCCAATCCTAAAGAAATTGTTTCAGGGCAGGTCACCGAAGCTTTGGTTGAGTGTGGCGCCACCGAAAGAGACTTGTACCTCTATTACTTCGTGTTGTCATACCCTGGATCCACGCTTGTTTTCGCCAACTCGGTCGACTCTGTGCGCCGCTTGGTGCCTATGTTAGAGAACTTGGGCCTCCCAGCGTTTGCTATCCATTCGTCCATGGCTCAAAAACAGCGTTTGCGTGCGTTGGAGCGTTTCAAGGCCTCCTGTGCCAAGAACAAGTCTTCTATCTTGGTTGCCACCGACGTCGCCGCCAGAGGATTGGACATTCCCAATATAGACCACATCGCCCACTACCATTTGCCTCGGTCTGCAGACGTCTATGTGCATCGGTCTGGAAGAACCGCTCGTGCAGGCAAGGAGGGTGTATCTGTCATGTTTTGTTCGCCTCAGGAAGCATCGGGGCCCCTCCGAAAGCTACGCAATATGGTGGCTTCGTCGGCAGAGAAGTCTCGCATGAACACCAAAACAGATGTCAAAATGTTGCCAATTGATTATGATATCGTGTCTCAGGTGCGTGAGCGGGTGCGTCTTGCGGCCCGCTTGGCAGATAGTTCTGTTGCTGGCACCGCCACACGCAAAGAGTCATCTTGGTTAAAGCAAGCTGCAGAAGACTTGGGGGTGGAAAACCTCTCCGACGTTGACGAATTTGAGGATGATGTGATCAAGAAACAAAGGCAGCGCAAAGAGCGCAAGTCCTTGTCCACAGACGAGCAGCGAGACCTCCGGCTTCAATTGAAAGCCAGCTTGGCCAAACCATTGCGAAAGAACCATCGTCGGCTGTACTTGACCAGCGGCTTGGAGAACTTTGCGCATCAACTTGTCACAGGCAACACATCTGAGACCATCTTGGGAAAGAAGCTGGTGAGCGCTTTAGATGAGCTCCGCGTGAACAAGAAAAGCCCGAAGAAGAAGAGTAAGAAAAACTGAAGAAGAAGAATAAGAAAAACTGAAGAAGAAGAATAAGAAAAACTGAAGAAGAAGAATAAGAAAAACTGAAGAAGACTAAGAAAAACTGAAGAAGACTAAGAAAAACTAAAGAAAAGAAGAGAAACTGAAAGCCAGCGGAAGAGACACTACATTTAAAACGCATTCCGGCATTCGATCCCGCGCTTAAAGAAACGTTATTATATTCATCATCGAAATTAAATGAAGTCATCGTCACTGTCGTCATAGTACTCATCCTCGTCGGACTCATCAACCAAAGCGTCAAAGTTGACTTTGTATCTCAATAGAGCTCCGACACCACCGAACCCTTGCACGAATTGAGCACCCTCCGACGATCTGTCGGTGACAAACTCCAAGGTGGCACCGAAAGACTTGTAATTCTCGGCCAACCACTCCAAGAACATTTCCTCCTTTACAATCTCCATCTCAGTACCCGTGGCTTTGTCCAACATGTAGGACTTGTCCGGTAAGTCTGGGTTGACGTTAACAATAACTTCCTTGTCCTCAGAGTCCTTCAATGTGTAGCGAACAATGTTCAAGTTCTCGTAAACAATAACGATTTCACAAGCACCCAAGTCCAAGGCCTTCAAGGTGTCCTCAATGGAGTAACAGAACTTACCAGTATCCTGAGAAATCTCGTCGAAGTACTGGTTCAATAATTTTTTCTCTTGAACAAACTTCACATTGGCCAAGGTCTCACTGGCAAGATCGACAGCTTGGTTGAAACCATTCTCTCCACCATAAGACACATCGACAATCTTCAAAACACGAGCTTGCAATCTTCCGTCGAACAAGTCGGATTTAGAAAGCTCATTCTTGAAGTCGGCAGAACCAGCCAAAATCAAACCCTTACAGTTGACCTTGTCATTCTCAATAAAGTTTTGCACAGCCACCTCGGCAACTTTTCTGACGTAGTTGTGTCTCTTTTCATCTCTTAGACGGGAGAAACGTAAGGCCGATTGACCACCTCTACCGTGCTTCTTGGGCAAGTCCACAGTGAACTTATGCAAGACCTCTCTGTTGTTACCCGAAACAGCACCAAACAAGGCACCGTTACCGTCCATGACAATGAATCCAAATCTGTCGTCGTCTTGCAACAATTCAGACAAGGCCTCCACGTGGAACTTGTTGTCACACAAGTAAAGCGACGTGTTAATGGGTTTGAATGGCTCGAAGTCGATGTTCAATTTCTTTTCCTTTCCTTCGTCCGTCAAGACATCACCACAGTAGACCACCAAACCGTTTTTTGGCACGTGAGAGTACAACTTTAGTTTCTGCTGCGTGGATGTGATGGCCGATAACACGGACAATCTGTTCACTCTGGATTTGATGTTAGACGCGGTTCCGTATTCTTCGGTCAACATCTTTTGTGTGAGAGCAATCTGGCCCTTTGGGGGGATAATCAAAGAGATCATAGAAGTACCGTTACCTCTTGCCATCTCGAGGGATTTGATCAACTTCTTGATCTTCCACATCTCGATGCTCTTAGCTGCTGCGTCCTCCATATTGTCTGAGATACTATTGGAATGCCGGGAACTCGGAAAATGAATGTATTTTTATAATCGCTGTGAAAACTCTGAGGTTCAATTCGGAGGAGTCTTCAATGGGCGGTCACGAAATATCAACGAGGTTCTTAAGATGAGACTCGCCTAGCGCTGTTCAAATTTTTTTTGGTTATGTGTAGTCACAATTTTTTTTGATCATTGCACTCAATTAACGACGCAGCAAAGTGCCAAAGCCGTGCGCGGTATTGCGACCGACTCAAGACTTCTCGACAACCGTTTCAGCTTTTGTGACCGGAAATGATGAAACCTCCATAAAAGAGTCGGGCCACTCGCCCAAAATAATCAACTGTAATTTAACAAAGAGAAGGAAGACTGCCCATGTCGTACCTCTTTTTTTCCGACTTTTTGGCGCCTCAAGTGACGTCCTTCGTCCTCGCATTTTGCCCGCAATATTGAGTTTTTGTGTACAACTCTGAACAGCAAGGAGTAATTGAGACAGATTTAGCAGTTCGAACAAAAGGTTGTGAGTAAAATTTTATTTATGAATGCGAGCAACACTATTTTAAACGGTTCATAACAAACCGTTTTCATAAACCCGTCTTCATTGAATCGGTCAGTAAACTTAACAATTTAGCAACCTCGGAAACCAAGCATCTTCCCGGTTAAGACATGGTTGAGCTGCTTACTAGCGGCGATAAAGAAGTGGGGGCTTGGCATTTACCCCTCTAGTGTTCTCACAGTCAATTTTTAAGCTGACAGTAAATTTAAGGGAGCTTAAATGTTGTGAGAAAACGGCTCCTATTTATACTGTGCACCTGCACTGTCGGATTTGCAGCCACCAGGGTGCTCGCATATAAATACGACAGGAATGTGCGAGTTTTCGAGATTCTTTCTTCTTTTTTGTTTGTGATCTTTTTCTTTGGCTGAACTTTTTGGGTCGACTTTTTATGTTTGTCGTTTTTTGTTGGTCGTTTATTTCTTTGTACCTGAACCGGACTGTTAATCAGAAGTAGTCACAGATCCGGTCGAGGGTTAATGGCAACGATTATAACAGGATTGTCATCCGTGAGTTGAAAGAAGTACTTCATCCTTTAGGGTGAATCCATGTTTTTCTACGAACTCGACCAAACGAAGAAGAAAACGGTTTTTTTGTGTTGATGGAAAGAGAAGAAACCCCTTGACATTGAATGGGGCTCAGTATGCAGACCGGTGCACTGGGATCATTTGGCTATCAGCCGCAGGCCGCTTGGGATTTCGGACATAAACTTTGATATGCCTGGAACAAGGCGGCGCAAACTCTCCCGAAAGGGATGTGTGAGCTGCAAGCGACTCAAAATCAAGGTACGTGGAGCAGAATTTGAGGGTTGACAATGCCGAATTGGCCTGAGGGGTGGTAGTTTGAGGACCATCCGAGTCATTATCTGTGAAACTTTGCCAATCTTGGTCATGATCTTTACCAATGCCGGCCCCTCTATGGTTTAGCAGCTCCCCATTGGTTTCAGAAGGATCGGTCGTACTCCCCGCTCAGGTACCATCCGACTGTCATGCCCCGCTCAGGTGCCATCCGACTCTTAGGCCTGTAAGATGCTGATTTGTAATGATACTGACCACAGTGTGACGAAGGCAAGCCAGCATGCGAGTATTGTATTCACAGAGGACGTGAATGTATATATATTGACGAAGGGGGTGCATTGAAACCAAAGAAGTCAGATCCAATTGGTCAAGAGGCTGCTCATCCAGAAACTATTGTCCAAGCTACTCCCAGCATCGGCAGGCCTCAAGTTTATCTGTATAACTCTGCCCCGTTACAGATGAACATGACTAGATTTGAGCATAGGCTTGTCTGCTTTTTTCACGAATATTGCGTGGAACTATTTACATTCGGCCAGAACCCACGAGCTGAGTACACTTGGAGAAAAAAACTACTACCATTTGCGGCAAGCTCTCCGCTCATGCGCCAATCTATCTTTGCATTCTCGTGCCTCAACTTGTGGCCAGTGACTAATCTCAACTCCATCTTGTCTGAAGACCAAGGCTCCTCGCTCAACGGATTCTACACCAAAATGGAGACTCAATCGAATGATTTGTCCCATGTTTTCCAGAGTCTCACAATTGATCTGGATGGGTCTGGCGGAAGCATTCTAGACCGCACTAATGTTTTCTTCCACAATGTATTAACCTTGTCGGCTCGTCACATCCATGGCACTAGGAACAGTCAAGAACTCTCCTTTTCTGATGTGGCGACTGTATACCTATCGACGACACTCACCTTCACATATATTGGCTTACATCCACACTGCATCATGCCTCTCTTGGACTTCGACTCTGAGCCGCCTTCAGATCTTCTTTCATATGCACGCAGCATTCATCTAATGATGGCAAACGCTTCGCCAAAAGTGTACGGTATGCTCGTCAACGAGCTTACTGAGTTCAAGTTTCAAGACGCCGTCGATGTCAAGTATTCTCTAATAGCGGCTCTCGAAGAAGAGCTAAATGAGATCTATTTTTCTAAAAGCCCAACTCAGCTGCATGAAACCAACCCCATAGACGACTTTTCTGAGAGTGATTTCGAAGTGCCCGATTTCTCGGCTTTTGAAGGCGTTGATTCCGTGTCGTTTACGGGTGCACTTCCCCCATTGGATTTTGCGACCCCGCTGGTGTCTTCAGGCGAAGAACAAGAGGGAAATACACCGGACTCAGAGGTGGAAGAGATTGATGAAGTTAAGAATAAGGAAATGGAGATTTTTGGGAAATGCATCAAAATCTTTGAGACTTGCTTCAATACGAGCATCGTGACTAAATATCCCATCCCGCTTTTCAAGCTTATTCCATTTCTTCCTTCTGAGTTTCTGGAGATGGCTAGACGGAGGAATCCATTTGCTTTGAGGTACCTCTTCATATATTGCTTGTTTTGCATCCATGGCCAGTTTTATATAAAGGAGGATAGCAATATCTGGTTTCGCTACATTTCTTGGTTCGTGGAACAAAATTATCTCAAGCCTTTCGACTCGGTACTTTACGACTTTGTCATGATACAGAAGAGAAAATCCAACCCAGAAAACATCCCTGCGTCTTTCATGGAAGTGGACCAACTCTTCGCAGATTTTCTTGCTAAAGACGATACTCGTGGCATAGCCTGAGGTGCGAAAGAACGGAAGGGAGCCATCAGCACGCTAGGTGCCCAAATGGGCATACTTTATTGAGCATGAACGAATGGTAAATTTTACATTGCCAATAAAGAAAGGCAGCTTTCCTGAGCGCCAACCTGAGTCGGTTGTGTGACCAGGGCGGATAAGATCCAACTGTTGGTGCACGGATGTTGGGTTCTGCGACCGGCGAAAAAATCATGTCGCCAACAACGTCAACACCCTTTCTTAAGAAGCGACGTTCCAGGCCCCGCAAACCCGAACCATACACGCAACGCCATGGAGGAAGTCTCGGACATATCCTATTACGTGGGAGGTGCGGCAGATGCGCCCTTCTCCATCGATATTGCCATTGGGAGTGGTGAGGTTGTTACCATTGATGAGTTGCCAGATGACCCCGAGGAGCTCATAATGTTTCTCTCCGGGGAAAAATGTCAAGTCAAGTTTTGGATTTTGATTTCCCAGGCATACGTTCAAGCACAAAAGCCTAAAGACGGGCTTGTTATCGCTCAGAAAGGCCTTGAGATGGACCATTTCTCGGAGACTGACTTGCAAATGTTAAACGTTGCGATTGGGTGGATCCACTTGAAGACCGAAACGAATCTGTCATCTTCCACTTTAGCAGCCGAGGCATTCGCTCGTGGTGGGGATTCCGTTGGTGCTCAACTTGGTACTGCTCAGGTGCACATGGCCACAGATCACGCAGACTTGGCGCTCCAGATATATGACAATCTTTTGAAACAAAACCAAAACAACACTTATGCCATTCTCGGCAAGGCTCAAATCACCTTGAGCAAAACGGCCAACTACGCCAACGCTTTAAAGTTGTATCAGCAGGTGTTAGTATTGAATCCTGCGCTCAAGCCAGACCCTCGTCTTGGAATAGGACTCTGTTTTTGGTTCTCTAAGGACCGTGCTATGGCAATTTCCGCTTGGCAACGAGCAGCGGAACTAGACCCCAAGAACCCAAAGCCAAGAATGCTCTTGAACTTGGCCTCGTTTGACGAGGTGTTTGCCTATTCTTTGTCTGACGAGTCCTTTTTGCTGGGCTACCGCAAATCCTTGGACGAGTTGACTCTGCTACTGTCCGAAAACCCCGAAGATCCGGCTCTTTTGTTAGCACTCTGCTCCTACTACTATTCGCGGGGAGACTTTAACCTCGTGGAAAAAATCATAGCCAAAGTGCATGAACAGGTGGCTGCTACCGAAAAGATTTCTTCATTCTCCTCCAAAATTCTGTCCAGCTGCTCCTTTTGGCTAGGAAGAGTTCAGTTTGCCCAAGGCGACTACACCCAATCACAAAAATACTTCCACGAAGCCATCAGATTGAATGAGCACAATTTATTGGCCAAGTTAGGATTGGGCCAGTCGCAGCTTGGCAGGAATTCTCTTGAAGAGGCAACCATGACTTTCGAATCGATTCTCAAAACCAACCCTAAGTGTTTGGAGGTCAACTATTCGTTGGGACTCTTGTATTCACAAAGCTCCTCCAAAACGAAACAGGAGCAAGCAATTCAGATTTTGGAACGTTACATCCGCTTGTCCAACAACAGAGGTTCTGCCGTGGCCAACAAAACAGAAGCTGAAGCTTATTTGAACAAAGAGCCCATCGCATTAAACGCCTTCTTAATCTTATCAAAGCTTTATGAAGACAAGGACTTGTCTCAGTCTTTGAACTACTTGCACAAAGCCATCGAATCGAGGAAAATAATAGGGCAGGATGCTCCTTTGGAGGTTTACAATAACATGGCGGTGTTCAACTTCACCAAATTCAATTATGAAGAAGCCGTCAAATATCTTGAGCTTGGACTCGAAAGGTTGCAGAACATCGCCAACCCCGAGCTTAGGAATGATCTTCAGGTGTCAATCAAGTATAACTTAGCTCGGTCAAAGGAGGTCTTCAATTCCGAGGAGTCTATGAGGGTGTACAAAGAGATATTGGAGGAGTGCCCAAACTATGTATCAGCTAAAATGAGGCTTCTCTTTTTAGACGCGGTGGTTTCCAAGACTTCCTCAAACAAAGAATTAGAGAAGGAGGTCAATGAGTTATTAGAAGCAAACGCCTCCAATCTTGAGATCAGGTCGTTCTACGGGTGGTTTCTCAAAAATTTCGGCAAAAAATTTGGTATGAAGCCCGATGCCGACTCTACTCATCAGAAAGAAACTTTAGTCGATTACAATTCTCATGACTGCTATGCTTTGATTTCATTGGCCAATATATACTGTGTGATGGCTAAGGAGGCCAAGCAGGACAAGGAGAAGAGGAAGAAGTATTTCATCAGAGCAATGGAGTTGCTTACAAAGGTGTTGTCTATTGATCCCAAGAACGTTTTCGCAGCTCAAGGCTTCGCGATAGTTTATATCGAGAACAAGGAATTGACCCAGGGGTTGGACGTTCTCAGAAAAATCAGAGATTCGTTGAACGACATCTCCGTTTACTTGAACTTGGGCCATGCATTGACCGAACTCAAACATTACTCGAAGGCGATTGAGAATTATGACATTGCATCTGCTCGATACGCTGACGGTCAGGATCCGAAAATCTTAGGATTTATTGGTAGAGCGTGGTACTTGAGGGGGATTGAAGAAAAGCACTTGCCCTTTTTGAAAAAAGCTCTCGAGGTCTCCGAACAGGCTATGGCCAAGTGCAGCGGGGACAAGAGCGCATACATCTTCAACATTGCCTTCATTCAATTTCAAATTGCCGAATTCATCACGAAACAGTCAGTTGAAGACCGGACCGTGTCTGACATCAACGATGCAATCTACAACTTGAACAGTGCCATCCAGGAGTTAAACATTTTGGCTTCTGATGAGTGCCAACGTCCGCCATATCCAAAAGAGGACTTGAAAGCACGAGCAAACATTGGTACAACAACTTTGCTCAAGAGATTGAATGCTTGTTTGGACGAGACTAAGGAGAATATTCTGGAAATGAATGAAAGGCTCGAAGAGGCCAAGCGGATGAGAAAAGAGGAGGAGGACCAGCGAAACAAAGAAACGGAAAGCCGCTTGGCCGAGCAAAAAGCAAAGCAAGAAGAGATGGCTTTGGAAAGAGCGAAGTTACAAGAACAAGCCCAACAGTGGGCGGAAGAATCGCGTGCTAACCTTGTCGTCAACGACTCGGATGACGAAAAGGCCGAGCCAAAGAAGGGTAAGAAGGGAGCGAAGAAAAAGAATAAGAAGGACTTCATTAGCGAAACAGATGAAGAAGACGCAGTCGGATCCGACAAGAACTCTGAAAGTGAGGGCGAGGCCGAGAAGAGTGAAACTGAAGCCGAGCCAAAGAAGGCCCCCGCCAAGAAAGGCGGCAAGAGAAAGCGGAGGGCTATTGAGGACGATGAGGATGAAGACGGCGAGGAAGTCGATACCAATGAAGCGACACCCTCTCGTAAGAAGAAGGCATTCAAATCGGAGGAAAAGGTTGAAGACAGCGGCTCGGATGACGAGGCCGACGGACTCTTTTGAAGTCCCAATTAAACTGATGTATTATTATAGCCACTTAAATAAACAGAATCGTCAAAATGACCAAGCGGAATTAAGCATTGTTCCAGCGCCTCATTTGTTTGTTGCTCTCTGCTGTTACGCGATATAGTCTTTTCTCAAACTCGTCTAGAGTGTACAAAAAGTTCGAGTGCACATGCTTCGTGGAGTTGTTGGCGTAATTGTCGATTTCCATGGCCCTTTCTTTCAACATCATCATCACCGTTTCGATAAGCGCCTTTTCGTTGAACATGGCTGCCCATTTCTCGGTCTGCTTGTAGAAATGGCTCATGATGGTGTGTAAATCCACTGAATTAGGGTCGGCGTGAATGGCATTGAGCACTTTTTGAGAGATAAAGTCCGGGTCAAGCAAGTCAATGAAGCTTTCCTCGCTGTCTGGCAGAATCACAGATACCGCCAACACTGTGGCGAGCCACCAAGGTAGGTCGAGCTTAGTATCCTTGGCAATCACCTTACCTGGGTTACCCTCTAGATAACCCAAGCCCGGCACTGAGAGATTGAACTTGCATGGGATCTTCTCTCCGTCCGCTAGAATGTCGTCTATGTCGTAGTAGCCCATTTTAGCGATGTCTTCGGCAGGGTCGACCGGGGGACAGCAGCGGGTTAGATGTGATGCTTGGACCGTGATACAGTTGTCTTGCGCCGCGCGTCGCGTCAGGCTCTGCGTGCTCGAACTTTTATGTCACGTGACACTCCTTCCATTTTTATTTGCAGCCACATCCCAAGCAGGAACGAGGCGTATAAATAGGCCAATTTTCCTTTTGTGTCACATCCTCCGTAGTGTTTCAGATGTGCATATTTCCAGGCGCCCCACACTATAAATTATAGACAGACGCCCTCACTTTTCGATACTAAATTTGTCTTTTTTATAGCTGGATTACTAGCTTCAGCCAATAGGATTTTGTGGAGCTGGATCAGACAATGGGGAAATCTTGGTGCATAAACCTATTCAAGGGATTCATATATACGCTGTCTGGGCGGTCATGACGCAGGAAGACGACCATCAGTGAGATACACTGTACCCAATACTTTGCAATTCGAAGAAAGCAACGACAATATGAAGGATTGGCGAAATCCCGAAGATTAAGTAAATCAGTTACGAAATTGGCAGACCTCTCACTTGTTTCTTAGAATGACCGGAACCTCCTAATTCGGCAAGCTCAGCTTTCTGGGCGTGTCTGGTCAGCACCCCTGTTCGCCAACCAAGTCTTCGGTTCCTGCATGTTCCCAGACCAAGCGAGAAATCATCTCCAGGACAGTTTTGATCCACCACAAAATGCCTGCTAAAAACATCGCCCACGACAACCAAGACATAGACATTGATGACTTGAACGGCCTCATCAATTATGACGATGCAATCTCTTATTGGCTGTCAGTCCCAGCCTCCGTGAATGGTGTGCTTGGAGGGTTTGGCGAGCAAACACCCGTCCCCAAGGCAGATATCATAGGATCTGGAACCTTCTTGAGGAAGCTCCAGACTAGGATGGAATGTGCGCCCGGACAGAAACTCACGATAGATATGGGCGCAGGTATAGGCCGCATTACTCGGGACTTTTTGTGGAAGATCAGCGATCGGTGTGATTTGTTGGAACCCGTGAAGCCTTTTGTTGAGCAGATGAAAAGAGAAATGGAACCTATCAATAAGATGGGTAAACTTGGGGATATTTATGAGATCGGGATGCAAGAGTGGAACTGCGATGCTTCAAAGGCCGGCAAATACTGGCTTGTTTGGTGCCAATGGTGCGTGGGCCAGTTGCCCGACGAAGAGTTGGTCCAATTCTGGATTAGGTGCAAGAATGCTTTGATGCCCAATGGTACCATCATAGTGAAAGAAAACATAGCCCCAACGGAGGATATCTTTGACCCTACTGACTCCAGTGTGACCAGAACCGACGCCAAGTTCCGCCAGTTATTCGAGTTGGCGGGCTTGAAATTGATAGCAAGTGATGTGCAAAAGGGGATGCCTAAAGAGCTATTTCCCGTCCGTATATACTGCCTCAAAGCCATGCAGTGAGTTACCAAACGAGTGGTTTGCTGATTGATTGGATAATAGATGCGAGTATTAGTATTTCGAAAACTCAGGCTTCTCCAACAATTTGAGCTCCATTGCACGGAATGAGCCCTTATAGACTCGCATCTTTCATTTCGAGATTGCCAGAGATAGTCGAGCCAGAGACTGGCTACCCACGTACGTTTCAAGAGGCACCATCGGGGCCTGGCTGAGATGGGCTGGTGTACGGGTGCACATGTGCTCAAGGCAGATGCTCATCGTATTGGTGATGCATCAACATGACATCTCGAATCCAGTGGGTCTCAGTGGTGGCAACCACAGCTTTGGTGACCGCGGCTTTGCTAGAAGCATACCGCAAATACCAGAAGGATGGCGAAATCCAAGCCGACTCGCCGCAACGCAAGTCCCGTGAGGGTGGCCACTCAGAGGAGCTTATTCGAGAACAACTTGCCCGAAACTACGCCTTTTTGACTGAGCCTGGCATGGAAAAGGTGCGCAGCCACCGGATAGTTGTTGTTGGTGCTGGAGGCGTTGGCTCATGGGTCGTCACGATGCTAGTGCGGTCAGGCGTGGAGAACATCCGTGTCATCGATTTTGACCAAGTGTCATTGAGTTCGCTCAACAGACATGCTGTGGCTACTCTTGAGGATGTGGGCACGCCCAAAGTGGCATGCTTGCGCCTGCATTTGGCTAAAATAGCACCTTGGGCGAACATTGAGGGTGTCAACGAGCTCTGGGTGAAGACACGGGGCGAGGAGTTGCTTTTGGGCAACGACTTCAACCCCGACTTGGTTGTGGACTGCATTGATAACATCGACACCAAAGTGGACCTTTTGCAGTTCTGCCACGAGCGCGGAATCAAGGTTGTTTCGTCGGGAGGCGCATCGCTCAAGTCCGATCCGACGAGAATCAACGTGGCTGACTTGTCGAAAACGGAGGAGGATCCTTTGGCGCGATCGGTGAGGATTCGGTTGAGCAAAAGGGGCATCTTGGACAATATTCCCGTGGTGTTTAGCGCCGAAAAGCCCGATCCACGCAAGGCCCAGCTTCTTCCATTGGACGAAAAAGAGGTTGCCAAGGGTGATGTCGACCAGCTCTCTTCCATCCAGAACTTCCGGGTGCGGATCTTGCCCGTTCTAGGCACCATGCCCGGAATTTTTGGTCTTGCCTTGACCACCCACATCTTGACGACAATCGCAGGGTATCCCACGGAGTATGTCGAGGGCAAAAACAGAATCAAGAACTATAACGGGATTTTCCAGAGCTTAGCGGGACAGGAGTCTCGGCTCGGTAACCTAGACCAACGCACGCCCATTTCTATGAAGGAGGTGCCGTACATAGTGGAGGAGGTGTACCGTGGAAAGTCGGTGGTTTCACAATTCTCATCGAGGTTGACATTATCCAGATGGGACGGCAGTAAGGATCTCAGTTTGCAGAATGTCGTGGTCATGACCCTTGAGGAGCAACGTGAACACGAAAAACGGGTTTTGCTTGGAGGCGAGGCGTTGCTGGATGTGTATGGGCCCGATGTGTTGGCACGGGTTCAAGACCGCTTCGACAGGGAGCAATTCTACTCCACATTCAGATAAAACGCCGCATCCACATGGGCCCCGTGTTGATCGAGACCCTAGAAGAATGAGATTCACGTCCATTAATCAATAGATGCACTTTGAAACCGCTGGCACTATATTTTCTTTTGAAATCACTAAGCACTATGTTCTCTTTTGAGACCACTCAGCACTATATTTTCTTTTGAGATCACTAGGCACTATATTTTCTTTTGAAGTCACTAAGCACTATGTTCTCTTTTCGGACCACTAAGCACCATATTTTCTTTTGAGATCACTAAGCACTATATTTTCTTTTGAGACCACTAAGCACTATGTTGTCTTTTGAAACCGCTGGCACTATATATTTTTTTTAAAACCACTGGGCACTATGTTCTCTTTTAAGACCAATAAGCACTTTGTTCTCTTTTGAAATCACTCAAGCAGATTACCTCTATATGGATGGTATGATACTGTTGTGAAATGATCATGACATAGTGTAAGTTATACTGCTATGAGTATAAATCCTAGAGTGTCATTCAGAATCCTAGAGTGTCATTCAGAATCCTAGAGTGTCAGTAAGAATCCTAGAGTGTCAGTAAGAATGCAATGTAAGTAAATATCTTATGTAAGTAAGAATACTACTGCAACCCGAAAGTTATTCTCAAAGCAAGAAAAGAAAATTACTCCACGAAGTCTGCTTTGGACAGGGCATTATCAAATCTTACAATCCTATGGCAACACTTGCTACGGCAACACTTTCATGACCCACCGCACTTCATTTCTAATTGCAACACCATCAGTGATTACTAGACCCCTCACGCTAAAAATATTTAGAAAAAATATTAGGAATTGAAAAATCGCGGATTGCCCCTGTTATTTATACCCAGACTCCCTACTTTGTGAAAAGGACAAAGTGGCGAAATGCGTCTTGTTCATAGGGGCTTAGCGTGGGAATTGCCTAATTGGGGGTGGCTGCATGGCTGCGAAAACTACTTAAACCTCAGCTTTTGCCGAACTTCGAAAAAAACGTAGACTTGTTTTGGCAAATAAACCCGTAACTCTCACGAGTTTCTGCTAGATAAAGAGTAAGGACAACGTGGTTTTCGAAGCTTGACCTAGTTTAATTGGGTACGATATCATAAGAGTTGCTGAAGCTGGAACTCACTCCAGTTCAAAAAAGGGGCAGATTCAGAGAAATCTGACGGGAGATAATGTGAAGATCATCCGGTGTTCTAAAATGAGACTTCACAGATGAAAAAAGGGGTTTCAGGAGTACCAATTAAGGTAAGCGAAAGTGCAAATTTTCCTATTAGAGGTCAAGGATGTTTTACCTAGAGTTTTCTTTATCCTAACCAAGTGAGGTCATAATAGAGTTTATTCGGAGCGAAAGAGTAAAATAAACTATCTGGGGAGTACAAATTTACTCTAATCAAAAGGAAAAGCTGATGAAATTCAGATTAAAACAGATCATGACCTGAAGTATAAAGTTTGGGCGAGACTTAGTCCTGTCCGAGAATACAAATGCTTGGAGGCGGATTTCATGACAAACAATTTGGTTAGATCGAAGAGACAGGGCCCATGCATCTGAGAGTCGGATTATATGATAAGGGTGAATTATAGATCATTCGAAAAGAGTGAATTTCATATAGCAAAGAAAATTCCAGGTTGTTCAAAAAGAGTGAATTTCATATAGCAAGGAAAATTCCAGGTTGTTCAAAAAGAGTGAATTTCATATAGCAAGGAAAATTCCAGATTGTTCAAAAAGAGTGAATTTAATATAGCAAGGAAAATTCCAGATTGTTCAAAAAGAGTGAATTCCAGATCGTTCAAATAGAGTGAATTCCAGATCATATAACAATAGTGATTGGTTCCGGTACAGTGCCGTGGGCAAGAAGCCTCGACCAGGAAACGGCCAGAAATCTTACTTCAAATGAAGGGAGGCTTCAAAAGTGAATCCTAAAGGAAATTTTACCTGACTAGGCTAGCGCTTTTGTGAATCTCCGGGAAGCTGGCGTCTTGTCTTTCGCACATGCCATACTCTATCACTTCATTGCAAAGAACCAAGCTTCTGGTGGCTCCACTCCACTTCAAGTTTACCTGCATGATAACCTAACCCCGATGGTAAATCCCATAGGTTTTGGGCTCTCCTGCTTCCGGACCGACCTGTCAAACCAAACAGACTCTAGATGGACTGAGATGTACGGATGTGCCTCCAGCCGCACGGCTCCATGAAGCGCGGCTCCGCCACCAGGGCCCGGCTCGCCATTCCACCATGTCATTCCAATCCTTTGGCCTGCTCCTGATGCACCAGGCATTTGGCCTGCTTCAAAAATCCGTATGCGGTCTTTCCGCAGCCGCCCGCCCAACACGCGGTTTCTCTTCTCGCTTGTTCACGCGGCAGTTTGGCCACATCCTGTCTCCGAGACCGAAAACAGTCTTCAAGCCGAAGATGCTGGTGCGGGGCTTCTTCCGCTTCAATTCCTCCAAAGCAACTCAGCTGCCCCCGCCGAGCAAAGGCATCAAGGCATTGGTCAAGGAATATGGCTATTCTGCTCTCGGGGTCTACCTCTTCATCAGTATGTTGGATCTTCCCATTTGCTACCTTTTAGTGCATTCTTTGGGGAAGGAGCAGATTGAGATTTATCAGAACAAGGCCAAGCAGTTCTTTGGTTTTGGCAAGTCCGATGCCGAATTGCAGTCCATGCAAGAAATTAACAAGATCGAGGACGCAGCACAAGAAGTGGTGTCCTCCGAGCCGGCCTCCGAGTCGCCTTTCGCGTGGTTCTCTTGGACTGAGTTTGTGATTGCTTACGGAATCCACAAATCCGTCTTCATTTTCGTAAGGGTGCCCTTGACAGCGGCATTTACTCCAGCAATTGTGCGGACCTTGCGAGGCTGGGGGTTCAAGATCGGCACAGACAAGTTGGCAACGTCGGCCGCTTTGGCGAAGGACACAATCACGAACGCTGCCTCTGCCGCTAACCCAAAGTTTGGCACCAGACCCACCAAGAAAAACAAGTGGTTTTGGTTTTTCTGAGTTGTTTTGGTCCCGTGGCTCGCTTCAAGGCCACGCATCAGCCCGACGTTTATCTGAATTTGTAAATAGCCCGAGATAAATCACATTCAATCTTGCGACACTCGTTTCAGTCTATGTATGCATTGAATAATAAATATGTTATTTTAGGGAAGGCTCTGCCCAACCTTTCCGCTCGCCCGTTCGTCTGAGGGTCGATCCTCCAGATACCTTGTTTCTATGCGCCGTTGGAATTTGTTGCGTTAGATGCCCAACATAAGCTTCGATCTTTCGTAAACATAGAACGAGCATGCAACCATGGGCACCACTTTCATGTAGCCAATAGTGAGTCCGACAAAAAAGCCCCGAATGCCACTCTCTGCAAATATCAATTTCGCAGTTGTGCGGAATGTCAAGAACTTGCCCGAGTTCACGGCACCCCCCACCTGCATTCTTCTTCGTATCACCTCAAAAGGATATGCTGCTGTCTGAGAGCACATTCCCGCTAGACCTCCGGCCGTCAACTGAGCCATCAACTTAAGGGGGGCACGGGAGTCACGGCTGTTTACATGCTCCTTGTTATCCTTGACCTTGATGACTTTGTGGCCTCCGGAGTATTGGGACTGCAGCATGACGGCATAGGGAGCCAAGTATTTCGACCGAAAAAGGTCTTGAATGGCGTCATGCACGTAGAAAGAAACGCCCGCGTACGGAATCATACCCAAGATGGTGGGACCGAAACCCCGGTAGAAGTTTGACAATGGAAGGAGAGGCTGAGGCACCCTTTCACGCATGAATCGGAGCCAGCGGGGATCGCTTTCCTTATGAGGAGGATGCTCGGAATACACGTGTTTGATAATGGCCCAGAGCCCAAGCCTGTCGTGAGGCCCAAGCATGTTATCGGGAGTCACGGAGGAGGCGTGTGTTTGAAAGGCCATCCGGACACGAATAAGATCCAAGGGGTAGGTAAAGAATACGCTGGCCAAGCCGGACAAAGAGCCTGCCATGAAGCGGTTGACACTGGTCTCGTAGTGGTCATTGGGAATCAAAATGCTGCGGATTTGCTCATAGGCAACGAACTTGATGGCGGCGTATGGAAAGATCCGGAGAAGAGTTACCAGATGGCCCTGGAAAAGCCCCAAAAAGCCGTCGTTGCGCCATATCTTGTTGCCGGCCTTGAACAAGCCATAGAACGAGCCACGGTAGCGCAAAAACTCGGGGTTGGAGGTCTGGAACAAGATCTTGATGCGGTCCATCGGAGCAATGAGGGTTTTGGCAGCACACCCGGAGATGCCGCCCGCCAACCCCGACCGGAAGACGTACTCCATCGAGTGTTTGTCTATGACCTTGACCGCATCTGAGTCATTGAGCGGCGCATCGGAAGCCTGCTGTGGCTTCATGGGTGCCTGGAGTGAGTCTGGAGAGGATGCAAGCCGGGCTTTTGGGCTAAAAGTAGGCAGTGGAGCCGGCTAGTCGGGAAACGAGAGTGGGGCGGTGAGAAAGTCGAAAGCTGGCGCCACGAGTGAGGGAAAAAGGCGCGCGTGCAGGAAAACATGGGGTTGTGCTCATGCGCGTGCGGGCGGGTGGCCGAAGCTCTGGTGATCAAGACGACGGCTCGTCTTCGGCAGAGTCTTTAGAGTCGAGCGGATCGGGACTGCGGTATCCCGACGTCTTTTCTGTGGGGTACTTGGACGGCGTGCGCCCGCGCACGAGAAGCGAGGTGCTGTCGGTCTTTGCCAAAAGCACGAAATCAGACTGCAGGTCATCGGGCAGCAAAGAGGCCACGAGCTCCACGCTCAAAACGAAGTGCTTCTGCTGGACTTTGGTGGTCTGCACGCGGAGCGAGGCGGTGAACTGGATGCGCTCGAAACGGGACACCTTGTCTATGAGGTTGTGCGGATACTGCGAGAGCACCGACTGCAGGGACGGGAGGTGAGTGTCGCTGATGTAGGCGTCTCTGTCCAACTTGAAGAGTCTTTGCATGCGTTCCACCTTGCTTCCGTTGCGCTTATTGGTGGAGAGCTGCACGGTGTGGTGGTCAGGCATCAGGCCGCCGGGGACGCAGGGGTAGATTGGCGTTGGGAGCTTCGGGCCCTTGTCGCGCTTGGGGGTGTGCTGGACCAAGCCGATGTTCACTTCGGGGTCATTGCAGCGGACAGAAATGCGCAAGGCAAAGTAGCGGATGTTGACGGCGTTGCCTGTTTCGTCGAGAACGTGGTACTTGTGGGCCGCGAAGCGGTCGAAGTCGCAGTCAAGGAAGTGGAACGTCAGCACCAACGTGATGTAGTTGCGCTTGTAGCCGATCCAGTTGCCGGCCTCGCCCAACTCGAAGCCACGGTCAAAGCGCGCCGCCATCACGGGCACCATCTTGTCGCCTGTTTGCAGGCAGAACACGGGTGTGTGGATGGTAGTGCCCTGAAACGGGGGACCCACGCGGAAAAGCTCTGTTGAGCGAGGCGCCACCTTGCGGGAGTTCTCGACCGGTAGCTTGTGCTTGGGTTTTTGGGATCTAATGCTGGGGTCGAGCGGGTTTGTGGGCGAATGAAGTTGCGCTGGCAGCCCCGACGTCTGCGGTATTTGGGGACGGGCGTGGCTTTGTTTTTGAATAAGTCCCTCTGACTGTTCCTGGGTGTGGTTTTGTGGCTTTTCTTTAATAAGTCTTTGTGACTGTTCTTGTGGCCTGATTAGTGGCAGTCCCAGAGTGTGTCCTTGGGGTAGTCCCTGAATGTGTCCTTGGGGTAGTCCCTGAATGTGTCCTTGGAGCTGTCCCAGAATGTGTCCCTGTGGCAGTCCCAGAATGTGTCCCTGGGGCCGTCCCTGAATGTGCCCCTCTGACTGTTTTTGAATGTGTCCCTCTGACCGCCCTGGATCTGCCAGCAAATGTCCCTCTAGCTTCTCCCCATGAGCCACTCGCCGTATTCGTCGCACCCCCACATCTAGCAGGGACACTGAGACCGGAGCAGTGTCAGTAGCACACAGGACCTTTTCGGACGGCAAAAGCGTTACATTCAGGTTCACAAAAGACGGCAGCTCGCACAGAGCCGCCAGCGGCAGCCACAGTGTGGCAAGAGTGGCAAGCGGCGTGTGGCCAGGAGCAGCGTGGAAAAAGTCCGGGAGAAACATCGAATGAGAGGAGTCAAATGCTCCGGAAACAGCCGGACCACCGCCAAAATGGGCCTGCAGCTCCCCGTAGAGCTGCAGGGGCGAGATCCGTGCCCTCTTGGCGGCCGCCGTCTCGTATCCAGGGGACACTAGGCTCTTTTGTGCCGGTAAGGGGGCAACACCAGAGGGTCCAGTAAAGTAGGGGACGGAGCCGGCTAACGCCGGGGTGGCGGCAAGTCCCGGGGTGGTCGTGGCACGCCTGGCGGCCCACGTGATCGACTCGCTCTTCAGAGACGCCGAGCTTGTGGCAAAAGCTGCCAGATGGCTGTTGTTTCGGCCTGTCCGTTTGCGCTGAAAGCTTTTCGGATATTGCGGGGGGCCAAGCAACTCAGACAGGCCTTGGGGCATGTGAAAGGCGGGTAAGGGGCCGGCATGCCTGCTGCCGGAGCTTAGAAGTCCGTCGTTGTAATTGGTGGGATCGTCAGCCATCAAGGAAGTAGGGGGTACGGGCTTGAAGGGGTAAGGGCTTGACGGGGGTGTGCAGGGCTCAAGATGTCATGCAGTAGAGAGCGGCCGTGTAGTCGGGCGGACGGTGGTGTTCGGGTTTCCGGCACGTGTGTTTGGAGGGGGAAGTCGGGAGTGGTTTTTTGCAGCCAGGCAGGCAAGAATGAGGAGTAGGTAGTCCGTGATGTGGATACTTTTGTGATACTTTCTAAGGCAGGGCGCGCAGGCGCGGGCCTAGCATGCCGGATTAGGCGTCCTCGCTTGCAGGAAAAAATAATGACTCCTGCGTGATTCGAACACGCGCATCTTACGATAACAGAACTTGAGTCTGCCGCCTTAGACCGCTCGGCCAAAGAGCCATTTCTGCAGTTTGTTACGAAACGAACCTTTTGGAGTTTTCAAGTCGTATCCCATTACGTTCCAAATACACGTGTCAAAGAAAACCGTTTATCCGTATTCTTAACACTTGGTAGCGCAGCGTTCTTTCCGATAGCATCAGATGAGCTCTTGGCGGATTCCTCTGGAGGACTCACAAGCCCGAGCAAGGTCCAGAATCCGAAGACGCCAATCTGAGTCAATGGCACGCACGCTGGAAGGACCCCAGTCGACGACAATTCCGACTAACTATAACGTCCCAGAAACCCCACCCTGCACTTTGTCTTCCACTAAATGATCTGCACCGCCCGAATACAGCTTTCCTCTCGGCAGCTTGAAAGACCTGACCTATATCTACAATCGCCTTTGTCCAGCGCCCCAGGCAGGTAACTTCTACTTCATGAACTCACAAAAGATGACTTCAACCAATAAGCCTCGTGCACACCGGAGCAAATGCCAAGCGCCGTCTCCTCACGAGCAGTCAACAGGCTAAATTAAAGCCATGGCCACAGAGAGCCACTACAGAGGTGCATCGAGCACACCTCCTTTCAGGTACCAAACCCTGATAAGACCTCCAGACCGGACGTCCCAAATCGAGCCCACAGCGCTCAAAAAGCAGATTAAACATCTCCTAAAACAGGGCAACGCCGAGTTACGACCTTGCCGCCCCTGTACGACTCGTCATGAAAACGACGACCTACACCTAACGATGACAAAACATGTCAAAGAGTCACCAGAGCGAACGCCTGTCCTTACCGGCCGCCTAGACTCCCTCCGACCTCGCCAAAAAGCGACGGACCAACAAAATAACGAATCGAGACGATTCTAATCAAACCGGGGAGAATGTTACGAAACGAACCTTTCGGAGTTTTCAAGTCGTATCCCATTACGTTCCAAATACACGTGTCAAAGAAAACCGTTTATCCGTATTCTTAACACAGTTCCAGAAATGCACAAATAATAATATACCTAGTTACAATTGTTGTATTTAATAATATAAGTAGTTACAATTGTTGTATTTACCTGGTTTCAGTTAAGGCTGCTTTTTGAGGTCGAATTGCCAGTTTGTTTCGAAAGGAACAAAACGAGCTGGAGTAAGATTTCCATAAAGCTCTTGCGCAACAACAGTAATAGCGCCTATAGTATTTTTGGTAATAAGACACTTGGCATTTGGATGAAATACGGTTTTTTATTGGATCTGAAATCAGAAGCCAGTTAAAGCAAGCATCTTTTCTAGAGAGGCTGTTAAAATTAGCGTTGAATGATAATGGCTGAAATATGTAGCTTTGAAATTTTCATCTGATTTCAATCTATGTAAAACCTCATTTGTCCTAGTAAGAAAAGTAGTCAGTTTGGCTTCTTCAAAGCATCGAGTACGAGAATAGTAATAACATCATTTTGAATAATCCCGTACACACAAGGCTAGGAGTATGTGAGTTTACGTTTGAGATAGATCCGAAGTCCTGCAATTCTGATTCCGGTCTCTTAGAAGTCTTTAAGTTTAAGAAGATTTAAGCAAACTAATGGTTACACGAATTTTATTGGTGTATGTCAAAACACAATAGTTGGTGAGTATATTGTTGGTAAATGTAATAGTTGTTAAACGTAATAGTTGGGAAAACCCCAATTTTTGTTTATCCAAACGGGTTACTTTGATCAGGCAAAGAAGTATCTTGGTTTCATTTTGTTCGAAAAGGTTTCTAATCGAAAGTCAAGTTGTTGGGCTTTTGTTTAAAAAAGTGTCACTTGAGTATTTATTTGAGGTTAAGCTGTCAAGATACGGCTTTGATCAATGCAATTGTCTGGTTTGTAGATACTTCGACTTCGAATAAGAATAACAGTGGTGGATTTTTTACTAATTGTGAAATCGAGATGTAGTTGAAGTAGACTAGCTTATTCGAGTATTAGTTTATTTGAGTATTAATAAATTTGAGTATTCTATTGTTTGAGTGATAGTTTATTTGGGTATTAGTTTGTTAGATGTAGTTTATTTGGGTATTAGTTTGCTAGTTGTACTTCATTTGGGATAAGTTTTTTTGGTTTATTTGATTATTAGTTTAATTGAGCATTTATTTATTGAGTATTCTATTGTTTGAGTGATAGTTTATTGGAGTATTAGTCTATTCGAGTATTGATCAATTTGAGTATTAGTCTGTTCGAGTATTAGTTTATTCTATTATAAAATTATTTTGAAATTCAGTTTATCTAACATTTGGCTTATTCATAACTAGCTTATACAAATGTTTTCTTCGAGTACTACCTATTCATATTCTACTAAAACCTTCTCGAAAAAGACTTTGATTGCTTAACAAACAATATAGGGAAAAATGAAGACTTTTAGGTTAAATATTCAATTCCCAGCTTTATTGAAGTGCTTAATAAAACGAGATGGCGGCCGACGAAGCTCTATAGTGCAATAGAGATCTTGATACGAAATTGATAGAAGCCATGATAACAGAAGACTTTTAGATGTAGATAAAGCGCCTTTATTGAGCCTCACCTGATAATAATGACTCTCAAAGCATGCTGAACCTATATTGGCCCTTCTAAATTCAACAAAGTTGAACTATTTTTTTTTGTCGGCTCCTCATTTGACGTGTCTACAAACTTTCAAACCGACTCTCAAGACCTGGTTTCTTTAATATAATGGAAAGAAATCTTCACTCCATACTGAACCTACTATTTCATTAAAGTTCCCGTTCTTGTCCACTTGCCATTCAGACGTTTTCTTATTGGACTTTCGGTTTTGAGTCAATATCTCCACATTTTGTTTCTTAAGTTGCCTTACTCAACCATCCTTCTGCAGCATTTGGATCTAAAAGTTGTCTTCCTTCCATATAATAAGTTCTTTGTACGCTTACTTAATTTATTTACCATAGCTACTCCGATAAAGTTTTGCCTTTTACTCCAACAATTTTACTTAATCATTAAGAAGGCTGAATCCGCTTCCGATTCATTTTGTTTGATTTGATACACCCAAGAAACCCAATCTGGCTCTGATTGATGTTGGTCGACTTTGAAAACTCGGTTCGATCTGCTTCTGATTTTTTAGTGTAAAATATATAAAGGACTGAATTTCCTATACATTGATGAAGAAAGTTCACTAAGAGAATTATTAATAAATTATGAAGAAACCGAGGAAAGTAGTATTGAAAAGTAGAATCATTAGATGATGCAATAGGGGAGAGTTATATAATAAAAGAGAGAAGTGAAAATATGTGGTTCATAATGAATGGTTTCGATATTATATATCGAAAAGGTAAAAAGACTTTACATTATAGAGATGAAAAGACTATATATTAAAGAGATGAAAAGACTATAAATTAAAGAGGTGAAAAGACTAAATATTAAAGAGATGAAAAGACTAAATATTAAAGAGATGAAAAGACTATATATTGAAAAGATGAAAAGACTATATATTGAAGAGATCAAGAGAGGGTATATTTAAATAAAGCCAAATTCTATTGCAAAATTAGATATAATCATTCGGGACGAAAATTCTAATTAATGCTTTTTCTTGATTCGATTGAACTCTCCTCAGCACTTCTGTCACCTGATCATCAAGTACCTTCTCACCCACCTCATTCTAACAATACGGTCTGTTTTACCTTTCCCAATTAAGAAATCTAAGCCCTCTTTCATTTATTTTACGCCAGAATCAGAATTATTGGGTGTTTCAATCAGTTCCCAATACACTATTCTTGGACCCAGTCTGATCTTTTCAAACAACGCCGAAATCTATCAAGACGTTAAATATTCAATGAATGGACTGTCACTCTTCTTACTAACCCACTGATTTCTGAACAAATAATGAACGAATTTACGAATCAAGTCATACCTTGTACTTTGCTGGAGTATGCTTATTTCTGTACTATTACCTCCATATAACTCCCTTTCTTTTCCCTCCATTAAGCTCAATTTTTCCTTCAGTTGGCTTCAATTTCTATTCTTATGTTTTTTTTAAATCATCTTTCTTTTCTTATGTTTTTTAATTCATCTTTCTTTGCCAATGTTTTTTTATGTTACCTTCCTTTTCTTATGATATTTTTATATTATGATATTTTTATATTACCTTTCTTTTCTAATGCTATTTTATATTACCTTTCTTTTCTTATGATATCTTCATATTACCTTTCTTTTCTTATGATATTTTCATATTACCTTTCTTTTCTCATGATATCTTCATACTACGTTTCTTTCTTCTTATTCTTCTTGGGTCACCTTCCTTTTACACTTTGTTACTTTAATCTAATATTTTTCTTCCCAGCTGGACCCTATTTTTACTACTTTATTTCCTACATGTTCTCGTTCTATTTCTCAAATATTGCTTACCACTACTTTCTCATCCAGACATTGTCTACCCCACTATTTCTTAAATATTTGAATCAGAACCTCAAGATCAGACCACCTCAAAATCACTGCGTACTTTAAAACACTGCCGTATTTTGACATGACCCTATTTTGAGTTATGTGAAGGTAGCAGCGACATTTAGCCGCAAACCAGAAGGCTGCAAAACTTGGAATGTCGCGCCATCCACCGCGGGAGGCACGGGTGCGCCGCCCATGTCCTCTTTACCTACCCCCTGATTTGGCCAAACTCACAAAGTAGGCCGAACGTACAGGCGCCATCCACCCTACACCCATCAGCTCCCGTCTGCCCGAAATTGCCCGTTCCAAAGGCCATGCATGGGGAATGGCCGCGGTGCACGGGTCCAGGAGGCACGGGTCTCGCACCCGCAACAGTGCCAAACAAAACAACTCACTCACACACTATTCTTCTCCTACCTTCAACTATAAACACCCACAAAAGCGGGCTCTTTTTCTAGTACCCCGTTGCACGCATACCCACGTTTTCCTAGCGTCCGTGTTCCAGACCAGCCCCCTCCCGGCTGACTACAACGATCCTATGTGATCTTTCCCTACACATCAATGGACCGAATACCAAATACCATGCTGAGCAAACTGGATAGACTCAAGATGTGGGGAGAGAGCGAGTCCGGAGACTTCCTTTCCGAGCTCCACGACTCGGAGGACCCCTTTTTTGCCACCAACGAGGACGCAGACTTCGAAGCGCCGTTGGACGAGCTCCAAACCCTCAAAATCTCGCCCAATTCCGCCGGCCTAAAGCCGCCCTTGGCCCCGGGGCCCAGCCCCCGCATCCCCGAGACCTCCGGCAGGTCCTCGTTGTCGCCACGTGTCTTCGTCAAATATTCCGAGCCTGCAGACACGGGCGGGTCCTTTGGCGACGACTTTGAAATGTCCCAACAAGACCAGGCCAAGCTCAAGGACCGCGTGTTTCTGCCGGCCACGGCGTCGCTCCCGCTGCCCTCAAACAGGCGGTCTTTGAGTTCCTACAGCGAGGACACCGACACCGACATCACGGAAATCGATGACGATGGGTTTGAGGAAATCGACGACATCTTTGGCAAAGAAGAGAGTGGAATCTACGGAAGCGGATCCAAGAAGAAGAAGAGCCTGGGCCAAGCCGGCAAAGCCGAGGACGTTCTCAACAGAAGAAGGCAGGAGTTGGAAAGAGAGGCCGAGATTGAGGACCGTGAGCTATATCAAAAGTACCACAAGCAGTTTGACGACGAAATCAGGACGTTGAAGTTGAAAGACTTGAAAAAGTACAAGCTGGCGAAAAAGCTCCAGAAAGACGGGCTCGACAACGAGAACACCATCAACTACGAGTACACCAAGGATGACTTCGAGGCGTTTGAAGACGGCTTCGAAGGGGGACTTCCGGCCAAAATCAACCCGGATCGTCTCCACCACTTTTCCTTTTCGAAAGGCCACGCGCCCCAGCTTCTGTCCAAAATGAGCATGCCCACGTTTCCGAAGTCATTGAGTACTTTGAATGCCATCAAAAGCAAGTCTACCATGGACCTCAGTGCTCCGTTGAAAACCGACACAAGTGAGCATCCCTTGTTCAACAACAAGAACAAGATCATCCGCAAGCTAGACCGGATGCCCTCGTTCCACCACAAACCAGAGCAAGCGGCCCGCGGAACCCTGGATCCAAGAAGACCTTATTCTAGCGAGGAGATCCTCAACTACAATATGGAGGTCCACAAAAAGCACCTTTTGGAGAAGTACATGGAAATCAGCGAGAAGCAGTTCCAGTTGAAGACCAGCCCCAAGAAAAAACGGGCCAGCACGCACCAACCTTCCTCGAAAAGAAACATCGGGCTTGTGAAGTACCTCAATGATCAATCGTACGCGCCGTCGCTAGATGGGAACCGCAAAATGCGGTTCAATCCGTCCTCGAAGGTATGGGAGGGCAATGACCACGATCTTTTAAGATTCGAGGACAATAAAGGATCGCCCTTCCAGAAAAAGCAACCCGAGCTCATCACGCGAGAGCAGTTCAGCAAAAGAGCGAACGAAACAAACGGAAACATGGTCTATGATTCCGCCAACCTCCGCTGGATCAATCTAGACGCTTTAGATGAAGAGAATGATGACGTTTTCAACGACGTGTCAGATCTTGTGCCAAATGACATCCCTCAGTTTAGCTCTTCCCGCATGAAAGGCAAAGCTAACAACGCTGATCGTGGTGTCAGTACATTTACCCAACGGACCGTGCTGACTAGTACAACTGGAAGCCTGCACCATAAAGACACCGTTCCCGCCGGAGAAGAGTTTCAACTAAGCAAGAAGCACATGTCGAAGTTTGAGAAAGAGGAGGACAAGATTAGAAAAAAGACGCACAACTGGTTTGGGGCTCACGAAGTGTATCATCTTAAACCTACGGCCCGGTTCGATCCAGATTATTTCTGGGAAATCCGGAAGATGGTCATTGACAACGAAGAAAGTGGTAAATAATAAGCGGTGCTACTTATTAATCTTGCATATACAAATTATATTAATGTGAAAACATACACGACTTCAAATATTTTTTTGCTCCTGGTAGAGCTACAACAGTTCTTTTTTTTTTTGCTTACAGTTCAATTTGGCCTCTCCGTGTCTCTTGGCAGACATTTGTCATTTGTCTCTTGACTGCCACCTTCACTTTTCGTGATGATCCCAAAAAAGCGAACTTCTTTAGACAAGAATGCACAGAGCAAAACCTGCTATCACCAAGACGGGAACGTATGCAAACAATAAGTTGAAGGTGGACTGGGCCGAGGCAGCGGAAGACGCTGGACTGGTTGACAGTCCATTGGAGCCTCCAATCCGGGCAGCTCCAGACAGAGAACCGGAGTTAGAGCCAGAACCCCCAGAACCTGAACCCACACCTAGGCCAGAGCCAGAGCCTGAACCAGAGCTCGACCCCCTAGTAGGAAGTACAGAACAAGATGCCTCCGAGGGTTTCTGCAAAATGGCCATCCCTTGAAAGTCACAAGCACTCTTCACCTTGTCGTTCGCCTTGTAGTACGTGTCAAGGGCAAAGCTGATCTTTTGTTTGGGCAAACATGGGGACAATGGGCCATACTCACCAGTGGTACCATTTCCGATGAAAGAAGAACAGTCGGTCTCGCCACAGATGAAGCCGAAAAGGTCGGCGTACTTCTCAGGGTCCAAGTCACCACGCACCACACATTCCAAAGATTCCACGGCACACTTGCATATTTCCTTATCTGGAGTGGGAGGAAGCTTTGTCGAAGCCCGCCAATTAGCACCCACAGTAGGACAGGAGGTGGGAGAGGCCAGTGCCGACAGGTGGAGCACGGGAGACACGGCCGCCAACTGGCGCTTCAAGTTGTCAAAGTCCTGGTTGGTCTTGACCTTGCCGCCTTCAAGCGACACCAAGCCGTAATTGTTCTCTTCCTGGAAGTACATGTACACAATGCCGCCGGACCACACATCGGTCATGCGGGTGTAGATGGTGGAAACATCGCCAAACTGGCGGGGCGTCACCTCGTTGCAGCCATACTCGGAGAAAAATAAAGGAACGCCTAAGTTCAGGTAGAGCTTTGTGATGTCTGCGTAGCCCGACTTCTCGTAGCTTGAGTTACCACACCACTCGTACATGTTGAGGCCAAAAAAGTCGGCTCTTTCTTCGTCTTTACCGCAGGCAAAGTACTCGGCCAATTCCTTGCGGATCTCCAAGTCGTCGTTGGCCGAGTAGCCCACGGGAATCTCACGGTAGCGGCTTCTCTTGATGTGGGCCTTCGTATCTCTGATAGCGGCCTTGACGAAGGCCGAAGCGTCAGTATTGTTGACCTGGTTGGTCACCTCGTTGCCGCCAAAAAAACCCAAAACGTTGGAAAAGCCCAGCAACGAGTCCACCACCGAGACGTAACGCTCGAGCAAGTTCGTGTCCCAAACGGGAGTGTTTCTGTTGATCGAGCGCTTGGGCTCGGATAAGTCTGCAATCACGTAGATGCCTGCATCGTCAAGCTGCTTCATGCACTTGGTGTGGTCCTTGGTGGGGTCAATGGCGTACACACGGATGATGTTGGTCTGTAATTGCTGCAAGTAGGGAATGTCTCTTTCGCATGCGTCCGGGTCGGCCAAGGGGTCGGCGTATTCCGTGTCGGCCTTGGCCATCGAGGGGTCCTGCTGGTACGCCACGCCCCGCATCAAAAACTGCGTGTTGTTGTTAGAGTAGAAGAACTTGTTACCCTCCACCTTAATTGGAGGAAGGGCAGCCAGTACCGCAGTCAAGGCGGCGGCTAATTGAACGAGAGAAAGAAGCATCGCAAATCACAACAGCGGAGCAGCAACCTGGTGGGCACAAAAAGGGCTGGATAACGCTCAAGTGTTTTTGTCTCGCAGTAAAGCAAAGTCTGACAGCGGGGGATTCGCTGCTTTTATATGTTTCTTATCTGGTAGGCGGGACACACATGCGTCCCCCATACAAACCAAGGCACCCGCATGTACTAACGACGCCGGCATAAACCAAAAATAGAAAAGAGCAGATCGGACGCTGGTTGCCACCCAAAGTTTCAGGGGGTGGCGCAGGGGGATTTTTCTATAAAAACAGCACGAATCCCCTTTGGAATTCTGCGTGCAAAAGCACCTGCCTGGGGCACAAACAGAAGGGGGCAGTGGCAGGGAAAACGGGAGCGGGGGCGGCCCAGGGAAGCGGCCTGTGGCGCACGTCAGCTGGGTCAAAAAGCCACGCGGACAGACCAAAAATTGGATCGGGCCGACAATAATGGCAGCAACAACAGCCCAGGACAATGCGAGTGGAGGGGATTTGCAGTCGGCAACCAATGTGGTCCTGCAGACACGACGCCCTGCCGCGCGCTGCTTTGGGTGCAAACAATAGGCACGAGCGCCGTGCACGTGCCGTCTCATGCGGCCTCGTCGGCTGCTGGGCGGTTTTGGTGGTCGATAGCTGGCGGGTTTGCCGTTGTGTGGGCGGCTCGGACTTGTGCGTGGTGCTAGTCGCAATCGGGCTGTTTCATGCGAATGGTTTATTTATTGCAGGAGTGGTGGTTTCGCACAGCAGAGTCGCCTATGCATAAAGTTGGAAACAGAGACGAAAGCCAAGGTGGATGTCTCGTGCCGATTCCCAAAATAATCATGCTGCTTGACCCAAAACTCCAAAGTGATCGGCCAAGACTTCAAAGTGATCAGCCAAAACTCAGAACCAAATCTGATTGTCAAGAACAAGGTTAGTGCTCGAGGCAAGCTGGTCTCACGAGTTCTCAAGAGGGAGCAGAGGCGCTGGGTGCAGGACGGCGAATTGAAGGGCCAGGATTGGACAACGGCCCCGTCCTCTTGTCCGCCCAGCGCACCTTCGCCCGCACCCATCCCTGCTACTGGCAGAAGCACGCTTGCAGGCACGCCAAAGCCGTAGCAGGGCGGGACTGGGGCAACGAGAGGGGTGCGGGGCGGGGAAGACCCGTGCCTCCCGTGCGGGGCGGCGCCATGCCAGCATGTCGAGGCGCATTTTTCAAGCGGCGTTCCCACAGTCCACCCACTCCAACACAATGTCGTCGGAAGAAGCAGTCAACGTGTCCCACGTCAGCAAGAAAGGCGCCAAGGCCCAGGCCGATGAAAAGGCCGCCATGGAGGTGGTGGAGGAGTCCGCGCCCGAATCGTCGTTGGAAGTGTATCTCCGCTTCAACGACGACATGGAGAAGGACTACTGCTTGCAGATCACGTCCAAGTCCACGTTCCGCGACTTGTTCCGCATCTTCGACACACTCCCCATTGCGTTGCGGCCCAACATCTTCTACGCCCCCCGTCCCGTGGGTTTCATGGTGTCCACGGCACCTGGCTACTTGACCGAAGACGGGGCGCTCTTGTTTTCGTACGAGACGGGCCAGGCCAAGTACCAGAAGCCGGTGGGGTTGGACGACACGGTGTCGAAGCACTGCTGGCCCGGCCAGTTGGTGATGCCCGTGTGGCACTTCCACGCGTTCGGGTTCTACTCGCTCATTGCGTTTTTGGCGGTGTGGCTCTACACGGACTTGCCTGACGCGGTGTCGCCCACGCCCGGCATCTGCTTGACCAACCAGGTGTCGTACGTGTTGTCGTGGCTCGCCTCTCGCTACCAGTTCAACCACATTGCGGACGTGTTCATCAAGGACTTGCAGACGCCGGTCAACTTGGGCGCCCAGATTGTGTTTTTCCTTTTCCACTTGGTCAAGGTGTTGGCCGTGTTTTTCGTGCTCTACTCGGGCTTGTTCAACCCGATCCGCGTGTTCAAGTTCGGCCCGGCCCCCAAGGCCGAGGTCACCAAGGCCGAGTTGGTGTCCTTGGGCTGGACCGGTTCCAAGCGTGCCAACGCCGACGAGTACAAGGACGCCTACCGCGAGTACAAGATCAAGGAGTACGGCGGCATGGTGCCAGCGCACCAGGCGGGCTTGTTTGAGAAGTTGAAGCACTTGGGCGTGTTTCTTGGCGACGGCGAGGGCTTCAACACGCCGGTGTCCACGGCCACTTCGTTGAAGGACATCACCGACGACAAGTTGGTTTTGAGTTACGAGTACTTCATGAAGCAGGGCGAGTTTTTCGAGCACTTTATTGCTGATATGGACGCGGCCAAGATCAATGCTGCCATCAAGCAGTTCCGTCAATATGGCTTGATGTACTCTGGCGGTGTTTTGGCCGACATTGTGCTGCGCCGGAAGAAGGCTGGCGACAGCAAGTTGCCATGAATGGTTGACACTTGGTAGACCTTTGATTGATTCTGGATTGACCTTAGATTGACTCTGGATTGACCTTTGACTGATTCTGGATTGACCTTTGTTTGACTCTGGATTGACCTTTGACTAATTCTAGATTGACCTTTGATTGACACTGGATTGACCTTTGACTAATTCTAGATTGACCTTTGATTGACACTGGATTGACCTTTGACTGATTCTAGATTGACCTTTGTTTGACTCTGGATTGTCTATCTTGTTTGACTGTCTCGTTTGACTGTCTTTTTTCTTGATCAACTTTCTTGGTCGTTTAACTCTTGTTCAAATGTCTTGCTGGACTACCTTGTTTCATTCTTGATTTAAACTGCCTGGTTTCTATTTTGGGTAGAACTGCCTGGTTTTGTCTTGGCGGACTTCCCTGATAATTCGCGATCGTTTTCGTCTACTTGTCTTATGTTCTGTCTTGACTCTGTTTTGGCCTTGCTGGACACTTGGTTTGAATCGACCGGGCCAGGGCAAAAAGGCTAGCTCGAATCAACGACATGAAGATTATGCTACGCAGGAGTTTCATCAAAATTCGAGCACAGATTGACTTTAGAAGACACTAGCGGCTTGTCAATTTCCAGGAGGATTTGTTGAATCTCAAGAATTCAATCGCACTAGAAAGTGGCTTTTATAAGACGTATTTTAATCATTAGACTTTTCTCCCTCCCCTCAAGTTGTGCATACTTTCACAAGGCAGCGAGCCCTGTAGTCAGAAGACATCGAACCCTGTAGTCAGAAGACTTTCGTCAGCGGCTCTGATGTACAACCAGTCTTCAATACTGGCTCTACACGTGCCCTGGCCCACGTGCGCACAACACGTGATCCGATCAACACCGGTTTCCCCAGACAGGCGGGAGGTAGTCCTCATGCGACTTTGTCGTAGTCGCAGATGTGGCACGGTGTAAGGATGTTCGTCTGCCAGAGACTCGTATAGCAGGTGAGTCACCGGTACCGGGGTGTCATTGCACGTGCCATGACACACGATTGATACGAATCACGTGAAAAGCGCACTATCGCACCTAATCGCAGGCCGCATGCAGGCCGCCTGTGCGACCTGCGGCAGAGTTGACTCTGATGCCACACCCGAATTCGACCACCAGCCCACCTTTCTCAGCTTGCACCGTTTGCAGCCATTTGAAAGACCGCCATCAGTTTGAAACCGGGACCATATTAGCACAGGCACCTTCACGTGCGCCACTTTGGTGTGGATCCAGAAATCGGGCCTTCTCCGGCTCCAATGGCCCGTTTGACCACACAAGGCGGCCCCGCCGGCAATTCCAGCCTAGCATCCCCACCAACTCAAAGCCAACACTAAGCAGCTCATACAACAACCACAAACGAGTCCGAAGAGAGGAACAGTCACGTGGCGAGGCCCGGGGGCGGGTAGAGTCAGGGGAGCCGCGACATGCGACACGCGACATGCGGGCGTGCGCGCAAAGGAGCGACACCGGAAGCGCGGGAGTGCACAGAGGCGCGGCGGGCCCGCGAGCACCAGAATGTCGCCCAACGTGCCCCGGTGCAAAATCTATATAAGACCCCCACATCCGCCCCAACCCGCTTTTTTTCCAAACTACCGCGCTTACACATTGCAATGGTTCACTCTTCAGTTTTAGGATTTCCCCGTATCGGCGGACAAAGAGAATTAAAGAAAGTCACCGAGGCTTACTGGGGCAAGAAGGTGTCAGTCGACGACTTGTTGGCCAAGGGAAAGGAGATCAGAGCCCACAACTGGAAGTTGCAGAAGGACGCCGGCGTGGACATCATTGCCTCCAACGACTTCTCCTACTACGACCAGGTCTTGGACTTGTCGCTCTTGTTCAACGTC
Organism: Metschnikowia orientalis; assembly: GCA_002893665.1. Classification (NCBI taxonomy): domain Eukaryota; kingdom Fungi; phylum Ascomycota; class Pichiomycetes; order Serinales; family Metschnikowiaceae; genus Metschnikowia; species Metschnikowia orientalis. The sequence continues at coordinate 135,181 of NXGZ01000013.1, read as the reverse complement.
ATTCCCGACAGATACACCAAGTTCGACTTGGCCCCTATTGATGTTTTGTTTGCCATGGGCAGAGGCTTGCAGAGAAAGGCCACCGACACCGAGTCCGCCGTGGACGTCACCGCCTTGGAGATGGTCAAGTGGTTCGACTCCAACTACCATTACGTCAGACCCACCTTCTCGCACTCGACCGAGTTCAAGTTGAACCAGGCTGCTGGCTTGAAGCCCGTCAACGAGTACTTGGAGGCCAAGGAGTTAGGCATTGAGACCAGACCCGTCGTGGTTGGCCCCATCTCTTACTTGTTCTTGGGTAAGGCCGACAAGGACTCCTTGGACTTGGACCCTATCTCCTTGTTGGACAAGTTCTTGCCGGTGTACAAGTCCTTGCTTGCCGAGCTCTACAAGGCCGGTGCCAAGACCGTGCAGATCGACGAGCCTATCTTGGTCTTGGACTTGCCGGAGTCCGTGCAGGCCTTGTACAAGTCCACCTTCGACCAGTTGGTCGGCGACGGCTTGCCCGAGATCACCTTGACCACCTACTTCGGTGACGTCAGACCAAACTTGGCTGCCCTCAAGGGCTTGCCAGTCAAGGGCTTCCACTTTGACTTCACAAAGGCCCCTGCCCAATTCGACGACGTTCTCTCCGTCGTCTCCGACGCCCAGACCTTGTCTGTTGGTATCGTTGACGGTAGAAACATCTGGAAGACCGACTACGCCAAGGCTTCTGCCTTTGTCAACAAGGCCATCGAGAAGTTGGGTGCAGACAGAGTCGTCGTGGCCACCTCCTCTTCTTTGTTGCACACTCCGGTTGACTTGGCTTCCGAGACCAAGTTGAACCCCGAGATTGCTGACTGGTTCCAGTTCGCCACCCAGAAGTTGGATGCCGTCGTTGCCATTGCCAAGAACGTTTCTGGCGAGGACGTGTCCGAGGCTTACGCTGCCAACGCCAAGTCCATCAAGGCCAGAAAGGAGTCTTCCATCACCACCAACCCTAAGGTCCAGGAGAGATTGGCCACCATCAGCGAGTCCTTGTCCACCAGAAAGGCCCCATTCGCCGACAGATTGGCCGCTCAGAAGGAGAAGTACAACTTGCCTCTCTTCCCAACCACCACCATTGGTTCTTTCCCTCAAACCAAGGACATCAGAATCAACAGAAACAAGTTCACCAAGGGCACCATCACCAAGGAGGAGTACGAGAAGTTCATCGAGCAAGAGATCGAGACTGTCATCAGATTCCAGGAGGAGATTGGCTTGGATGTCTTGGTCCACGGAGAGCCAGAGAGAAACGACATGGTTCAATACTTCGGTGAGCAATTGGACGGTTACGTCTTCACCACCAACGGCTGGGTGCAATCCTACGGTTCCAGATACGTCAGACCACCTATCATTGTCGGTGATGTTTCTAGACCAAAGGCCATGTCTGTCAAGGAGTCCGTCTACGCTCAATCCTTGACCAAGTTGCCAGTCAAGGGTATGTTGACCGGACCTGTCACCTGTCTTAGATGGTCCTTCCCAAGAGACGATGTCTCTCAAAAGGTCCAATCCTTGCAATTGGGTTTGGCATTGAGAGATGAAGTCCAAGACTTGGAGGCTGCTGGTATTACAGTCATCCAGGTCGACGAGCCTGCCATCAGAGAAGGTTTGCCATTGAGAGCCGGCCAGGAGAGATCTGACTACTTGAACTGGGCCGCCCAGTCTTTCAGAGTCGCCACCTCTGGCGTCGAGAACTCGACCCAGATCCACTCTCACTTCTGCTACTCGGACTTGGACCCTAACCACATTAAGGCTTTGGATGCTGACGTTGTGTCGATCGAGTTCTCCAAGAAGGACGACGCCAACTACATCAGAGAGTTCTCTGACTACCCTAACCACATTGGATTGGGATTGTTCGACATCCACTCTCCAAGAATTCCATCCAAGGAGGAGTTCGTTTCCAGAATCACCGAGATCTTGAAGGTTTACCCAGCCGACAAGTTCTGGGTCAACCCAGACTGTGGTTTGAAGACCAGAGGATGGGAGGAGACCAAGGCTTCTTTGACCAACATGGTTGACGCAGCCAAGGAGTTCAGAGCCAAGTACTAAACGGTACTTGGAAGCGGGATCAGCCCCATTACACATACAAGTGATGTGAGCCTTCAATTCACTTGCCACGCATTTATTCAACATTAATGCGCTTTCACGACATATTTAGCATGATTCTTTAAAATTACAAGTTTTGAAAAACTTTTGGGGTTTGGGATTTCAACATCGGTATATATTAATATAACACAATATTAACTTTGCGTAGACAGCACGTGTTACATCTTTGTGCTCATGTTCTTCAGTTGGTATGAAAAATAAATTATACTTCCAAGTTGGAATTCTAAGTATGCCTGAATTTTGTTGTTGAGATGGAGACAAATATGATACAATGACAAGTAATGCTACATACGATCTACAATATAGTGACACAGATAGTAATTACGAGAAAAGCTTTAATACATTACGAAGATTTGAGAATGTCCTGATATTGATCTAGAATCATTAGGATACGATGGCCGTTTAAACAATGAAATTGGGGAAATCAATTTGACCAAACAGGATATAAATAATGAGTTGCGGTTGATGAGGTTTACGGATGTTTATCAATGGATTGATCTTAAGATCGGTAGGAATGCAGGCGTTTTATTTTGGATAATAAGCTGAATCAAAAGTGATGCACCTTCGATAAGTTGAATCAGAAGGGTTTCATCTTTTATCCAAAGTTGATCAAAAGTGTTTTATCTCTGATCCAAAATTGAATCAAAGTGTTTCACCTCCGATCCAAAAGTGATCAAAAGTGATTCACCTTAAAAGCATCAAATGTGATTCACCTTAAAAGCATCAAATGTGATTCACCTTAAAAGCATCAAATGTGATTCACCTTAAAAGCATCAAATGTGATTCACCTTAAAAGCATCAAATGTGATTCACCTTAAAAGCATCAATTGTGTTTCACCTTAAAAGCATCAATTGTGTTTCACCTTAAAAGCATCAATTGTGTTTCACCTTCAACTAAAATGAAACAAATCGTTTCATCATCGAGAAGGTGAAACGTTTCATCTATCCAGGCCGATCAAACTTGAATCACCTTTGTTTCATCTTCGACCAAATCACGTTTCAAGAGCGTCTCACCTGCTTCGCAGCCTCACAGCTGCAGCACCCGCACCAGCGCGCGCCCTCCTCAATCAACACCCCACAACTACTCTTCTTCTACAGAACCAAACAACATGTCCGACCCAAATGCCATTGAATCGTTTGTGGCCATCACAGGCAGTACGCGGGCCACGGCCGAGCAGTATTTGCAGAAACATGAGCAGGACGTGGCGGCCGCCATTGAGGATTTCTACAGCGCCGACGCCACCGCTAGTCGCCCCCCAACCAGCAGCGGAAAACCGCGGGCCGGCGGCGCCGGGATCCGGACGTTGCGGGACCTTGACGGCGAGGACGACGAGAGCAAGACCAACTCCAATTTTTTCACGGGCGGCGAGAAGTCCGGCTTGGAGGTGGAGGAGCCCAACAAAAACGACAAAGGGGGGCGCCGGAGCGAGCCGTCGCTTGTGGAGCGGATCTTCCAGCGGGCCAATGAGCAGATGAACGAGGCCGACGACCGGCCGTCGGCGCAGGTGCCGGCGGAGGCCGCGGCGCCGAGCTTCACCGGAACCGGGTTCCGTTTGGGCGACTCGTCCACGCCCCTGGAGGCGGTGCAAAGCCGCGTGCAAGCCGGCCGCCCGGCCAAGGTCAACCGCGAGATTGTGTTCTGGCGCCAGGGCTTCACCGTGGGCGACGGCGAGTTGAAGCGCTACGACGACGACGAGAATGTACAGGTGCTCCAGGAGTTGAGGCAGGGCCGGGTGCCCATTCTGTTGCTTGACGTGGAGTTTGGCCAGGACGTGGATGTGTCGGTGGTGCGCAAGGTGGACGAGGACTACGTGCCTCCGAAACGCAAGCTTGGCGGTTTCCAGGGCAGCGGCCAGCGCTTGGGCTCCCCTGTTCCGGGCGAAACGCCGGCGGGTGAGCCCCAGCCGGTGGCAACGGCGCCCGCGGCTTCCGGTTCCGCTGGCGCTGGCGGGCCCAAGGCCGTGGCCGACGGCGACGGCGATTGTGCAGTCCAGATCCGCTTTGCCAACGGCAAGCGGGCGTCGAGAAAGTTCCCCGGCTCGGCGCCGCTCCTGGCGGTCTACGACTTCGTGCGGCTGCACGAAAACAACGACACCCAGTCGTTTACGCTTTCGCATTCGTTCCCGGTCAAGCCAATTGACGACTGTGCCGACTCGGTGGAGGCCAGCGGGCTCAAGAACTCCGTGGTGATCCAGAAACGCCAGTGATCCCAGCGCTTGGATTGGCTCCCGGCTTTGTCATCAGTTGGTGGCTCGGCTTTCTTGGATTAACTTTCGGTTATCAGATTGTGGCTTCCTCAGATTGCGGCTTTCTTAGATTGAGGCGGCTTTCCACCTGCGCCTGAGTGCACCTTCTTGGCTGCGACTGCCGCCTGCAAAAGAACATAAATACATGGCTGTTGAGGCCCTCGCAGACTCCTCATGTGCGTAGGGGCCCGAGCAGCGGGCCGTGGGCAAAACTGGCGGCCGGCGGCGGCAGCACATCCAGGTCGTGCCGCAGCCAAAACACCCGACATACGCGCAGCGGCCCACGTCGCGCGCGCTGCGCATCGGCATCGACTTCACGCCGAGTCCCTCCACACCTTCCTTTCGAAGCATCCTTCAAACCGTCCGCCGGCCGTGCCTACCTGGCGTTACCACATCACGACGAATCCTGCATCGGGTCCCCTCATGAAAAGCCACTGCCGCCTACGAGGCCCTTTGCGTCGGCAGCGCCTCGGCGCAGTCTTCCCTGCATTTCTCCACATCGCAGCCCGAGGGACAGCTCCCACGGCCGAGGGGCCGAGTTTCAGCCGAGCTGCAGCCGCCAGGGCGTGTTTCAGCGGTGTTTCAGCCGCTGGTTCCGTGCGCAGCCTCACCGCCGCCGCGCTCCCACCGGCCCACACCGACCCCAACTCCTACTACCCCGCCACGGAAATCACCGACCGGTCCATGGTCCAGGCCTTGGCCGCTGCGGCCGGGCCGTTTGTGCCCTGGGACCGCTTGGAGGCACGTGCGGGGCACACGCCGCCCGGCGTCGGGTCGCTCGTGGAGTTCCGGGCCGGCGCCGACATTTTTTTCGGCGTCATCGTGGCGGCCCCGCCGTGTCTTTTCAACCAGTTCCACAACCGCCTGGTGGTCTTGACGCTCCAAAACGAGCTCGTCCGCGTCAGCCCGCACGACTACACGTTCGTGTGCCCCGACACTTTGCATCCGGACACCGTCGGGGCGGCCGAGGTCATGCGCCAGCGGTTCGACGCCAGCTTCGGGCCCCGCCGCCGCCTCGTGCAGTACATGCACCAGCTCGTGGTGTTGGTGCAGCAGTACCGGCACGAGGTCGACATGCGGCGGGTGCACGTGGCGGCGGCGGCACGTGACCACGCCGTCGGCGTGTCGTTGCACGAGATGGCCCGGCGGATGGCGGGCGCCGTGGCGCCGCCCGACCTCGTGCACCAGTGTGCGTTGCTCATGGCGCTCCACTTGGCGTGCTGCGGCGACGCCACGCGCTGGATCGTGCCCCACTGCTACGCCGCCGACCAGACCACCAACATCACTGCACACAACGCGTCCAACGCCTTGGCGCCCGTGCCGGTGTACTTGGCGGTGCCCGAGGCGATGCATGCGGCGCTCCTGCAGTTCTGCGGCTTCTCGGACGCCCAGCTTGCCGCCGCCAACGGCTTTCTCGAGGCCGCCCGGACCTCCGCCGCCGCCATGCAGGACCGGCCCGTGGCCCGCTACGACCACGCCTCGCTAGCCGTGGGCATGCCGCCCGGCGCCCGCTTCCGTGCCGCCATCGACGCCATGAAGCTCGCCGTGGTGTACCCGCACCGGGCGCTCCTCGCGCAGCTTGCAAAACTCCCCGTGTTGGGGCCCGCCGTGTCCGCCCGCCGCGTGCACGCGCTTCTCTGCGACTTGGGCCTCTACGACAACCCGTGCAACGCGCCGACGGACCCCGTGCTTCTGTGCGGGCTCTACGGCGCCGTGGCCCTGCCGCTGGTGGTGGCCCGCGGCGCCCGGGACTTGCTTCCGGCGCAGCCCGCCCGCCTGGCGGCCCAGGACCTCGCCCAGCACCGCATGGGCGACCACTTCCCGCACTTGCGGCAGCGGCAGTATGCGCGGGACCAGCAGCTCTACGTGGTGCCTGGGCTGGGCCGCACGCTTGCGGTGTCGGTGGAGCAGCTCAACACGCGGCGGTATCTCGTGAACATCCACGTGCCGGACGTGGCGGCCCACATGCCGCCGGCGCTGGCGTCGTTTGTGGCGTGGGCGCAGAGCGGCGCGTTCTACGAGGCGCGTGCCGTGGCCGGCTCCCCCGACGACCCCGGCTTGTTTCCGCCCGAGGTGTGGCGCTCCATGTGCTTTGCCGTGGCCAGCACCAGCCCGCCGTTTTTTGCGGTCGGCGACGCCAGCGCCCCCGGCCCCGTCCAGTCGTGCATGACCATTACGTTCGAGTACAACTCGGCGCTTGAAGACGCTTTGAAGGACGTGGGCAAGTTGGTGTCGGTGACGTTCGACGAGGTGCCCACGGCGCAGTTCCACGAGCCGGACCCCGCGGTGTTGGAGCGCACGCTCACCGGCAAGCTCGAGCCCAGTCTCTTCAAGAAGTTCCGGCTCTTTGGCCACAGCGGCCGCCCCGAGCCGCCGGCCGTGCCCGACTCCATGCACCACGACCTCAACCTCGTCTACAACATGATGAAGCGCCACGTGGAGTCCCGCAACCGCCACCATGCGCTCAACGTGCACCCGGCCACGCTTGCGCCCGCCGTCCACAAGCACTTGGCCGTGGCCGGCGACCACGTGCACACGGACCTCCGCTTGGCGCTGCCGCTGCCCCGGGCCACGTTTTTGCGCCACGAGCTCGGCGTGTTTGCCGCCCGCCTCACGGCCGCCTTCTGCGAGCGCCACCACATCCCGGCGTTCCACGTGCTGCGCCCGCTCGTGTTTGCCGAGGGCCTGGGCCCGAGCGACGAGGTCTTGATCCGCCACGACAACCCGCTCCTCCCGGACTTCTCCGCCAGCAGCTACCGCCAGACCGCGTTCGCCCGGGACCTGGCGGGCTTCGTGTCGCCGCCGGCGTTTTTCCACGCCTGCCAGTACGTGGGCCCGCCCGTGGTGTCGGCGGGGCCGGCGGCCGCCGCCGCCGCGCACGTGACCGCGGCCTTGCGGGCGCCCGTCCGGGCCGCTGCCGCCTTGCGTTCCGTCGAGGAGTACGTCAACCAGCTCCAGTTGTTGCAGCACGTGCACGGCGCCGCCTGCCAGCTCCGCGTGGCCGACAAGGCGCTGCGCTACTCGCATTTGGCGGCGCTCGGCTACAACATCTACGGCGCGAGCCCGGTGGAACTTTTGCTGGTGCACAACGGGCCCATGCACGCCGCCCGTGTCGGGGCTCGGTGCTTGGCCGACCGGCGGCGCCGGTTCTGGGTGCTCAAGGCGGTGGAGCAGAACCCACCGGCCTACGCCGACATGCGGTGCGTCGTGACGCACGTGTGCCGCGAGATCGAGTTGCAGGACGGCTTCTTTGGCGGCAACGTGGACGCCATGCCACAGGCGCCCGCTGCCGACGTGCTTGTTCGGGCGTATTGTGTGGACTTGGGCGTGGAGGCGTGGGTGCACACGGAAGCGGCGAGTGGCATGGCGATCGGCACGGAGCTCACGGGGTGCTGCGTGCAGGACGTCGACTCCGTGCTGGGCGTGCTTGTGTTGGGCTAGGGCGGCGGCGGCGAGATTCAACTGAAATGGGGCCGTTTGGGGCCGTTTGGCTGCTGGCGTGTGTGCAGGCCCGCTGCCAGGGCATCCCGCGGCCGCTGTCCTGCACGCGCGCTCTGACTCAGGCCGCCGCTCAAAGTGGCAGATTCCAACTCTCTTTCTGACCAGTCATGTTTGTACGTATAAATTATGCATTAGGTGTGTGAGCAGCTGAAGCAGCTTTGAAACGGCGGTGAAACAGCTGAAGCAGCGGTGAAACGGTGGTGAAACGGTGGTGAAACAGCGGTGAAACGGAGATTCGGCAGGAGGTGGATGGGAGCTGAAAGGAAGTGGACACGAGTGGAGGCGGCAGTTGAAGCACTGCTGAAGCAGTTTTGAAACAGTGTTGAAACACTGTGGAGACACTGTTGAAGTACTGTTGAAACACTGTGGAAACACTGTTGAAGTACTGTTGAAACACTGTGGAAACACTGTTGAAGTACTGTTGAAACACTGTGGAAACACTGTGGAAACACTGTTGAAGTACTGTTGAAACACTGTGGAAACACTGTTGAAGTACTGTTGAAACACTGTGGAAACACTGTTGAAACACTGAATGTTGAAATACTGTGTTATCCCTGTGGAACCCCTGTGAAAACACTACTGAAACACTGTTCCACTGAATGTTGAAACACTTTGGAAACACTGTTGAATCACTGTTTAACTACTGTTGAACCATTGGATGCTAAAATACTGTGCAATCATTCCTGGACACTGGAATACTGGAACACTAGATCACACCAACAGCTGAAACAGATCACTGCTTGACCACTTCACACCAACAACCAAGATACTAACGTCAGGCCGAAACCCAACCGTCCCTCGACGGATTGCGTGATCTCATGCAAGCCAACGCCTCCGTGGCACCCAAGCCCAACATTTACCCGATCTACAAGTACATGGACGCCGAGGACTTGACGGTGCACCTGGCCTACTTGAAACTCGCGGACTTGAACGACCCGGCCCGCAGCGAAAGCTTCTTGTTCGAGTCGGCCAGCAACGGCGACACCGTGGACCGGTACTCGTTCATCGGGTCCCGCCCCCGCAAGGTGATCAAAACCGGCGACAACCCCGACGTGTACCCCGCAGACTTCTGCAACGTGGACCCGATTGACGTGTTGGAAAAGGAGTTGGCGCAGCACCACCAGGCGCAGATGCCCGGGTTGCCCAAGATGTCGGGCGGCGCCATCGGGTACATTTCGTACGACTGCATCAAGTACTTCGAGCCGCGGACCCGCCGCCAGCTCCACGACACGTTGCAGGTGCCCGAGGCCGTGTTGATGTTGTGCGACCTACTAGTGGTGTACGATCACGTGTACCAGCGGTTCCAGATCATCAACAACATCCACGTGGGCAGCGACACGGACGTGGGCCGCGCGTACGCGCAGGCGGCGCAGGAGATCGACCGCGTGGTGCGGCGCTTGCGGGAGCCGCGGGCGTGGGACGACATCAACCCGGTGCAGAAGCCCATTGTCATGGACCAGAGCTTCACGTCCAACATCGGGCAGGACGGGTACGAGGCGCACGTGCGCCGGCTCAAGGAACACATCAAGTTGGGCGACATCATCCAGGCGGTGCCGTCGCAGCGGGTGGCCCGGCCCACGTCGTTGCACCCGTTCAACATCTACCGCCACTTGCGCACGGTCAACCCGTCGCCGTACCTCTTCTACATCGACTTGGTGGACTTCCAGATCATCGGCGCGTCGCCGGAGTTGTTGGTCAAGTCGGACGCCCAGAGCAAGATCGTCACGCATCCGATCGCCGGCACCATCATGCGGGGCAAGACCAACGAGGAGGACGAGGCCAACGCGCAGGTGCTCCGCAACAGCTTGAAGGACCGCGCCGAGCACATCATGTTGGTGGACTTGGCCCGCAACGACGTCAACCGCGTGTGCCGGCCCGAGACCAACTCCGTCGACCGCTTGTTGACGATCCAGCGCTTCTCGCACGTGATGCACTTGGTGTCGGAGGTCAGCGGCACCTTGAGAAGCGACAAGACCCGTTTTGACGCGTTCCGCTCCATTTTCCCGGCCGGCACCGTCAGCGGGGCGCCCAAGGTCAAGGCCATGGAGTTGATTGGCGCCTTGGAGCAGGAGAAGCGGGGCGTCTATGCCGGCGCCGTCGGCCAATGGTGCTACGACGGCAAGACCATGGACACCTGCATTGCCTTGCGCACCATGGTGTACAAGGACAACACTGCGTACTTGCAAGCGGGCGGAGGCATTGTGTTTGACTCCGATGAGTACGACGAGTACTTGGAGACCATGAACAAGATGCGTGCCAACAACAACACCATTGTGGAGGCCGAGAAGATCTGGGCCGCCAAGGTCGGTACCGAGTAAGGGCTGCTTTCTTGCTTTCTTTGGCGAAGTTGCCGACCGGGTTGGACTTCCAGAAATGAGTGTTTCTGGCCATTCCGAACACAGGATGTAGACCATGGATGAACGCACACAGTGCAGGTGAAAGAGAATGCTAGACAATCGCTTGATGTAAAATCATCACCTCTTCTAGTTAATATCTTTTCCTATAGTCTATATATTTTTAAGTCTCCATAATTTTCTTTCTAATGAGTAACTGGTGGAGACCGACTGTAGTGGTTCGAGCGACCAGAAGCAACGCCAGTGACATAAATCAAAGGGACTTCATTTTATCCGAAGTAAAAGTACTGCAACTCATCACATGAACGGTGAGTGAAAGTATAAAAATCTTAAAGTATTACCAAGAGGTAGGAATAAAGTAGTTTCCAACTACTAAGAAATAAAATTAAATACTAGATTAAAGTACCGCAAGGGAAAGAAAGAAAATAGAATACTAAAGAGCAGTTATAGTATAACGTACCTTTTGTATAATGGGCCAGTGAGTTATATACTTTAGTGAATTATAAAATTTATATAAAATTAGATATAATTAAAGTATATAGGCCCGAAAGCAAACGATCTACACATGTCTAAGTGTATATAATTAATGTTTAACATATAATTATATATGACTCAATAGGTAATTGTAGCAATAATTTCTAAAGAGATGGGACTATCTAGAGTATAATTACTTTAACTCATCACATGGGACTATCTAGAGTAAATTTACTTAAGCTGCATCACATGGGACTATCATGTACATGAACTGAAACATTTTAGCAAACGCTATGCTCATTAAGAATACAAGCATAAACTGGCGGAAATAATACACCCAGAGCGAAAGGAAGAGAGCAGCTACTGAACCATACCCAACCATAAAATAAGAAGAGTAGAGCAAGACGCCTAGAGCGATTGAAACTTGATACCCTCTGCTGTACCATACTCTAGGTGTTTTATTCGATGGTCTCAGGTAACCAGCTTTAACGACTTTTTATTAGTCAGAGGAACCTGGTTTCAATACGAGCTTTCTGCATATTTTACTGGTATTTCGTATTTGGCTCTGATTCGAGGTGTAGATCGATTCTATGGGTGGAATTTTTGTAGGCAATAAAAGCTTGACTAATTCAAAGCATGCCCTCTTAGGTATGTGGATTTGTTGAAAGATGCCATTTAAATGAATGCCGAGTTAAGACCGCGGTATTAAAGATTCTAAAGACAATGTTGATAGAATGTTGATAGAGTGATGAAGACAGGAATGCTGGAGTGGTGGTAATTCAGTAGTGGAACTCAAGTGGTGGTAATAAAGTGGTAGAACTAAAGTGGTGGTACTGAAGTGGTGGTACTGAAGTGGTGGTACTGAAGTGGTGGTACTGAAGTGGTGGTACTAAATTGGTGGTACTAAAGTGATGATACTATTATAAAAGTGCCTAATATAACTCTTCTTCTCTCATTACTTTCCTTATTTCTCCTAATTATGCTTCGGTGCTGTTCTCTATTTATCTTTAAAAGCGTGCTATTTGAAAAATGGCAACTTTGATCTGTCGGAATTGGATACATCTAAACAAGGAAAGTCCTCCTTAGCTGAGCTTTATTCAACACTTTCAAAGAGCTGTAGCAGTTTTTTAGCATAACATCAGACTTCAAAGTCGAATGTGGACATTATGCACTAGGTCATTAGAAAACTCCTCCTGGGGGTCAAAACAGACCTAGTAGTAAGATCATTAACCATATGTTAAAGTTATCAATAGCAGGCAAAACATTCTTCTCTAATTAGAAAGTGCACAACCCCGAAATGTAAGGACTTCTATTGAGGTTTAGACTCATTTTCCGCAAGAGTCGAGACGTTGTGTTTGAAACGGCTGCGAAATGCTGCATTTCAGAAATACTGCGAATGCTCAAAATAAGGCCTCATCTTAAAAACATGGAGTTGAAGACAAATTCCGACGATATTCTGATTAATTTGAACTTGAAAAGAACATCAATCGATATCAGAAAGCCAATAGGTTTTTTTTTTACACTTGGAGTTTAGTTGTGAAGGTAATGCGATTCGTCTAAACTCTGAGGAGTTCTTAACTACACTGAACCCAGTATATGGAACCTTAAATCCCAGTGAAAACAAAAAAGATTTGAGTAGAGCAACCTCAAAAAATTCAAGTCCCAAACTGAGAAATTTGGAATCTTGGAAACACTAGAAACAGAGGGAAAGTGGGTTTTCAAACCATATAAGATAGCATTATAGGTTCATCAGCTCGAGGCGTTTGCTCGAAGATAGAGCAAATCCGAAAAGAGCATTTGGTGATTTTAGAAACAAGCCCAAAATGCCAATGTTCCAAGGCATAAAAAGAATAGCGGCTAATGATGCTTTCTTTCTTGTGTAGTCAGATTAGCCTGATACAAAAAGTGGACTGCAAGAATTTTCGGTAAAGGGGAATATCAAGCTTAAGACTATGGCACTAAGTAGATTAGAATTATTAGAAGAGTTGCCTAACAAGCATTGTCAGATATGTATTGCAAAAGATTTCGCTTTTATGAATAGGCTTGATAAACTAGTCTACCTACAAATATACATCGTTTAATGATTACTATTTTTACCACTCTTAGTTTGCTTCTTCTAACCTTTTGAATTCGAACAAGTTGAGGATCTACTCTGGAACATGTCATTAGTTGCTTTGATGGGGAAGATCTAGAGATCTCGGGCCACTATGTGTGTTTTGTAGCCTGGGCAGTGTTTTAAAAGTGTGACTTAAAAAGCATTACGGTCAAAAGAAGGCAGAAATTCGAAGCACTGATGAAAATCTGGACCACAAGAAAAACGGGTTGAAGTCACCACCTAGAAGTTAAGCAGAATCAATTCAGTGGTATGTATTGTGTCTTGAGTATTCCGTTGAGTACCGCTGATTTCAAGTCAGAAAGATCGGTATGAGAAATACGACGAAAGTGTAGAGTAAAATCAAAAACTAGAGTCCATGGGGCTACTGTTCAAAAACAGGGCTAGAGTCTGAAGATTCTTTGAGCTGATTAAATAAGCGCCAATGGGTACGGCCAGGTTTTAGTGAATAAGCAATCAAACAGTAAAAATCAAACCAGCAACTCATTGGAAAGTCAAATGTGTTAAAAGAAGTCGATGGTATCAAAAGAAAGTCGAAGGTATTAAAAAGAAGTCAAAGGTGTTAACAACAGTCAATGGTATGTGAAGAGGTGTCTGGTTTGAAAAAAGCAATGAGAGATGATAGCATCAAAGAGGAGAATCAGTCTTAGTGATAAAGGCTTACAAATTGCTCCCAGTGCTTTGTATGCATCTAAAGATTCGAGCCGAGCTAATGCTGAAAGAGGCGCATAAGCATAATAGTTAGGCAAGCGTGATGGGGTATATTGGACCTCATGCAAAAGAAAATCAGATCGATTCCAAGATAAAAAACTTCAATGTCGATATCAAGTAATTGGATTATTTGATTTACTCGGTCTTCATCATTAAAGTGATGAGACATGTAAAGATCAGAAAAACTTGCGGCAAACACGAAGTCAGGTACTCAGTGTTAAAGGTTCAGGGCATTATTGCAAAAGTTTTAGTCAAGAAGAAATCTACGCAGATGAGAGAACCGTGATTAGAATATTTCAGCACTCTGAAGCGGTGCTAATCCTCAAGTAAGTCAAATTCAGAAACAAATCCATTCCAGAAAACAAGTAAATTGAAAGCATGGAACAATCACAAAGTGGTTTACATTTAGAGACCATATGGAAAACACGAACAATTTTTTAGTTCAGGATGAGTTTTTGAAATGAGGTTCTGTTTCGTGAAGTATTTTCAATAGACTACAAGTGACAAGGTTTATAGACCGCTAGACTAATTAGACTACAAAAAGAGCCAAAAGAGACCAATAGAAATATCAAGGCTTTGTCAACTTACTACAGCTAGGAATCAACTATTCAAAATATCAGATAGAAGGGAGATCTGAGACTTATCCAAGAGCTAAAAATGTAATAGAAATAAAAAGGAGTTAAAGATTTAAGATTCAAGAACAACCAAAAACCAACAACTCGGATCAGAAGGCCCAAGAAAAAAAAGAAAGAGCACCATAGAAATAAGAGTTAAGATACTAAGCCCTAGGATAGTAAGAGGTTAGATAGTAAGCGCTAAGAAACTCAGGACTAAGAGAGGATCCTAAAATTAAGAAAGCCAAGATTCAGGATCTATAGACCTTAGCCTTAAGACTAGGATTTAAGACACAGGGATCCAAGACAAAACAAAAGAGTCCAAGACTAGAAGACTAGCAGGCTAACTGGACTAGCAGACTAAGGGAATAGAGGACGAGAGTCTTACCCTAAAATGACTAACTAGACCAACTTAACAAGACTAACCGGATTTAGTAGACCAACAAGACTGACAGACCAACAAGACCGACAGACCAGCAAGATTTCAGGCTAACAAGACCGAAAGCTAGCAAGACTGAAAGCTGGTAAGACTCAATGACTACCAGACTACCAGAGTAACAATCTAACAAGGCTTAGTAAAATAAAAAGCTAAAAAGAGCCGACAGACTCAGTAGACTGCCAGAATGCAAGACTAAGATTAGCAGACTAACCTAAATAAAAGAGTCAGTAGATCAAAACTTCTAAGACTAGACTAAAAAAATAACAAGGCTATTAAGACAAACTAGACTAAGAGACAAAAAGCTAGGAACAAACAGCTAAGAATACAAGACCAAAGAAAGAATAGATATCACGCCTAAGAAAGTAGGTAGTATGGTTGTAGGGGCTCAGAATATAAGTGCAAAAATTCTAAATGCTGAGAATAGTAAAGGAGCTGGGAAATAAAGACCCAAGAAAATAAGATTTCAGATTAAGCACTTGGTAGGGCTAAGAATTTAACAGCTAAGATGCTGAGGGCTAAAATGAGGGAAGAGCAATGAGTATCAGGTTCAGGAAAATCCAACTTGAGCGGAAAGAAGACTGTCTGACCTAGGGAAAAAGGAGTAAAAGCTAAAAGCTAAAAATTATGGCTCAGATACTAAGAGCCGAGAAAAGAGCATGAAGACTAAGCTCTGTGATATTAACAGTTAAGAAAGATCTAAGGAACTAGGGCTAAGAAGATAAGATTCAGTGCTATAAAACAGTAGAGTGAAGAAATAGGGGCCTAAGAATCTAAGAGTAGGATGATAGAAGCTAAGATACTAAGGGCTAAGAGACTATCTGATATACTAAGAGATGAGATAATAAAGCAAAGAATTGGAAGGCTAAAACGCAAGAGCTAGAACTTAAGAAGTTAAAAAGAAAAGAGCTAGAAAAAGTGGGTAAGAAACTAAGAGCCAAGAGACTAAGAGCCAAGAGACTAAGAGCCAAGAGACTATCTGATATCCTAAAAGATAAGATACTAAAAGATAAGATACTAAGAGCTAAGAATTGGAAGGCTAAAATGAAAGTAGCCAAGAGACTAAGGCTAAGAGACTAAGGCTAAGATATTAAAAGCTAAGATCATAGGAGATAAGGGCTAAGACCCATAAAACTTCGAGCTAGGAGTATAAGAGAACATAAGAAAAAGAGAGACAAAAAAGAGACTAAGTACAGTACTAAGAGCAGTACTAGCAGCAGCGGCAGTACTAAGAGGATGGTGAGAGGTCACATGACGGGCCCGACGCGGCCCGCGCGTCACGTGGGCGCGGTGTCCTCGACGTCGAGATGATCATCTCCACATACACACCAAGACTCAACACTAACCCAAAGGCCGGCCACCCCCAGCCGTCACCCCACGCCCGCCACCCCCAGCCGCCGTATTGCACGCACCGGCGCCATGTCCGAACCAGCAGAAGACGCCGCGGGCGCCGCCAAAGCCTACCTGAGAACGCCCACGCTGTGGGACGCCCAGGACGACATTCTCCTCATGCACCTCAAAGACAACCAGAAGCTCGGGTGGAAGGAGATCGCGTCGCACTTCACCAACCGCACGCCCAACGCGTGCCAGTTCCGCTGGCGCCGCTTGAAGTCGGGCAACTTGAAAAACCCGCCGAAACTGGCGGCGTCGGCCGCGCCCGACTCGGCGACGCCGCCCGTGCCTGCCTCGCGCCGGCCCAGCATGTCGATGGACGCCGCGCGCAAACAGGGCTCCGGCAGCCCCGACGCGGCGGCGGCGGCCGCCAAGCGGCGCCGCTCCGACCTCGCCGGCCTCGCGCCCGCCTACTCGCCGCTCTCCAACACCACCTTCACGGGGTACGACACGGTGCAGTCGGCCGTGGCCGGGTTGAACGCGCTCTTGCACACGGGCGGCGGGGCCGGGCCGGCGTCGGCGGCGCCGCAGGGGCCGATCAACACCACGTCGCACCCGCAGCACTTTGACCACCTGCCCAAGATGGACGTGCCGCTCGACCCGCAGACGCACAGCGCGGCCGCCGGCACGTCGGGCGGGTACTTCACGGACATCTCGGTGGACCCGACGCTGAACTTGCCGCACAACAAGCCGCACGCGGTGCCGGGGTCGCAGGGCATCACGCCCCGCAACCTGGCGGTGGATCCGCACGGCGCCGGCTTGATGCACAACAACCTGGTGATCCAGATCATCCGCGACGACCGCAACCTGGTGTCGCTGCAGCAGCGGCTCCTGGTGCTGAGCTTGCCGTCCAAGAGCATGGACATTCCGCACCACCACGCGCAGGGCAGCCTGTTGGCGCACCTTCCGTTGTTGTTTGGCGGCAACCTGGTGTCCGGGCCGCTGGGCGGCGGCCTGCTGCTGGTGCTGGGCGCGGCGGGGTTGCCGCAGCTTCTGCTGACGCTCTCCAGCATCCGCAACGGCTCCATTGTCGGGCCGCTGCAGGCGTACTTGCGCCGCCTGTCCATGCTGGTGATGCACGCGGACCGCCGCTTCAGCGACCGGCCCGACCGCGACCGCAGTGACCGCTCCGACCGGCCCCGTGACCGCTCCGACATGCCCGCGCCCCACGACAAGACGCCCCGCAAGCCGCCCGCCCCGAAGCCCATCTTCAAGATCCCCTGGTCCATGGAGGAGGACGAGTTGTTGATCAACCGCCGCCGCAAGGAGCTTCTGTTTGCCGAGCTCTCCATCTTGCTACCGCAGCGCACCGAGGGCGAGATCTGGTCCCGCATCGACGCGCTCGAGCGCTTGCTGAACGGCCACCGCGCCCTGGGCTCCCGCGGCCTGCTGCACCGCCGCCGCCTGTCGCTTGGCCTTGACGTCGACGATTTTTACGACGACGTCGACTCCGTGATCGGCGGCATCGACAGCGACGACGACGACGACCACGACGCGGTCTTGGTCGATGTGGACGATGCCATCCCGGGGCGGGGGGCCCGCAAGCGCCGGGCCAGTTCCGCCGTCAATCCGCTTCTGACCCGCGACGGCATCCGCGGCCGCTTCCGATAGCCGCCAGAAGCTAGCTGAAGCTTCAGCTGAAGCTAGCTTATGCTTCATTGAAGTTTGATGATTCTTAGTCAGCTGAAGCTCACTGACTCTTGCTTGAAGCTAGCCCATCTTCTTGAAGCTAGGATTTGATGCTAGCTGATTCTTACTTGAAGATGGCTGAAGTCAGCTGAAGCTAGCTGATCTTCTTGATGCTAGCTGATCTTCTTGAAGCTAGGATTTGATGCTAGCCGATTTGATGCTAACCGATTTTGGTCGAAGATGGCTGAAGTCAGCTGAAATTAGCTGATCTTCTTGAAGCCAGCCGATCTTCTTGAAGCTAGCCGATTTGAAGCTAGCTGATTTGATTCTAGCTGATTCTTACTTGAAGATGGCTGAAGCTTTCTGAGGTAGCTGATCTTCTTGAAGCTAGCCGATTTGAAGCTAGCTGATTTTTCTTGATGCTAGCCGATTTTGGTCAAAGATGGCTGAAGTCAGCTGAAGCTAGCTGATGCTTAATCGAAGCTAGCTGATGCTTAATTGAAGCATGATAATTCTTAGTCAGCTGAAGCTAGCTGATTTTTCTTCAAGCTGGCCGATTTTGGTCGAAGATGGCCGATTTGACTTGAAGCTAGCTGATCTTACTCGAAGCTAGCTGATTCTTACCCGGAACCAGCTGAATTTGATAGAAAATTTGATCCTTTTTGAAGCTAGCCGATCTTCTTGATGCTAGGATCTGAAGCTAGCTGATTTAATTCAAGCTAGCTGATTTGAAGCTAACTGATTTTTCTTGATGCTAGCCGATTTTGGTCAAAGATGGCTGAAGTCAGCTGAAAAAGCTGGCTGATTCTTTTATTGAGCTAGATGATTTTTCAATTGAATTAATGCAGCCGAGATGAGCTGATGCTTTATCAAGCTAGCTGATATCTTTCGCCTTCTTGCTTTAAAGCTAGCTGATTCTTGAGCTGATACTTCAAATGAGCCTATTCTTCAATCGAGCTGATGCTTCAATTGAATTTATTCTTCAAATGAGTTTATTTACAAATGAAGCTAGCTGACGCCAAATCAAGCGGATATCGTCTTTGAAACTGGCTCAGCTTTGATTTTGAGTTCTGATTTACCTGATTCTTCAGCCTATTCAGTTGCTGAAGCTATTTTGCTGAAGCTAGCTGAACTGATGCTTTAGCTGATGCTTAGCTTTGATATCTTCATCTTTGATTTTTCCTTCGATCTGCTTTGATTCCTAGCTAAGCTTGTTCAGCTCCTTAGCTCCTCAGCTTTTTAGCTCCTCAGCTTCTCAGCTTCTCAGCTTTTCAGCTTCTCCAGCTGAGCTGTTCTTTGCCACTTTCAAGAGTCATGGCCGTTTAAGTCGAGTCATGTCAGTCAAGCCTTACCTTCATTTGTCTCGGGTCTTGGAATCTTGCAACGTCGATCTGGAGTCTGCGGACGTCTGCCTGGCATTTCTTGTCTTCGGCCCGACTCAAGGAGATCCTGTTTGTGAAACTACTATCGTGACCCATCTGTTTGGCCTCTCGTGGTCTCCCCTAAGTTTTTGTCATTTGAATCTTGGGTGAGCCTCAATTGAACTGCCCTTCTTATGCATGCCTTGGCCTGCGAGGTAAAACTTCTATTTGCTCTTTTGGCCTCAAGTAAAACTTCTACTTGCTCTTTTGGCCTCAAGTAAAACTTCTACTTGCTCTTTTGGCCTCAAGTTAAGGAGATTCTTTCCAACAGATGCTTATCAAAAAAGCTATCACCAAACAGAAGCTCATCAGAGCTCGATCTACTTGCTGTCAATGCTTCCATTAATGAGGACTCAAAAGCCTAGGCTTCGCCAATGCAATTGAAAAGCCATGCAAGCCCGATTTCCACCTACTTCGAGTTTCGCTTCAACCGACTCTTCTGAGTGTCTCGAATCGTCTTTTACTAAAGAATGCTGGACTCAGAATCTCAAGCTTGCAGCTGAAATCATAAACAACGATGCTGTTTGATTGAAAACCACGGGAGAAGTTGATTCTTCTCCGATGTTCCGATTATTAATACTTACGGCTGCTATCGCCTAGCGGCGTTCAATTCACATAGCTCCCAGCGACTTCAACTCCTTTATATGCGGTTACATTATTATTGAGCCGCTGCCGCTGATTTAGGATACGACCTCGCTAATTTATACTAATTGAGTGCATTGTGCCATTCTGCGTTGTAGTAGAGGATGATTGCATATTTAATGAGATGCCTTATACATTACTCTTTTTTATCAAGCGTCGGCATGAAACTGCTTCTTGATTAAATGGTGCTCTATCTCCATAGTACTACTTCTCGAAGTTACGGTACTCCGTGGTATTTTTTTATGATTTCTGAATATTTATGGACTATTATTTCTTTATGGCGTTTTCTGTGAATTCTTTATTTCTTCACGGTACGATCTGAAATTTCTTAATGGTGTCTCTTTAGAGTATCTCTTATGGAATCTCTTCAGGGTTTCTTTTTATGGAGTCTCTTTAGAGTATCTCTTATGGTTGATGTTCGTGAATCCTTGAATCCTTTCTTTAGCCAAGCTCTTCTTTTATCGAGTTGCTTCCAGTAAATTCAACTCACCTTTACACCGTTTCGTAGGCACTAAACTCATCAAGTTTAGGTTTCTCGAGTGTATTCATTGCTTTGCTCAGACACGCGGTAGCAAACACAGCCATTTCAGAGAGCCCCTAGAAACAGCTAGAGAGAGTAACTAAAACCAGCTTGAGAGTGTCACTAGAAGCAGCTTGAGAGCGCCACTGGAATAAATCGGATTGGAAGGAGAAATTAACATCGCTGAAGAGACAACATGAAGATATGAAACTCTACAAGAACATACAGTCGTAGCTGGAACTTTGTTCGTTAGAGTGTTTCATGAAGAACTGCCGCCTAACTCGATTCACAAGGGCCAGGGAAGCCCAGTTCTAGGCAAAACGTATGATTATCAAGGCGAGTTCTATCAGGTAGTGGCCGAAATAAACCAAGGCCCTTATTTCTGTACTAGCCGTGGTATCGACTTTAGCAAGCACCGCTAGTTGTCGCATGTAAAGCTGGAATATCAAACCCAAAATGATCGAAAAAAACCAACAAGTCTTTAAAATTCACCGCCTCTTTTATTCAATGAATTGCCTTTTTGATGCAATGTGCCGCTTATTTGATTCAATGCATGGCCTCCTTGATTCACAGTCTGGCATTGTTCAATTCACCAACGCTAACCTTGGGTCTTGGTCCCTTTAAACTCAAAACAGATTTCAAAACATAGAAAGGCACATCAATAGGATTTCATCTTGAAGCAAGATGTTGTGATGAAATAAACTTTAGGAGCTCTACTTCAACCATTGAGTCCTGAACTTTTCAAATCCAGTGTCTTCGAGACTTTTAAGCGGACTTTGAAAAGCAGCCAAGATAAAAGCCATTGTACTTGACAAAAAATGCTCTTCGTAGGCTCAGAATTCCTGCTTGAAGTTAACACCATGTTACATCCCCAAGTAGGATCATGAAACAGGTAACATCATTGAACAAGTAGCATAATCCAAGTAGTTTCATGAACAAGCAACATCTCTGAAAAAGTGACAACGTAAAGGAGTGATTCTCGAACTTGGCGTCAAGAATCCTCGAAAACAAATTTAATAAGGACCTCTTGAAACACGAAGCTGCTCTTTAAGGCGACACAAGGAACGATATTGAATAGAAGCATTATTCTCGAACAATGCTTCAAGAAAACAAGAACATGAGATGTGGCCATTGATGAACAACTCGAAAACGTCATAAAACCGCTTTTAGGCATATCCCAGAGAATATTCAGGCACCCCAGAGAATATGAAACCCATAACCCAGCACAAGTCCAAGAAACCGGCAGAAGTGAAGTCACAAGACCACTCTAACCGGACAAATCAACAAAATCTCACACTCAAACCAGAAGAATCAAAAAAACGGACAAAAAGTTGCCTCAAAAACGAAGATCACAACAATCATCCACAAATACCTCAAAACAGTTCTTAGAAAGAGTCCTGAATCTATCAAGCGAAGTGAGACCAGATGCCAAACCAAAATCCATCATGAAAGTGCCAAAAAGAGATTGCAAGAGCTTCAAAATCCATCATGAAAGTACCATAAAGATATCATAAAAGCCTCAAAATCGATCATGAAAGTACCATAAAGATATCATGAAAGCCTCAAAATCCATCATGAAAGTGCCATAAAGATATCATAAAAGCTTCAAAATCCATCAGGAAAGTCAAGAAAACACATCGTACACCTCCTCTCACCCGCACACTAGTACAACTTCAAGTGCAGCGTGATGCTATCCAAAACAAGTTTCGGAGCCGGCCCAAGCCCAAGCACAGTAGCACTTCCGGCGGCAATCTGGGTCCGACCTGCATCGTGCACAATCGTACAGTTCACACCCCGTTCCATGGCCTGTGCAAACAACATGTCCATCTCCTCCTGGCCCGGCACCTGCAACGTGATCTTGGCCTGCCCATTGCCGGCCTCCCACCGCTGTAACATCTCCGGATTGTAGGCGTCCAGCCCCGGGTTGCTCATTTTTTTGTAGAGCGCCAAGGTAGCATGGGAACACTGGGCAGCGGCCTTGCCCTTGCCCATTTTCAAGTCCTGCCGAACAACTAGCGTCATGCGGACCTCGCCGGGCACATCGTTGAGGGCCGTCAGGTCGACATCGACGTCAAGCTCGGAGTCGGAGTCAGAGTCGGTTTCTCCGGCCGAGTCGGAGCTGTCGTCGGCCGAGCGTGCAGGGCGCCGGCGGGAGGCTCTCCCGTGCATGCTCTGTTTCAACCACGTGCAGCAGCAGAAGCCGGCGACAAAGCCGACGGCAACGAGCGTGGCGCCAGGTTTAGTCAACATGGCGGCGGAAGGCGGCGGCCCCGAGACGAGAAGAGCGGCGCGGCCGCGGACCCGTGCACCTCGACGCGCGCACCGGCATTCGCACCCGTGCACCTGAAACAATGCGCGCACCCGTGCACCGCCCGCGCGCTAATAACAGCCGCGCCCGCCGCCGTCTTCACCTCGCTTTGTTTCAGACCCGCCCCCATGTCGCTTTCACGGCCGCTCCGGCGCTTGTTTCTCCTCTTGTTGGTCCCCTACGTGGCGTACTTGGCGGCGCTGCTCTGCCCGGCCGCCACCGCGCCCGCCGCCGTCGCCGTCTGCCGCCCGCACAACGAAATCCTCGTGCCGGCATGGGCCGCCTTGGCCCCCCGCCTCGCCGCCCTAGACGAATCCTACAAAGTGTCCCAGTCGGTAGAGGCCCGGCTCCTGCCGCTTTTGCAGCCCGCCGCCCGCCACTGGCGCCAGTTCGACTCCCGCTACCAGGTGGCAAATCACGTGCGCACCTCCGCCGCCGTTTTCAACCATTGGCTCGTGTGGACCGTCCGGCAGTTGGCCCAGCACGTGCAAGCACGTGTCCGCTGGGCGGGTGCCCGGGCCGCCGCCTGGTACTCCGGCAGCATGGCGCCGCTTGTGGACTACTGGGTGCAGCAATACGCGTCGCGTCTTGAAACCGCCGTCGACTACTCCTTGCTGTGGGCCCGGCTCCACGCGTGGCTCGCCTTTGCGCACGCTCGGGCCAGTGTCTCCCGCGTGGCCCGGGGCTACGTGTGGCCTGCTGTGTGCCGTGGTGCCACCGTGGCGTGGGACGGAGGCCTTGGTCACGTGTACCTGCACCCACGTGTTCAGGCGGTGGTGGCCCCTGTGGTGGCCTGGCTCGAAGACATGCGCCACCGGCTTTTCGAGAAGCTGGCGGTGCTCTCGTCGCTGATGAAAACCGACTTTGTGTCGCTGGAGTTTGCCAATTTGATCCAGTTTCGGTCGCGCTCTAAGTCCGTCTCCAAGCTGGATGTGGCTTCTCGTTTCAGCCGCATCCAGGCAGTCTTGAATGACTTGGTCAACGATTTGGTGGGTCCGGCCAAGGTCCTGGTTCTGCTGACTGCCGTGTCTCACTCTTCCTCTTCCAACGCTCCACAAGTGCCTTCTTTTTCTTCTTCTGAGGTTGAAGCTCCATTGTCTGCTTCTGAGGCCGCTGAAGTCCCAGTGCCTGATACTGAAGCGGTTGAAGCACCACTCTCTGATTCGGAAGAAGGTGCCTTGGACGCCTCTGATGATCTGGACGTTTCTGATGACCTGCCATTGACCCTCACCAAAACCTTTACCGAAACAGTCACCCGCAACAACGCCGCCTCGCCCGAATCGGCGGCTCCTGAGGATGCGGTAGCTTCAGATGCATCAGACGCTTTGGCCTCGGATGTCCCGAATCTGGACGTGGTGGTGTCTGCCGAGGCGCTCATTCTCCAGGAGTTGGAGTACTGGGACTCGCGGATCAACAACTTTCTCAACTTGACCGCATCCGGCCTCGAGGACGACTTCCGCCCGTTCTTGCTGGACCAAATCGGCGCCTTGACCGCCCTGATTTCAGCAAACTTCTCCGAGCTTCAACTGGGCAACTACCGCAGGTACAAGACCATCAACGAGATCATCTCGTCAATTGACAGAGACTCAGAGTACATCCGTACCACCAACAAACCCGTTGACAATCCGGAGTTCGACCGCCAGGCCATGCGGGATTGTATCCTGGAGTGCTACAACATCACCGAGTCTCAGATGGCTATTGTTGAAGACCACTTGAATGCAGCCCACGCCGCCATCATGAGCGAGTACTATACCGCGGCTCAATTGTCGGTTGACGTTCTTGAATCTTTTGCCGACACATTTTTCATGGAGTTTTCTGCCCGGATCTCTTCCATGATCCAGGTGCTCAGCACCGAGCCCGACTTTGATGACGCGTTCGGTTGGTCCGCCTGGAAGCAGTTCCACAATACCAAAGAGTTAATCTTCAAGAAGCGGGACCAGATTTTGGAAAACGCGGAAAATTACCGCCTTAATCCCAGGTCTCTGGTTCCTGCTGGCCTCCAGGCCTGGTCAGAGTTCCTAGGCAAGATGAACTTCCATGTGCTTTTCTTGTTGAGAGACACTGACGACTACATGAAGCTCATGCGGGCCAAGGCAAACGTGGCCTACCAGCAGCGCGAGGGCTTGATGCTCGAGTGGAAGGAGCTGGAAAAGCGGCGGTTGGCCCAGTTGGAGGCCGACAGGCTTTTGGCAGAGCAAAATGCCCAAAACCTTACCCAAGCAGCTGCCGAAGTCGAGAATTCGACGCATCCAGACGTACCTGAGCCTGCTGAAGCTCATTCGCCAGAAGAGCCTCTACAGGAAGTAATTGAACTCCCTGGCGTCCCTTCACCAGAAGATCTAAGCGATGGCGAAACAGGTGCGATGGAGCCGCTAGAGGCCGAAGTCCGTGAAGTAGCGGGAGAAGAGCTTGAAGCAAGCGAGGAGTCAGAGTACGTGGAAGAAGCCGACCTGCAGCATTAATTTAATCTACATACATGAAACAGGTTTACAGGCAAGACACCGCCAGATCAACCTTCCGTACATGGACAGCACTAAAGTAGCATCCCAATTATCTCGCCAGCACCAACGTTATTGGACCACGTCTTTAGTTAAACCGACAGGGATCCACATATTACTTAAATCGAAGATGTATATTAAACAGTTCATGTATATATCGTATCTGTCGTGCAGTGGGCGGATGTCTACTCGATTTTAGACTTGACTTGCTCCTTGACAGAGTCGTACTGTTCAGCAACGGCGTCCTTGATGTCACCAGCAGATTTCTTGACCTCCTCTCCACTTGGAATGTTCTCAACAACAGTATCCTTGACTTCCTTGGCGTTAGGCAAGTTGTTGTAGGCATCTGCCACCGACTCTGCAACAGCATCCTTGAGCTCGGCAGCCTTAGGAGCGACAGTGTTCTTCAAGTGCTCGGAAACAGACTCCAGCAAGTCGTTGGCCATGGGGACAACGTTCTTCTTGTAGTGGTGTTTAGCATGGCCAGTCAACTCGGAAAGCTTCACGGCAGCGTGGTACTCAGCCACCTCGACGTATTGCCACAACTTGTGCACGTAAGGAGCAACATTGGTGGAGTAGAAAGACTTGGATTGGTCCAATTTGGAGCCAACGCCGTACTTCTTGAAGGTTGGGTGAGAGTGCACGTGCTTGTCCAAGAAGCTGTGGGCCTGCTCGAGGTACGGAGAGACGAAATTGGAGCCGGTGTTCAACACGTCACACAATTGATCGTGCTGAGCGGCAAATGGGTGGTCCAAGTACTTGCCGGCATTTGGGTGAGTCAAGGCCTCCAAGAGGGACTTTTGGTGGCACTTGTAGGAAAAAAGGTAGACCGTGTAAAACACCACGATGGTGGAGAAGTAGAATCTGAGCTTGGACAAGAAAGCCATTTTTGGTTCTTTGGAGGGCCAATAAATAAGGTTGGATGAAAAGATTCAATTGCTGGATCGCCACGAAGCAACGAAGAAAATCGGAATAGAGGCGATCATGCGTAGGTGGCCGTCTGCACATAGCATGTGAGAATTAAATCGCATGGTTTGCTGTTCTGCTGCGAAAGTGGGGCCTTGCCGCAAACGGCCGAACCCACAACACATCCGTGCATGCACATCAACGCACGTGCTCAGGCGCGCACGTGACACATCACGTGAAAGACGCCCCACGTCGCCCGCTGGCCACTTGCGGTTCAGGGTAATCGGGAAGGCTCGGCACAATGGGCCTGCTGTCTCGGCGCATTGAAGGCCGCTGGTCAGAAAGAAGAAAGGGCTAGGGGGTGTGCTGCAAAAAAGTGCGCGAGGGAGGCGTACAAACGCACAGTTACCCGCCCCGCGTGGGGAGCTTATATAGGCCCGCGAGATGCGCACCTTTTCCTACTCCTCATCAATTTGATTACCAACGAATAACTAAAAATGAAACGCCCAGTGTTGTCACCGTGGCCTCTGGCCGGCAGCTAAGGGGAGATTCCGTTCTGGCGTTTTTCCTAAGCTGCTTGGTGTCGCATGCCCAACTTTGGTTCCTGCTGGGCTTTCTTCTGGAGTTTTTTCAGAGTCATTTGCCCAGCCATAGCGGGAGCCGTCCAAGTTTTCTTTTTCTTTTCACGGTTGTTAGTTTTTGTCTTTCCAGATCAACGAGCCCGGTTTTTCGTGTTTCTTCTGCTCAATAGAACCAGCACTTCATGCCCGGGGTACAGTCATCCGTCTCAATGTTGTGTTCTTGCAGGTGTCCCTTGATATTTTCGCCTACTTGCGTACGATGTGTCCGTGGATGCTAATTGCATTACGTTCGAGTGCACTTCGTGTCGTTAGTAGGCTGGCACTGGGATTCTATTGTACATGACCCCCCTGTAGCACCGTAGATTTCCCGTGTTGGGCTGCAGCGGATCCTGCTTAAACCTAAAATACAGCTTCCGATTAGAAGGTTCGCTGGAAATGGCAACCCTCGTTGAATGTGGCGACTACCCATCTCTTCGGCATTTGACTTGATGCAAATCACTGAAACCAGAATCTAAAACAAGAGGTGACCGCGTCGTGGTGCACATAGCGCGGCATTTCCCACGCATGCATGGATAGATGTGCGACAAAGCCCGTAAGTCTCCGTACTCTTTCCCATAGTCTTTTTCCTTCTTTACAAGCCGATTGTTTCCGAACCCTTTTGGTTCTTGAAGACCTGTGTGCACTTGAATTACCAGTACTGCACTCTGTGGTTTCATCAACTGTTTCAATTCGAACCTCACACCTCCCACCAAGGCTCCGCAACCTGTTTGATCACATAAGAAGCCATGGCTTTTGGCAAACAATTCAAGGAGTTCATCTATTCGTTGAGTGCATCTGACAAATACTCGGACTTTGATTCCCGGAAGTCGTTTAATCGAGTAAACAAGCCGGATGTGCAAACATCCTTGCTTGGCGCCAGCAACGCCAACGACTCCACTACGCTGATCAATTTATCCAGTCCCATAGAATCAGAGGGAATCCACGAAACACGGCTTGCGTGGAGACACATCAAAAAATGGCTCCACAACCACTCCGAGGACTTGAACAATTCCTTGCTGGCACCTTGCACTGACGCAGATATCAATGAATTGGAGAAGGATCTCACCTGCCAATTTCCTGCTTGCGTCACCGAATTTTTCCACCTTACCGACGGCCAGTCGGCATACAATGACAACGGCGCCTGCGGCCTTTTTTATGGGCTTCGGCTCTTGCCGATTGATGAAGTTGCGGTGATGACAGAGAGCTGGCGCAATATCCACGGCACCATTATGGAAAAGAAGGCCCGGAGAAACGAGAATTTAACAGACCCGACGCCATCCAAGGCATCAAAAGGCCAAGAGTCCGATTTGGGGGTCAACACCACACAGCCATCAAAGACAACGGATTTGAGCGAGGCTGCCGGGTTCAAAAAGCACCAGCCGACGGCCCGGAATGGATCGCATCAGTTTCCCGAACAAAGCCTGATGCCGCCAAAGACCATTTTGCCCATATATGCACATCCCATGTGGATTCCAATGATCACCGATGGATCAGGAAACTTCATCGGCATTGACTTGTCACCAAGCACACTAGACGCTAGTGATATTCCAAACGCAAAGCTAGGACAGGTGATCATGTTTGGGCGGGATTTCGACACCAAGTTCAAAATCGCAGATAATTTCGGAGACTTTTTGCTCATTTTCGCCAACGACTTGGAGAGAGGCAACTGGGAGCTCCGCAGCTCCAGTGACGATGAAGACATGATCAGCGGAGTCGACACGGAGCTTGTTTTTGTTGACCACGATACGAAAAAAGAGCTTTCGTACTGGGACGTTCTCCGAGAGCGAGTAATAAAGCAGTGGTTGGCGTCCATTGATGAAGAGACGATGCAGTCAGCGCCCACCAAAGCGCTTCTCTCGCAGTTGCACGAAAGATACTCATACCGAGTGCCCACATTGCGGAGTACCACCGACCGGATGATTACGGAAAACTTGGATGGAATTGACCTCAATCCTATCAGAGAAGAGTCCGCGGCCGAAGCACACGAAGCACCGTGAAGTGAAGAGCGTACTCAAAAGCATTTGAATTACTTTTCATTCCTGAGTCTTGATTCGTGGGTAGAACATTTTTGATTTCAGACAAGATCGTTCTTGATTCCTGAGAAGTGGTACGTTTGGTTCCAGAGAAGGTCCTTTTGATTCCTGAAAATTGGTAATTTTATTCCAGAGCAGATGTTTTTAGTTCGTGAGAATATGCTCTTTGATTCCGGAGAGATCTTTTATGAGAAAATTCTCTTTAATAAAAAAGACCTTTGGTTCTCAATGACGGATTCCCCGGCCTTCATAATCAAAAGCCCTCCGTGTCAAAGCAGATGTTAACGCAGCCAGGGCTGTAGTAGCTAAGCAGACAAACAAGCTACCAGATGATTCTCTGCACGGCATCCTCCAGGGCCCAAGTAAACTGGTAGCCGAAGAATATAATGAAGAATACAAGGTTCACAAAAGCGTACCAGGCAAACTCAAGCGCGTGTCTGGAGGCAAGAGAGCCCAGTGGCCTGGAGAAGATGCGGAATAGAAGCAACGGCACAATGAAGTAGCGGGGCTCAAACAACGGGGACGGCGCAAGGGTGGCGACCAAGGCCGCGTAGAAGGCCGCAATGGCAAGCGGCGATATGCCCAAGCTGGGGTAAAAGAACGTCGTCGAAAGCTTGTGCCAAACCAACCATGTAGAAAAGTGGTAGAGGGGAGCCGCCACATACGGCGACCAAGGCTTGCTGAGCACGCGGCGGTAGATGTAGAACGTGTAGTGCCTGTTGTCGGCTAGAAGAAACGGATGGACCACAGTAAAATTGCGAATGACCCAGAGAATGAAGAGCCCACAAGCAGCCAAAGTCACGAGGCGCCGGTAGCACAACGAGACGCGGGAGGTTGACGCAGACCGGCGGATGCCACAGAAGGCAAGGTAGTCCACAAGCACCGAGCGGGCTAGCCACACCGGCCACGTGAGCACGGTGATGAACGTCAAGCAGTAGAAGACCTGCACCAAGTGCATGGACACCTTGTGGTTGTCTTTATCGCCGAAAGTGATGCCGCCGTTGGCGACCAAGAAGGCGGCAAAACACGCGGCGTTGAGCACAAACGGCACAAGAAGCGGCCAGTTGGACACGGCAGCAACCACAAAAGAGCGCATATCCCGGCCCACGGCAGAAACACGGGAGGGCGGCAGGCGGCGGTGTTTGCGGCGAAGGTCCACGAGCACCACGGCCACAAAAGCGACCCACACAATGTTCGTCTGGCGAAACCAGAGACTGAGAAAACCCAACAAGCCGGCCAGCCAGGCCCCCCATAAAGAAGGCGAGCGGAGCACCTGCACCAACGCCGCCACCACAAGCACCGAGGACCACACGTCCGTGTAGAACAAGAAGCTGTAGGGAAAGAGAAGCGGCAAGCACACGACGGCGGCAGGGGTGAAGTTGTGGGAGGGGATCCGGGCGAGGAGTGCGTATAAGAGCGGCCCGCCGCCGACCACATTCAACAGGCGGAGGGCCGTGGCGCCACAGGGATTGGGCACGTGGAGAAAGCGCAAGATGTTTGCGTACGCCATGCCAAGAACGTAGAGCCCCGGAGGCGTGGTGATTTTGGCGTCCCACTTGGAGAAATCCCGAGCACAGTAAACGGCACACTGGCGGAGGTGGAAGTATTCGTCAATGAAGGGCTGGGGCACGTGCACGTGCACCTTCAGGGCCACGGTAGCGTAGATGGCCGCAAGCACGGGAAGGAGGTTCATGGCCGCCGGTGGGGAAAAGAGCAAAAGGTGGGTTTTGAGAGGAGTGGCTGCGAGGACGCAGAACTGCGCGGCCGCGCACGTGCGAGGGTGTTTTGGCGCCTGCCAGGGGCCGGTGGGGGGGAACGGGGCGGGGTTTTTCGGGCGCTGCCGCCGTCGCCACGGAGGTTTGGCCGCACGGGCAAGCTGCTGGCGGCGGGACCTTGAAAAACACTGCCTTTATGGAGGGAAAATCCCACCGACCGTGGCGTCCTGCAGGCGCCCCCGCTGGTATGGTCAGACCACGGTTGCGAAAACACGTCTATGTCTATCACAAGATTGCCTCTATTACAAGATTGACTCTATTCAGAAATTAACTCTTTTCAAAGATTGAGACTTTTCGAAAATTGACACTATTCAGAAATTGACACTATTCAGAAATTGACAGTATTCAGAGATTGACTTTATTTAAAGATTGGCTCTATTCAAAGATTGACTTTATTCAGAGATTGACTTTATTCAGAGATTGACTTTATTCAGAGATAAGCTCTATTCAGATTGACTCCCTTTTTAAGAATTGACTACTTTGTATCGTTATTCTCCACCTAGCATCTGTCCATGAGCACATTTGCATACTTTTCCGTTTAAAGTAGTCTTTTCGATAAAACAACCCATTCTTATATTGGAATGAATAAGGTATTTTGTGGTCGAATGGCAAAAAATAATTCAAAGGTATTTGGAGCTCTTTTAGGGTTTAAAGTAGATGAAGATATTCAAAATTGACTCTTTTCAAGGAATGACTTACTTAGTTGAAGGAACTTATAGAGGCTTAAGGCCAAGGCTCTTCTGGCTTGGATTATGGGGTGCACTGCATTTGGAAGCGGTCTAGGTTTGTTGGAAATGGCACACAATGGCAAATGTCACGTAGCCGAATTTCAGGCCACTGGGTCCATTTGAAGAAGAGATGCTCTGTTTTTTTCTCAATTCAACGAGAGTTTGTTACTTAAATATTGTGGAAAGGGATCATTCTGAAACTCTATTTTAGTATGATGATTTTAACTTAGTATTATGAATATTTTAACTTAGTATCAGGAATATAAGTTATTATTATGAATTTTTTAACTCAGTATTATGAATATTTTAACTTAGTATTATGAATATAAGTTATTATTATGAATTTTTTAACTCAGTATTATGAATATTTTAACTTAGTATTATGAATATTTTAACTTAGTATTATGAATATAAGTTATTATTATGAATTTTTTAACTCAGTATTATGAATATTTCAACTTAGTATGATGAATCTTTTAACTTAGTATTATAAATATAAGTTATTGTTATGAATATTCAAACTTGGTATATGAATATTCTGGTCTCAGTACACCCATCTTAGCTGGAGAACCTTTGTTTTTAGAGCCTTTGATTTGTTTCTGGCTACAAGCACTACAATACCAGCTGAATTGATGTGGGATTGTGTATAAGTAATAGAAGTTGTACAGGATAGGCTGGAAATCACGGGCTTTCTCATATAAGTATTGCCCCATGACTTAACCAGATGCCATGCCATTTATGCTGGAAGGACACTTCATTTTAGAGTGATAATTTAGCTTCAGAGATATAATATTGGAAATATTGTAATAATCAAATAATAAAGTTCCACCAATTATCATATGATGGAGTTAGCCTCATCAATAAAAGAAAGGACACACTCATTATCAATGATAATATTACACTACCTAGAATACTGATAGGTACACCTATTATAAAATTAGAGGTAAGCCAATTTTTATAATATTAAAAGTCAAAACAGTATTAATATAATGTTAGAGGTGAACTTTTTATCAAATCATAGATAATTTTTAGTAGTATTTAAAGCCAGTGCACTAGGTAATAAAATGATAGAGGTACACTCATTATCAAATGATAAAAGCATTTCAATTATCAGACTATTTAGAGTTAGCATACAAGTCAATACAATGGTTGAATTACACTCACTACTTTGAAATGTCTAATTAGCTTCATTTTTAACAATTTGAATCTCATAGTTGCTTTCATGCCATGTGAATGTGAAGTCACAACTTTACACTATACTGAATATTTGCGATCAAGCCATCTAATTTCATGAAATGACACTTTAGAAACGTACTATTGTAAATGACTAATGGAGCGCAACTAGTCATACCTTACCTAAGCATTATGTTTGGCTATACTGTTTTCAGAAAACGGTTCTCTTTCTAAGTTATTCTTTTACTGAACTTTTTCTTTCCTGAACTCTTCTTTCCGAACTGTTTTTAGCCAAGCTGTTCGATTACTATAAGATTCCCATACTGCGGTTTTTGTTTATTTAGTGGATTATATTCTTTTTGACGTATTCTTGTACCTCACTGTTCTTTTCCTTTACCGTCTTTTTACTGTACTGCAATTTCGCTTTTTTGTTTGTTTAACAACGGTTCCTCTATTGAAGTCTTTATTGACTCCACCTTTCTTTACCGTTCAATTAGCTATACCATTTATTAATTATGAGCCAGCCACATAAATCCGACAGTCGGTTAAGACATTGTTAGTCAAGTGTAAGTTACTAAATGTTATTAAGTGCGTCTTGGTGTATTAAGCTCAAAAATCTTTAAACTTACAAGTATTGATACTTCCTGATACTCTCAAAAAAGTAGCAATAGAATTCTGGTGAGGTGACTACTCAAATCAACCTGAGATTTAATAATCCTCCCCTTTTTTCAAACCACTTTTAATCTAGGATAATTTACTCTTATTGTTTACTAGAATTGTAGAGAGGGATGCCACTAATACACTACGGCATTTACCAATGAATTTCTTCACTTTGCTAACTAGGGTAAAATAGGGCTACGCTGATATTGATCATTACCTGAAAATCCACCAGTACTACCCGAATCATACTAGTCTTCTAATTTTATTCACATTGTTGGGAATTGAAAGGAAATTCAGTCTTTGATTTTGTAACAAAATGGTGTCAGAAAACAATAATTTATCACACCAGCTTTTAGGATGACTGTGGTTGCCACTGCACTCTTATGCATTGAAACTCGTTTCAAAGCTGTAACTTCATTAAGAATCCATGATTACTGAAAAAAGAGGTGCAGATCAAATATCATAAAGATACTATCAATGGTTGAGATGGGGTGTTATAGAGTATCTGAAAACCCCCATATTTAGAAGAAACAGTTCAAACTTTATAAGGGCCAGTCATGGTTGATACAGATAACTCGTCATAGTACATGAAAGTAAACAATTTGATTTTAATAAGACTTATCGTAAATATTTTGTATTTAAATGGTCCGAAATTCAGCCTACTGTTTAGTCATTTATTGAATTTTCGTAATGAATATGTGAGCAATGAGATTGGCTTTTTTAATGAAGCTATACAATACCACCCATTCAGTGGCTAGTCCCGGATTATTTTTAGGTTTTATATAAGTCTCTACCTCTTTTCATTCATAAATGTTAATATCCGACTTACAAAACTTTTATATGTCAACTCTTTTACTACGTCTGCTCTGGTACCTTTTTGATTTCTTTTTATTATTATTCAACCTTTTCTAACACTGTAAATATGAATCAATATTCTTCTTAATTACCGTCACCTAGCATGTTCCTTCCTTTATATTGGGTCTTTCCAATCCAGATAACCCGTTGTCGTACTTCATAAAAGACACGATGCAATAGTTGTGAGGATCACTTTGGATTCAACATGAACATCACATTAGGGTCAACTTTGAAAAAACACATTAGAGTCAACTTTGAAAAAACACATTAGAGTCAACTTTGAAAAAACACATTAGAGTCAACTTTGAAAAAACACATTAGAGTCAACTTTGAAAAAACACATTAGAGTCAACTTTTAAAAAAACACATTAGGGTCACCTTTGAAAAACACATTAGAGTCAACATGAACATCACATTAGAGTCAACATGAACATCACATTAGAGTCAACTTTGAAAAAACACATTAGAGTCAACTCTGAAATAACACATTAGAGTCAACTCTGAAAAAACACATATATGTTACGAATATTGAGAGTACAGTTGTGAGTTTAATTGTAATCTATAAATTAAAACTAAAGTGGCTTCTATTAATTTGAAGTTTATGGCATGCACTTTCTGGTTCTATGTAGGTGGTTGCAAGATACATGGCTGCAATACTCGTTCGCAAATAAAGTGCGAAACTCAGATATTCCAAAAGGTCCCACTTTAATATATATTCTGAAACAAACAATAAACGTCAGTGAAATTTAATTCCTTGGCATATTCATTTCTCTATTTGGTAGCTAAAATATGACCCATGAACCATACTGTTTCTTGGTTTGCCTATCCCGTAATTTGAAACTCCTTTTCGCCTTGTCAGCTCTTCTTTCTTGACATAAAACTCCTTGCATATCTAAAAGGAATGAACCAAAACCTTTTGTGTCTTGGTAATCTTGAAATCAAAGTCATTTCAGAAAAATCTGGATTTTGCGATCTGGATTACAGACGCTTTTAAGCACTAAAGGGCTGTTTGTCCACAAAATGTATGTTTGTATGTTTTTGGTACGAAGTTGATTGATCTATATTCCACAAACCCAATACGGTTGTTTCACTCATATTTCACAAATAGTTCAGAGTCTTTTATTGGGTCACAAAAACACTATGGTGATTTAAAGTCATGATCCACAAAGTGGATTTCATCAACATATCTCACTCTTCCAACATTTGCAAATCTTCTCGTTTTGAGTTGCAAAAAGCTTGCATTTTACCCTATTGCGCTAAACAAGTACCCACCACTTTCGACTCAAAATTCTGTGGTCATCTTACTCATTCAACACATTTGCTTTCAAGAGACTTTTTTGGATTGGCATATTTTCGAAATCTCTTTGACAAAAGACTGACCACTGGCTCACTCTATACCCTAGCTTGCAATCATTGCAAATTCAACGGAACTTTTTTTTGGCTTTTCTTACATAAAGGAGATTTTGAACTGGCCTACTTTGCCTACTTTTGGTGGATTAAAGGTCAAAACTCGATCTCTTGAGCATCGAGTACTTGAATCTTCAGGTCTCGCTTGATACATTCTCAGTACTTGTTTATCTGAAATTCCGAGAATCCCGCTTCATTTACCGCTTCCAAGACTACACAAAAAGAGTGTCCCAAGAAAGCTCCCAAGTTTTCCCAAGATTAGAAGCAACTTGGTATTTTACCCTTGCTGGTTAAATTACTGCACTGAGCTAGACTGCATTTACTTGCTTAACTTCATCAAATTCCTTTTATCATCTTAACTGAACCACATTTTATTTATCTGGTTAACTAAACCACACTCTAATTATCTGGTTTACTCAAACGCTACAATTTACAAAAGCTAGTCCGGCACCATTTACATCTTTTTGAAACGGCTATTCAAAAACCTGAAGAATTTTCTAAAAAGGCCGAAAAGAGACCGCTTTGCAAAGCCACATTTCTACCTAATTCTTTCACGGCCCGATTAACTACTACCTTTTGTGTTCCTTCTTAAACGGCTTAGTTATCTACTCAGCGTCAACAAAATTTACGGTTCTTTTCTCAGTCATAAAAACTCTTTTGAGAAAGGTTTTCAACGAGCCAAAAGACCTTCTCACTAGGATTGTTTACTGGATTAAAGAGCTACCTACTAGTGGTCTAAACGAGCTTCTTACCACTGTTCAATATTTGTCTAAACGATCTTCTTACAAGCGCTGATTTGTGGTCCAAACTAAGAATCGTCTTGGCGACAAAACCATCTACATCCTAACTCAAATAAAGGTCATAAGCCTTGACTCAATTCTGACAGTTATACGTTCTCGCCAGGTTTGAAAAGCTTTGAGGCTAGAGCCTAGGTATCAATCTCTCAGATACAAACGTATTGCACTGTGGTCTCTTGAGTCTCAATTCGTTTCCCATCACTGCCTTAGTACACTTTTCGGTACTATTTGCTCAATTACCTTTGCAATAATTCCAGTCCTCTGAAATAGCAAACAGATCACTGTGGCTACTGGCTTCTAGAAACAAATTCAGGTACTTGCCTTTAAATACAAAAGGTGGTTTCCCTTTTTTGGTTCATTGTGGTTTTGGAACCTAGACGGTCTGTTCCTCGAATTTGGAGCATAAACGCTGTTTTGGTGTATTTTTTGGAAAGCTTATACTACCCTCGGCCTGTTTTGCAACTCGGATCGAACTAGCGCTTGATATCCAGTTAATCAAAAGAAACTCGGCGTCTTTTAACATTTTCAAGCATTCCAAATCTACTTTGCTACATTTATCTCTACAAATTGCACCTTATATTCAAGCAGCTATTCAAAGAAGCTACCCAATACTACTAAACAAGCTACCCAATACTGTTCAGCAAGCTACCCAGTACTGTTCAGCAAGCTACCCAAAAGTATTAAACAAAACTATCCAAATTTGCTTATCTCAAACCTATTTAAAAAGTCATTCATCAGTATTAAGAGGGACCAATCAAAGCAAGGATCCATCTGACCAAATCACCAAATTTCATTAGAAGAAAGTTAGGAGAAGTACAATTGCGGCTAATTTAGCACCCCTGCTACAGTTTTCGCCAATACTCTGCAAATTACAATTCCTGCAATTCATAAGGTTAAGTTGCCTACAAGCTACAAAACATACCCAGCTCGTGCAAAGCACAAGATTCAGAGCACAAGATACACCAACCTGTCCCAATTACAAGTTTGAGTACTCTGCAGTCTACAAAACTCACCGCCCTACAATTACAAGATTCAAACCTTACAGATACAGGATTGGGTATCTGAAAATACAAGAGTCTACCTCGCCTTTAAATTAAACCCTGTCTTTAAATTGAACCCTGCTCTCAAATTGAACCCTGTCTTTAAATTGAACCCTGTCTTTAAATTGAACCCTGTCTTTAAATTGAACCCTGCTCTCAAATTGAATACCTTTCCACACCCGTCCACCATGTCCTTTAACGACGACCGCATGTTTCCCACCATGGCCTCGGCTCCCGGCGCAGGCTACTTTCTAGCCATGGATTCCTTTAACAAGTCAAGCTTCCACCCAGCACATCTTCCTGGCGGGTTTGAGCCTCAACATCACGACATCTTGCCAAGTGCACTGCTTTTGAATCCCAACACGTCGGAGCCCGATGCACTAGCGTGCGCTTTACAACTCAGCCCGTCCAAAATGCTCCGGTACCGGGCCGCCCGCCACCGCCCCCGCCACTGGGCAAATTTGTCTTGTCGAAATGGCTGCAAAATTAAGGATCGAAACAAGGCCGTCCTGCAGGCTGCCGCACCCCGGTCCACCATTGAAGCGACCCCAAAAACCGGCCCGTTCCACCGTCCCAAAACACGGAACAGCCCTGAAACATCAAATGCTGAAACACGGAACAGCCCTGAAACACAAAATACTGAACCACAAAGCAACTCTGAAACAGAAAGTGCTCAAATACGAAACAACTCTGAAACGCCAAACAGCGCCGCTCTCGCAAGGGCCCGCCCAAATCCTCAGTTGTGTCCTGCACAAAACACGCCCCCGCCCAGCCACAGCCCTCCAGGGGCCCTGCCCCAGGACGTGGTCCGCCTCCTCTCGAAACCGCCATGGACCATCCCAACATGCGGGCGGTGCCCGGGCAAACAAGGGGAGACCTGCACACAAGGTAATTCCTGCACACACGCCGGGGCCCCCGCCGAGTTGTGCGAGCTCCAGTACCTCGTGGCGTACAACCTCGTCAACAACTTCTACTTCAACCTCTTGGCATGGTCGCCCGCCCGCAAGGCCATCGCCATTGGCATCGGGCGAAGAGCATACTGGTGGGACGGGACGGGCGGTGTGCAGGACGCGCACGTGGAGCCCGCGCGGCTGGCCATCCTGTGTGTAGCGTGCGCGCCGAGCGGCCATTTTGCAGTCGCCTTTTTGGACGGGCATTTCTCCATCCGCCTGGCCCAGCACCCGGACACCCGCCTCGCCCGCACGTTTCTGCTGCCCGTGTTCTGCATCCAGTGGTTTCCCGATAGCGTGCACGTGTTGCTCGGCGACTCTGCCGGCCGCATTCTTTTGATGAAGTACGACGGGCGCGCGCTCGACGTGGTGTCGCAGTTGTACGGGTTTTCTCAGCAAATCTGCGGTACGTACCCTCTTTTCCCTCACCCTCTTTTTACCCCCTCTTCTTCTCTTCTTCTCTTGTTCTTTTTTTCTTCTTGCAATACTAACCCCAGGCTTTGCCATTGCCCCGGACTGCAGGCAGGTGGCGGCCGGCGCCAACGAAAACCTTGCTTTGGTGTGGGACGTGGCAGACATGGCCGCCCCTGTGCTTAGGTGCAGGCTCCCCCACGCCTCCGCCGTCAAGGGCATCCAGTTTTGCCCCTGGGCACCCGGGCTTCTCGCCACCGGCGCCGGCAGTAACGACCGCCACCTCCGGTACTGGCACACCCACTCCGGACGGATGCTTTTTGAGCTCGACACGCACCGGCAGATCTCGTCCGTGTGTTGGTGCGTGACGCGCAAGCAGATCTTGGTCACGTTCGGGTACCTGGCGCAGGCGGACCACGTGGTGGCGGCGGTGTACCGGTACCCGGATCACGTGGTGGTGGCCCGGGCGGTGGCCCGCGAGCCGCTTCGGGCGCTCAGCGCCGCCGTGGCCCCGGACCAGGCCTCTTTGGTGATTGCTGCAAATGACGGCACCGTGCGCGTATACAGGCTCTGGCCCGACGCCGCCGGGCGGAAGGGGTTGACGCCGGCCGCGGCCGCCGGCTGCTACGGCAGCACGCTTGTGGAAAACGCCGAGAAAATCGACGTGCCCGTGGCGTTCCGCTGACGGCACCAACCCCTTTTGCTACTGCAGAAAGCGCCCGTGGCTGCCCTTCCGGTACTGCAGGCAGGCCCGCCGTCGCACCCTCACCTACTTGGCCTGGCGGTGACGGTGCTTCCTATCCAATGGCCGCCGACAGCATCCAGGCCGCCGCCGACGGCTCCAACGCCACGATCCTCCTCATGGGCCTCCGCCGCTCCGGCAAGTCGTCGATCTGCAAAGTCGTGTTCCACAACATGCAGCCGCTCGACACGCTCTACCTTGAATCGACGTCAAAACCCACCAGCGAGCAGTTCTCTTCGCTCATCGACTTGGCGGTGATGGAGTTGCCCGGGCAGCTCAACTATTTCGAGCCCACGTACGACAGCGAGCGGCTTTTCTCGAGTGTCGGCGCGTTGGTGTATGTGATTGACTCGCAGGACGAATACCTCAATGCGCTCACCAACCTCTCGACCATCATCGAATTTGCCTACAAGGCCAACCCGCAGATCCACATCGAGGTGCTCATCCACAAGATCGACGGCTTGTCGGAGGACTACCGGATCGACGCGCAGCGGGACATCATGCAGCGCACGGGCGACGAGCTCTTGGACTTGGGCTTGGAGGGCGTGCAGGTGCTGTTCTACTTGACGTCAATCTTCGACCACTCCATCTACGAGGCCTTCCTGCGCATTGTGCAGAAGCTTGTGCCCGAGTTGGCCTCCTTGGAAAACATGTTGGACAACTTGGTTGCCCACCTGTCCATCGACAAGGTGTTTCTCTTTGACGTCAACTCCAAGATCTACGTGGCCACCGACTCGCTGCCCGTGGACATCCAGACCTACGAGGTGTGTGCCGAGTTCATCGACATCACCATGGACTTGGACGACTTGTACGTGGACGCCGACCACCTGCGTGTGCCGCCGCTCAAGGACGGCATCAAGTC
The DNA here is from genome assembly GCA_002893665.1 of Metschnikowia orientalis. Taxonomy (NCBI): domain Eukaryota; kingdom Fungi; phylum Ascomycota; class Pichiomycetes; order Serinales; family Metschnikowiaceae; genus Metschnikowia; species Metschnikowia orientalis. The sequence goes on along the minus strand of NXGZ01000013.1, from coordinate 95,236 downwards.
CGTGTCCCACCTCAACAACGGCTCCGTGATTTACTTGAAGCAGATGATCCGCGGCTTGGCTTTGGTTGCCTTGATCCGCAACGACGACGAGAACGACGACCGCCTGTCGCTGTGCACGACTGCTGCCAACATGGACGAGTTGCTTACGATTATTGACTACAACGTGGGTTGCTTCAAAAACTCCTTGATGAAGATGTGGGAGACCTCGCGCTTCAAGCCACTGTCCTAGGCACTGATGCCTTGATGCCTTTATGTCTTGATGTTTTGATGATGTCTATTCAAAAATTGCTCTCCAAAGATGTCTCTTTGAAGATGTCTTTAATTGGTGTCTCTTTAAAGGTTTCTTTCAACGACATCTTTGAGGAAAAAATCCTGTCTTCCGTTTTTAGTTGATGTCCTCTGCTGGTCGTTGGTCCTTTGCTGCTATCTTTGTGTGTCCCTCTTAAGATGCTTTCCTAATGCTAGTTGTTGATGTCTCTTTCAAGATTATGTCTCTGTCCAGACGAGGTCTCTTTTAGGATGATGTCCTGTGGCTCTAGTAGTTGATCTCTTTTTTGCTAGTTATGAGTATCTTCTTCTGCTAGTTGCTGACGTCTTCTTCTGCTAGTTGCTGGTCTCCTCTTTTGCTAATTGTTGACCTTCTCTGTCGCTGGTCGTTGATGTCATTTCTTACCAGTTGTCAATGGTTTTTGCTACTTCTGGTGTTTCTTTTGAGATGATGTCTAGAAGATGATCTCTTTCAAAGGTATTAATTATAAAATACCTCTTTTTAAGGTGCTGTCTTCTTGTACTAGCTGTTGGTGTTATTTGTTACTGATGTCTTTTTTGCTGGTCGTTGATTCCTCTCGATAGATAATCTCTTTCAAGATGATGTCTGATTCAATGACGCTGTCCTGATGCTAGTGAGTTTATCCTTTTTTGAAGGTAATGTCTCCCTTTCAAAATGACGACTTTTGCTATTGATGTTTTTTACTAGTTGTTGATGTTTCTATTGCGTTTCTGAATGTTGCTGATGTCAACGGTCGCTGAGTCCGATTGCTGGCTCGTTCTAGTCAGAGAATATAGAGACAGGGCTCGCCATCGAGCTTACAACTGCTCTCAGTCTCGGTGGTTCACCTCTGTGCTTTGCAACCTCTTGAAAGGCCTTTCTCTGTTGACTTTTTCGGACTGACCTCAGAGTCTTCAAAGACTGACCTTCAAGAGTCTTCAAAGACTGGGCTTATTGCGAATGACCCTGGGAGTAGTCTAAGACTGACCTCTAAAAGAGTCTTTGAGAACTGATGGGTATAAGAGCTTTCTTTGTTGCTGGCAATGCCTTGTTCCTATAAAAAGAAAGGGTCTTTGAGGGCCCTCCCCAAAAGGTCTAAGGCTACTTTTACTTGCTGCAATGAGCCTTTGGAGTAGTTTCCTCGAAGAATATCTCAATTGACCCTTTCAATCGCTAGCAATGCCTCGTTTATATTCCTATTGTGAATAAAAACGGTCTTTAGCAAGAACATGAATAGTCGTCTCTTTGAAGGCTGCTTTAATTAGCCTTATATCCCACTCTTGTAATTCTTTCATAGACTGTCCTGTCTTTTGTCTCTATAGCTTCAAGAGGACCTGTCTGCTTCTGAATGCCGTACTATATATTCAAAAACCTGTCGCAGAGCCTTTCCTTAGTGTAACATGTTTTCTACTGCTGAATGCCTTTCTATAATTCTATTATCTTGTAGCTATTTATAATCAATTCAGACGCTAAGATATCGAAGAGTCGAGCCGGCAACGACGTTTCTATAAGCGGCAGCATCGTTAGCCCGAGCCCACAATAAATAGTCGTTATTCATGAAGGTGCGGCTGAACCACCGTGCCGTTTACCAGCATTCGTAACCACCGTCAACAACCAAGTTGTGGCCCGTGGTGTACGAGGATGCGGAGTCGGAGGCCAAGTAGAGGATGGAGCCGACAAACTCCTTGGGGTCGGCCATTCTGTGCATTGGGATCTTCGACTCCCAGTTGTCCTTCATCTCGGAGTGGCCCGAGATCACGTTTCTGGTCAAAGGCGTAAGAATGTAGCCTGGCGACAAGGTGTTGACTCTGATGTTGTACTTGGCCCACTCACAAGCCAACGATCTGACCAAGTGGATCACTCCAGCCTTGGACATGTTGTACATGCACTGAGGTTGTGGGTCGTTGACAATGGTACCAGACATGGAACCAATCAAGATGATGGAACCCTTCAAGTTGGCCAGGATCAAGGCTCTGGCAAACGACTGGGCCACGTAGAAGGCACCGAGCGCATTGACTCTCATGATTCCCTCGGCGTTGGTGGCAGGGTACTGCTCGGCGGGGAAATTCTCGGCGTAACCGGCGGTGTTGATCAACAAGTCGGCCACTTTGCCGTGGTGCTCGTTGATCTCGGCAAAAGTCGAGTCCACGTGCTCGGCGTCACCAATGTTGCACGACCAGGCGGAAACCTTGCCAACGGGCGACTCGTGGGCCCCCTTCAAGGTCTCGTGACCCCATGCAAGCACCTCCTTAGCGGCGGCGGTTGTTCTTTCCAAATTGATGTCCACAAGGGCCACGTCAGCACCTTGTGCCAAAAGAGCTCTGGAAAGCACGGAACTCATGCCTCCGGAGCCGCCTGTAATGACAGCCAATCTACCGTCCAATCTAAAGCTTGGAACGACGTTCTCGTAAGAAAAGTTCATGACTAAAATGTGTTGTGTGGGAAGATGTGTTGTGGGGTGGTTTGAATCGACTGGGGTGAGAAGACACAAACAAAAAGTTAAGAAGTTGGAAACACTTGGCAAAAAAAAAGCTGGTGGAGGAGGGAGTGGGCCCCTATATATATATATATTGAGGGGGAGTGGGCAAAACGTGATGTGGTGATGCAGACGGATAAGGCAGAAAAAGCAATTCAACAAGCGAAGCCGGTGAGAAAAAAAAAAAAAAATAATAATAATAACATTTGTCGGTAATAGGAAGGACCGAAACGTATAGAAAGTACACAGATAAGAATAGAAGCGGGCGGGAGTAATTGTGTCGTCAGCAGACAAAAAGAAAAAAGCTTGGGTGCTGGTTCGAAAAGCGGAGACGAAAGGCGGGGCGGGGGCTCGAGGCGAGGCATTCCGGTAGCAAAAGCCATGACCCCGGCGGCTACGACGGCGCTGCGACGGCGGTGAAACGACGCCGAAACCGTGCTGAAACCCGCCTGTAACCGGTCCGAAACCTGTCTGAAACCTGTCTGAAACCTGTTCGAAACTCGCCTGAAACTCCTCTGAAACTCCTCTGAAACTCCTCTGAAACCGCACAGCTAACGGCCCTACGATGCCACCACTGGTCCCCGCGCCCGCCCATGCCGCAGGTGGGTGCGGCACAGCCCTAGCCGGCAGCCAGCACAAGGCGGCGGCACGTGACCGGCCGCCAATTTCGTCGGGCCCCATGGCGCCACCCCGGCAAAACCGCCCCCGCAACGCCTGAAAACTGGGCGAGAGGGGAGCCTCGGCGGCGTGACAAGCACGGCTCGGAGATCGGATTCGGAGACGGAGCGCGCGCCGTGCAGGAGCAGAGAAAAAAGAAAGAAGCGCGCTGAGAAGAAAAGTGCAAAACGAGAAAAAGAAACAAACGCTTGGTGACGACAGGTTTCGCGTGGTGACGAAAGCGGCGCGCGCGGCCGCTTAAAGCTGGCCGAAAAGGGCCACCAGTGCGAATGGGCGCGGCCTCAGCGCTGGGACCACAGTGAAACGGGGTTCGAACAGGGATGAAACGGGGCTCTAACAGGGATGAAACGGGACTCGAACAGGGGTGAAACGCCGCTCAAACACGGATGAAACACCGCTCCAACGCAAATAGAACATGGCCCAAACTTCTCTGAAACGATGCCCATCTCCATCCCACAGCCTGGATTTTACGCACCAAACATGCCGCGGCCGCAGAGCATATGCCCTGGTGTACGGGTCTGGCACACCCCGATCCTTTTATCAATCGTCTTTTGTTGCAGCTGGCCCAGATGTAGGGGCTCTTGTCTTATCGAGATCGCCGGTTTTGGCTAATTTCGGCCGCTGTATTCAGGAACTTTTGTGCGATTGGAGCAAAAAGGCGAAACTACTGCAAAAGCAATACCTCGTCAACTACAAATGCTTTCATTTGTTCGAATCTAATCAACTTGGGAGCAAGACTCAGACCTGACACGGCCTAATGTCTGATGTTTCTACAAAAAGACATTTTTCCGGCCACGTGGACAATGCCTAGGCATTGTCGAGGTCACACCCGTGCATCCGGCATGGGTCCAGATCGTTCGGACGCTTGTACGAAGGAACCAGCACCAACAAGGCGTCCCGTGCATTGGTCTACCTGCACCTGGTATCACTAACAACGATCTACACCTGTCTTTTTCAGAGTGATGTGGCCTAACGCTCCATTACCGTGGGTCTGCCATATAAGCCCCATTGTGCAGTCCGTTAGCTCATCGGAGTCGTGCCGGCCCCATGCTTACGTCATACCGTCAAGACTGCATTCCGGCTGTGCATTTCACTATCCTCAGCCCTGTCATCAGGGGCTCAACGACGAGTCCTCAGAGTGGTGCTGACCGGTGCCGCTGGACGAAACAGCCGGTACTGCATATAGCGAACCGGTGCCCACCGGCCTGGTTTCTATCTCTAGTCCACTCAGCCAAGTCAGGCAGTGCTTTTGATAGCCAGCCCTCAAACGCAAGCAGTGGCAGTACCTACGTTGCACGAATCGTAAATGTTAGCAATGTCAGCTCCGTACTGCACACACGCGTCCGGAAAATCTGTTTTTCCGTAAATGCGAGCAAACCAGATCCGCCTGCAGCTGTTGCTTTAGTTTGGTAGTTGTTTGGACCAACCCTTACTTGCTGCTGTCCTTTGATGATAACCTTCATTGCTTCGTTGTCTTGCTGTTTGCCAGGATAATTTTGGTCATCGGCCTACTCGAATGCTTAGGCATTCTGACCGGGCCCTACATCCGGACTGAAACGTATCGTATTATTAGTATGGGTGAAGATATATTGGTTGACCAGCCAGCGACCTCCCACGCTCCACTCAAGCGTTGCAAGTTTGAAAAGCTGATTATTTTGCGTAGGCTTTTTCTTGTTTTTCCTGCTGAGCACGAAGGTTTTCCAAGTTCTTGGCATCCTTCAATGCCTGTTTCCTGTCGAAACGGGCGTTGGCCCAGAGACGTAAGTTCTCTCCGTAGAAAATGCAAAACAAGGGGAATGGAATACCCAACAAAATGGCCAAAAATGCAAAAAGGGTGTTGCCCCAGCCGTAGTTGAGAGCATCGTACATGGGAGGGGCGAAAAGGGGGAAGGCAAATCCAAACAAAGACCGGAACACTGCTGCTGCGGCCACAGACGAGGCAGCAAATCTGTTGTTCATGTCAATGAGATAAAGCTGGATGGTTTGGAAAACGGCCACCATGACAAAACCGAAAATACCCGAGCCCAAGGCTGGAACCATCCAGTGAACTTTGAATTGCGCACCCCATCCGTAAATGATCAAGCCACAAGGGATTCCCACTCCGCATGAAACAAGCCATGGCAATCTGAACTCGGGCTTAGAAACACCTCCGTTTTTCTTGATAAGTGACCGGTAAGTGTGAGAAATGGCAAACTGAAAGAATATGGTTCCCAACACAAAGCCAACACCAAGAGGCAAGTACATAAGCCCTGCAATATTGGTAGAGTAGCCGTAGTTCTTTTTGAACACCGTGGGGAAGGTAACAATCATCAAGTACATGAAACCGTAGCAGAAAGCCATGAACAATCCTAGCCCGAAAACCATGGGGTGGCCGGTCAAAAGCAAGATTGGGCGCAGCACTGTTGTCGTTAACTTGCTGATTGTACTTTCACCATCGGCGATCTCGTAAATAGTGTGGAGATGCTCATTACCGGTCAGTTTCCGCAAGGCAACTGCTTTTTTTCTCAAGATACGTGGTGCGTAGGTCTCTCTGAAAAAGACAAGACCCCAGACTGCCACAGCAAAATTGAAGATGGCCAAAACATAGAAACACCAATGCCAAGACTTTCCGGTGACAATAAAACTGGAGATGACTGGTGCAATAACGGGACCAAGGGTGGGGCCCAAAGAGTAGACTGAGAGTGCAAATTGACGCTGGTCATCTGACCACAAGTCAGCTAGTGTGCCGGCTCCGACGTTCAATGGGGCACAGCCACCAAGACCGCCTAAGAAGCGGAGAACACAGAGTTGAGCTGGGGTCTTTACAAACCCGCAGCACAAGTTGAAGATCGCAGTGATCCAGATCGACACATGCAAAACTGGCATTCTTCCTATGTGGTGCGACTCGGATAATGGGGCAATAAGCAAGGGGCCCAAAGCCCAAGCCAAAACCATGATCGACACCGACAATGATTCAACGGAACTCTTTGTGATGCCAAGACTTTCGGATATTTCAGGCATAGCAGGAGAGAGAATCGAAGAGGACATTGGCGAGATCAAAGAGTACACAGCAACGATGGCTGTTTGATTGAGCTTGTTTGCGTGAGACCAGTTTCTGGGGTTCATGGGGTCATCGTGGCCCTCCCAAGTTACGAGCTCAGGGTCAATGTCTTTGAATTCTTCTCCGGCATCCTTTGTGGGCACAGGCTCATCGGGTAGCTGGTCATACCTGCAGACATCATCAGGGGAGTCGCCAAATTCGCCATCACCCAAGGCCTCGAGATCACCATTTTCATATTCTTTCATGTGGGATGCAGACCTGGAGACCCGCCTCAGCAAGGTATCGAGAATAGCCGACCGCGAGCGGCAGCGGCTCAACGAAATGTCATCATCTTTCATGTCGCCGTAGATATCTTTGATACTCAAGCCGTCGGAGGCGTTGGTGTTTGAGCGGCGGACACCCGAGTTTCCGGAGAGTGTTTTGTATATCTGTTTCAAGTATCCATCTTGTTCTGGGTCCTCCGCTTGAATGTGCTTGGGCTCGTCGTGAGATAAAGTCGAGGAATCATCCGAGACAGTCGACATTTTGATTGAGAGTTTGGGAAATGGAATGAAGTGTGCTGTAGTCGTAAGCGAAAGATTTTAGACTCGCACGAGGGGACCAGGGATAATTATACTTTTTCATGCTTCCAGAGAAGCAATCGGCTAATGGGCTGCGGCTCACCCATTTGCAGGGTTTCGGGGATTCAGCCGCTTGCTCCATGCAGTATTATTCGGGGAAAAATCTGTTTTAGGCGAATTTTATGCGCCGGCGGAAACCACACCGCCATTCCCGAGAGAATCTTGCATGCTGGACGCTGTCAAGGGCGAATAGGCGCCAATACAGAGGCAACCCACACGGAGTCTCACGCATTCGGAAAGGGATCCGAGCCGGCCACATCCGCAGAATACCCCAACCCATTTAATCCGGGCGCTAGCCTGCCGCCGATTGAACGCCAAAATGGCTGAGCGGTGCTCAGCTCGCCGACTGTCCAGTCAGTGCATCCAAAGATGGAAAAATGCTGAAACTAAGACCCCCGATGGAGGCATAGCCCGGCTGAAATTCCAGGCAAGGCTGAGCCGAGCCGATGGTGCGTCGGGGAATCGGCACCCCGGTGCGCACGTGACGCGGACCAGGGGCCTCGCACCTGCTAGAAATGGAAGCTTTGCCGAGCGCGAACCAACCCTTAATTGAAAAGAAGAATCTGGAAGGGGGCTGTATCAGCCGCCTTTTCTCCCACATGGCAGCAAACTCGTCGGTTTCCTCGGCTCAGCCCGCCCCTTGAAATGGAAAGTTAGGGTAATTCCCCCAAACAACATAGAAATTGTTCCGAAGGCTTTCCAAACAACAAAGAGAATGTCCCGAAGGCTTCCCCAAACTGAAAGGGTTGCCAGGAAGGCATGAATTCGAAGCCCCTGAGTTGGCACCTGGGACCATTGGGAGCTGGCTCATAATCCACGGTCCGGGACCTCGGTTCGAGCCTTATTGACGGCACCTTTCCCACGCCACGAAAGCCCACAAACCCAGAAAAGCAGGCGGCTCAACAAACACCAAAAACAGACACCAAAAGCACAGTGGTTTTTGCAGCACCGAGGGACGGGGAGGGCGCACGTGACGCCGCGAGAGGAGCGCGGGAGTCCACTTTGTGTGCAGGCGCCCGTGCCCTGCCGTTTCTTTTTCGCGCCGACTCGTTTACTCGTCTGGTCGTATAGGCCACGCGCGTTCTGCCTCATCTACCTGCTCAACCTGGTATTTATTTTGCGCACTCCCTCCATCTACGCCTCCCACTGTCACCTTCAACATGGTTAGGTATGTTTCCAGTTTGTGCGGCGCAGTTTTGCCCGGTGGCCAGCTTCTAGTCGCCAGAATGCTTACTAACAAAACAGTGCTGTCTATCACGACTACTCTGGGTTTTCCAACGTCACGACTTTTTCGGACGCTTACAGAAACTTCGACACAATCAGCACGCTCAACCCCGTGGAGAAGTTATGGGGTGCCTACTACTACTGGATGGACAATGACGTGCTTGCCACGGGCTTGTTTTTTTTCTTGATGCACGAGATCATGTACTTCGGCCGTTGTCTCCCATGGGCCATCATTGACCGTATCCCCTACTTCAAGAAATACAAGATCCAGGACTCGAAGGTTCCCAGCAACAAGGAGCAATGGGAGTGTCTCAAGTCCGTGTTGACCTCCCATTTCATGGTGGAGGCGTTCCCCATTTGGTTCTTCCACCCCATCAGTGCCAAGATTGGAATGTCCTTTGACCTCCCATTCCCATCTTGGACCAAAGTCCTCTGCCAGTTGGCGATTTTCTTTGTCATGGAGGATGCTTGGCACTACTGGCTCCACAGGGGCTTGCACTACGGTGTGTTTTACAAGTACATCCACAAGCAACACCACCGCTACGCTGCTCCTTTCGGCTTGGCCGCCGAGTACGCTCACCCTGCTGAGGTCGCCTTGTTGGGAATTGGAACCGTGGGGCTCCCCATGGTGTGGTGCTACTTCACCCAGGACTTGCATTTGTTCACCATTTCTCTCTGGATTTGCTTGAGACTTTTCCAAGCCGTGGACGCCCACTCTGGTTACGAGTTCCCAACGTCATTGCACAGGTTCTTGCCATTCTGGGCCGGAGCAGACCACCACGACGAACACCATCACTACTTCATTGGCTCTTACTCCTCGAGTTTCAGATGGTGGGACTTTTTCTTGGACACTGAGGCTGGTCCTAAAGGCAAAGAGCTGAGAGAGAGCAGGATGAAGGCCAAGGCTGAAAAGAAACTCCAGTAGGCCTCCCATTGTTCTTCTGCAGCCGTGCTCCTAATAGAAACTCCATGAAGAAGAGTGTTTGTGCTGAATCCTTATCGTCAACTACACGAAACTGATCCCTCAGTTCCAAATGCTTACCCGGGCACATATATATTCTAAAAACATAATTCATCAAGGATCGAAGCACACTGCGTAGAACCCGCATTCGACTATCCACGCCCGACTATCAGCTTCAAGCCCACTTGGTACCTCCAGCCATGCCCTACTTGCTTTCAGATTCCAAGCTTTGGCTTCTAGACCACTCTAAAAACTCCTTTCTTTTAGCCCTCACATCCAAGAAGTCCACCCTAGTCTCTAGGAACTCGTATTCGGAGTACCCGAGCTGCTTTGTTGCCACCATGGCCTCGCCGGTTTCGATTGGCAGTAAGTACTTTTTCAATGGAGCCACCCTGGAGCCATCGATTAGCGATAGTTTCGCCGTGTTTGCTTTGATAGTGGAGAAGTTGAGCAAAATGAGACCAACAATGAGCTCCAAGACAATATCTTTGGGTAGCGTCGCCGAGGATAGGAGCTGGTGGTGCTCATAAGACGAGTATGCGGCGTGAAGGAGAAACACACAGCCAAGAATGGAGGCGGACATGGGGGAGATGAACGGTGGTGATGGTGGTGGCGGTGGTGAAACGGAGATGAAACGGAGATGAAACGGAGATGAAACGGAGATGAAACGGAGATGAAACGGAGATGAAACGGAGATGAAACGGAGATGAAACGGAGAAACGCTGAAACAGGGGTGAACCGGAGTTGAAACGCTGTTGAAACGGAGATGGAGGTGAATGGAGGTGAAAGCAAATCACAGAACGAAGCTCAGAAGAGGAAGTTGCACAGTTGACCGCAGCCCAGCAAAGAGGAGAGCGCGCTTCCAGCGTCAGCAAACCCGGACATCCCTAGGATCCATCCTGGAGCTCCAACACCCTCTTTCTCCATCTGACACAATTAAAAAAAGACGAGTACGACCAGGTCAAGTCGTGGGCACCCTGCATGAACCCCGTGTACTTGTTGAACTGCTCCAGCATGTAGCCGTGAGGAGAAATGTGGAGGCGGACCTTCTTTAGGAAAGAGTCGGCCAAAAACATGGACCGGTCTACGAATTCCGACCACTCGCGGGATCCGTGGACCAAAACGGGCTGCTCAAAAGAGTCCGGGCTCGACTTCGACTTCAACCCCAACACGCGGGTGAAGGTGTCCAAGCCCGTGGTGTCGATGTCGCTCTTGTCGCTCCATTTCTTGTAGAGCATCTTGTAAATGACCTCTGCAGCAGACGCCGTGCAAATAAACCAGGGGTTGCCCTCCGAGGTGTCGTACCCGTTGTAAACATCTTCAGGGTACCGTCCTAGCGCCACACCATTGGGCCCGGCATTGATGGGGTAGAGCTTCTGCATAATGAGAAGCATAGTGCCAATGGTATTGAGGATGTGACGGTCGTCCACATCAAAAGGCACCAGAGCGGTGTGGCCAAAGTCCATGTTGTGGGCGTGTAGGGCCGCCAAAAGACTGGCAGCGTCCAAGCCACTGCGCAGGCGGAGGTTAGGGGTCTCGACTATGTGCAAGGGCCCAAAGTAGCCTGTGTTTGGGTCGGTGATGTAGTCGTTGAGCTCGACAAACGAGGCCTCCAAGCTCAGCGCATAGTCTTGTTGGCCCTGGGCCTTGGCTAGCAAAACGCCCTCCCGGAGGGCCCTCAACTGCACTAGCGACGTGAAGAAGTGCATGTCGTTCACCTCCTCCCAGAGATCAAACAGCGACGACTTCCAGTTCTCCTGGATATACTCCAAGTCGGGCCGCACAATTTCGTGGTAGATGTACGTCTCGTTGAGGCTGGCGTCTTCGAAGGTGGAGTTTGTCGCCCGGAGAAGATACATGTAGTTGACGATGGTCAGGACGCGGAGTGCAGGGCCGTCTGCCTGGGGTCTTCCCCAGTCGGCGTCAAACGGCGTGAGGTCGTGCTCGAACTTGGGTTCTCCCAAGCCCTTGCGGTCCTGAAAACCACCCGATCGGTTGGCGAGTCGTTGCAAACGGTGGTTGGCTTTGATGTACAGCTCAATCACGTGCTTCAAGTCGGGGGCCCCCGAGTCGAGAATGTGGTAGATCAAGGAGCGGATCGTGAGCGCCGAGTCTCGTGTCCAGGTGTAGAAGTAGTTTGGGTGCAGTTTCAGGGGCGACGCTATGACCACGCCGTCGGGAATTCCGGGCCCGCCGATGTTTTTGAGGAGATACTGCAAAGCCAAATCTGCTTGAGTTTCAGTCCACGTGTCGAAATCCGCCTCCAGGTCTGCGGGGGAGGCCTCCTTTTGCAGCGGCCTGTTTTTGAACCTCTCTAAATTTCCTAGGGGCATTAGCTGCTGTACAAGCGAGCTGGGAAGAAATAGTGCCATGGCCGTGGCAAGCAAAACAAAGAAAACGGGCCTCATAGAGAATTAGTGCAGTCTTGAGCAGGAACTGGGAACTGACAATGGTGAGTATGAGTCAGAGTATCAATATGTTAGATCTTGTCCAAGTGGATGTTTGACCTTTTGGTGTTTAATAATTGATGTTGACCTTTTGGTGTTTAATAATTGATGTTTGACCTTTTGGTGACCAGAGGCTATGGAAGCTTGACTTTAGGTGGTCTGGCTTTTAGACCACGTTTCCTGCGATTTGCAGTTTAGATCAAGCTGCAGTTTCTAGACGGCTGGGTTCGGAAAGACTTTTCCTTATTGCTTCTTTGCCAACTATCTTACTAGTTGCAGATTCCAGTTTGTGTTTCGAAGCTTTTAAGTAATGGGGATGTGACACAGTAACTTTGATTAGTTGACAAGTGGCGCAAAAACAAAAGAATCTGTCACGCCTTAAGAAAATCTTTGGTTTAGTAAAACAGTTGGGAGTAGTGGGGCATAAAAGTCACTTAGCCCCTCAGAGGCAATTGCTTATCGCTGGATCTGGGGTAATGCACCAACAGTTGCGATCATGCACAGTGGCTGCAGGAGCACAGATAGAAAAGGCTGCGAAATCCCAGCAAAACTATAAAAGGGCGGGCTTCTGTCACAAGAAAATTGCAAAATGCTAGCTATTTTTGACGGCAGCACGCAGGCGGAGTCAGGCTGAGCAAACGGTGGGCTAGGTCGGTTTCTTCTTTAGCGATGTTCCGGTGTGGGAAAAGCGGTGGACCCAGGCCTTTTGGGCGGATTCCGCGCCTTATATAGCACCGGTCCGTGCGGTGTAAAAACGGACACAAACTTGCCCATTGAAGGGGCTTTTGTGACGTTTGACACTTGTTTCAGAGTCAACTTGCCTGCATTCAGGCGCCTCTGATGGTCCAGCCCCTTGGGCCGTCTGCGCGTATAAAAAGAGGTGTAATGCCAGGAACCATAAAATGATATCAGATTATCAGAAATTGTAAAACGACACGTATGAATATTTAGAAGGACGCAGAAAAGTAAATCCATAAGACTTTTGATAATATCTTGTCCTATGATACATTACTATTGGGAATGAAAATAACATTTTTCTAATTCAGCACTCGTTTGACTTTTTCTTGAATTCTAATTATCAAATTATTCCAACACAACTCTCATTACGTTCAGACTAAAATCAAAGTGAGTTACTAAGTCTGAAACTAGGAGGAGTTTGAGACAGGTGGATTCTGAAATCCGAGAAGAAAAGCGATCTTTAAATCGGCAGTGTCCCAAACAGACCACTCCCATTCAAGGCGCTTCTATTCGTAATCTTCATTGTTACGTCAAACTCAAAATTATTTTAAGTTGCTTTCAAGAACATCATTTCTGTCACAATAACTCTAAAATAGTTTGCACGAACATTTACTTTTCAAATCTAAGTCCCTTCATTTCATAATAAAATCTTTATTTTTAAAGGATTTGGACAGCCAGACCATACCAATGAGGTGATGATTCCTTTTCATTGGTATAAAGTGGATTCCTTTATCGATACAGAGCGGATTTTCTTCTTATTAATACAAAGAAGAAGGTAAGCTAAACAACTGAAGAGTCGGGCTTCTTTGCTGGATCTCGAGCTACTTATGTCCGAGTTTAGGGGCAGCTGCAAGTATTCTATTGATTTGCTTTATTGCAATGAAGGGAGATTGATGTTCAAGCTCCTGAGGTTGATATGAAATGAAAATCGTCACCTGATCTAGCTGCTTACATTCGTCAACAAATTTTGCAGCTGGAAGATCTTTTTTGGCTAGTAAAGCAGTGACACACGGCTCATACATCATGAGGTTCTTATAGGCACAGCTTTTCAAGACTTGGGTCTCAAGATTCAGTTCTATTAAGCGTAAATATCTAGATTGTATAGAAGCACAGCCTAGAGACGTCTTTCGAGAACTTGGGAAAGCTGGGCCACCGATTGTATCAGCTGTTGCGAGAGCCTGGCACAATGAATTTCTTTCAAGTGAAATTAACCGATGTTTTAATTATAGGGAGGAATTTATCGTGTCAAAAAAGGAACTGGTCAACCCAAAAAGCAAAGCATCCTCAGGCACAGATGTCAAATTGATAAGCCTCCAATTTACTGGATAGTAGAAGTTTCTGGATACACTGGGATCGTAGCGTTTTAATCTTGAAACAATTTTAGGAATTTCTCAGGATTTATCTAAGGTCTTGGTATGATGGGGGGGATTCGGGTATCCTTTACAAGAACCTAATGAACTCATTTCCCCTGGTATGAGCAACTTCCTGCCACAAGCACTTGTCAAACAATCATTACGGCAAGCGCTACTGGAGATCTTCTTCACATTAACTTTCAACCGATTGATTAAACAGTATATAGTAGAATCACTCTATCTCCAAAATATTTTTCCCTTTTAAATCATAAACCATTATTTAATCTGTTACTTATACGTATTCTATTGAGTTCTGTTTATAGATCAATTTCTAGAAATGTACCTACTTAGTTATTCATTTCTATTATTAATTTCAATACTTTCTTTTACTTGCTTTAATTAATCCACTATCTTTAATTTTCTGACTGTCATAATCAATAATTTTTGATGCACTCAATTGTTAAAGCATCAGCTAGTCACAATCAAAGAGCTTTCGTTGACCAAAGATGTCGCTTTTATTAAAAAGGTAGCTACTATTAAAAAGGTAGCTATAGTTGAAAAAGTAGCTTCAATTAAAAAGCTAATTAAATAGGCAGCTTCAATTAAAAAGCTAATTAAAAAGATAGCTTCAATCAAAAAGGTTGCTTCAATCTAAGAGGTAGCTTCATTGAAGCATCAACGAGCCTTTTATTCTTAATTCTTCTGACGTTCTTTTTTCTTTGTATTTGATTAAGATACTCTACTTTTCTAAAATTCCAGTTTATATTCTACTTCATTCCTTTCGTTTGTATACATTTTTGGCTAGATAACTTCTAATTCTTTTTCACGATCTTTTACTGTATACTTTTTCTACTTTATTAATACTTGTTGCTTTATGACTTGAAATTCAATCTTTCAATTAATACTATGCACAGCTGATTGTATTTCAAATCTAATACTTTCTATTTGAAACACAATATTTTGGTAAATGATCCAATAGTTCGTTCTTTAAGATTAAGAAAATTCCAATAATTTTCAAAATTAAGCTTTTATCATTTTCGGGTTATCTTGAATTCTGCAAATTCCCCATTTTAAATATTATATAATATGTTGCAAAGGAAGATGATCCTTATATTCGTAGATTTTGAAATCGATTTATTTCCTTTTGAATTTAGAGATCCCTTAACCTCAATACTCTTGTCGATCAAAACTGGCATTTGCTGACTTTGCTATATCTCATTGGTCAGTATCACACTGCATCTAGATCTATAATTACTAGGGCCAAAAGGGTCGCTTCTCAACAGTGGCAATGGCGTCAAGGAACATTTAGTGTTGAGACTGAAGAAGTCCTTATATGGCTTGAAGCTGGCACCGAGAGTGTGGCATACAGTCATTCAACAATCTGTAAAAGGAGTTGGGGTTGAGGTGTGTATCAGAAAACTGCCTCTACAATTACATCGAGGGAAATTTAGTTTGATAGCGCTATACGTTGAAGACTTCCTAGTTTTGGGACCAACGAAGAAATTGTGAAGAAAACACAAGATGAACTATCCGAGAAGTTGTTTGCCTAATTTTATTATTTCACAATAATTCTGCTGTCTGACAATTTTGAAATAAGGAAGGCACAGAGCTTAGCCATTAGCAATAATCTTGTTTCTATTCATTCAAGAATGCAAAAAGTATATAGAACAAGCGTTCCCATACCCAAACAAAGTAATCTGTATACTTTGTTTTTAGTCCATATACCTTTAATTAATTTATTACTGTTAATTTCTTATACATATTTAATTGGAAAGTAATTATTTAACTTGTTTCATTATAAATGATAGTAGAACAAGGCTATATAAGTGATTTTTAGGAAGTTCTGTCATTGCACAGCATGAAAAATATGGATTCCAAACGTAGATCCAGCACACAATAAAAACAAGTTCTCAAAAGTCTTCAAGTTCATTATCAATTGACCACAATTTCGGTTTTCATTTAACTAAAAGGATTCTTTAGTCGAAAGCCCTATTTTATAGGGAGATTGAAACAAAATTTGCTTATTGACAAATTGTGAGAGAGTACCAACACTAACTAGCCTTTGAGAAAGGTTATAATGTGATTTTATAATCACTGCTTGCTACATGAATCGGCTGCAATTAATCTAGATATAAAAAAATAGGTTTATTTCCATATTCAGGTTTATTTTTGAAGATAGTTCAAACCAGCATCCATATTCATGGTACAAAAAAACAGAGAATAAAAGTGATAACAGTGAGAAAACAAGAAATTTATAAAAAGAACCTAGTTATAAAAATGTAATAAAAGCTACAGAATACTGTGAATTAGATGTTTTAGCAATGGAACAAAATGGATAGAATTTAAATAATTCATAAAAGAAAATTTAAGGATGACAATAAATAGAAATACATTTCCTTTATAATTAAGTATGAATTTAATGCAAGCAACATTTAGTAAGAATGTAGAGTTAGATCATACCCTGATCCGTACCATGCAAACAGAATCACATCTTCTAAATACATCTTCTCATTACATCTTCTAAATCTCTTGTTATTGATATAGAATTCAATACACTTTCTCCTGTCGCTTTATTTACATTTTTTCTGGCCTTGGGTATTGATGAACTCCGGATTGACGCCCTTTCTAAACATCCAAACTCATCAATCACCCACCACGGAGGTCTCGACGGAAGTCATGTTTGCAAAGTCGCGAGGCTCGCTGGTATAACACTCCGGGCGGCGGTCCAAAATCTCAGCGAGTTCGTCGTCGGTGATGATGCTAGCATCGGGCCCGGTCAGGCCCAAAAGAATCTCGTTGATGGAAGGCTCCTCGGCCTTCAGGTCCAGGCCGTCCACGTAGGAAAGAAGCCGGGAGATCTCCGGCAACAAGCGAAGCAGGGTCATGTCGTCGACCTCGACATTGTCGGCCTTGAGGCGCTCGGCAATCTGGAACTTGTTCAGCTGGATGACCATTTTCTCGAGCGCCCGCTTGCCAAAACTGCGGAGAATCAAGACCTCCTCCACGGAGTTCTTGACCACAAAGCGCACGATCTTGACCGGCTTGGTCTGGCCTATGCGGTGCACGCGGCCAATGGCCTGGATGTCCATCTGCGGGTTCCAGTCGTTGTCGAACAAAATCACGGTGTCGGCCTCGACCAAGTTGAGCCCCAAGCCGCCGGCCCGCGTGGTGAGCAAGAACACGCTGCTGGCGCCGTGGCCCTTTTTCTTGAACTCGTCGATTTCCGTGTTGCGCTCCTCGTTGCCCATGTCGCCGCAGAGCATGCTGTGGGGAATGTGCTCGGCGTCGAGGACCAAGCTGATCAAGTCCAACACCCGCGTGAACTGCGAGAACACCAACACCCGGTGGCCCGCTTGCAAGAGCGGCTTGATGAGCCGGTGGAGCATCTGCATCTTGCCGCTGTGCCGGAGCATGAGCTCCACGAGCCGCATGTCCTGCTGCTGCATCTTGTCCTCGGTCAAGCCTCGGCCCGACGTCTGGAACGGGTAGTAGTAGATGTAGTGGGTGCCGCAGACGTTGCGGAGTTGCATGAGCGGGTTGAGCAACGAGAGCGTGCGGAGCTCCCGCTCGATGCGGCTGATCTGGCTGTTGATCTTGGCCACTTTTTGTTCGTGCTCCGACAACTCGTCGTCCGACACTTCGATCACCTCGGCCTCGATGTCTGACCGGAACTCGTCTTCGGACGGCTCCTCGGTTTCGGCGCTGCCGCTGTCCGCTTCTGCGCTTTCCTCGAGATCGATTGTGTCGATTTTCTTGAGGCCGGGATCAGATCTGTCGGAATCGGTTTCCTTCGAGTCAAAATCAGAATCAGTCTTGTCGGAACTGGCCTTTTCAAGGCCAAGATCTGGATCTATCTGGTCGGAGTCGGTTTTCTTAGGCTCTTGCTCAATCTTGTTGGAGTCGGTCTTATTATGGGAGTCATCAGTGTTGTGCAACCCGCCTCCTATCAAAACGTCTAGTTCGGCATGGGCTGCCTGAATGTGAGGTTCTCTCTTAATCGGCGCTTGGACAGTCTGGCCTCCTGGCTGGTACGCTGGTTTAGCAACTTCTTGGGTTAAGTGGTGAGGCTGGGGAAGGTGTTCGGTAGGGCGGTGGATATGTTGGCTGCCTGTCAGATAAGCCGGTTGGCCATTTTGAACCGGGTAATTTTGGGGAGCCAGGCCATTTTGGGGAATCGGGCCATTTTGAAGAAGGTGGCTATTTTGAGGAACCGGGCCATTTTGAATAAGGTGGTCATTTTGAAGAAGGTGGGCATTTTGAAGAAGGTGGCCATTTTGAAGAAGGTGGCCATTTTGAAGAAGGTGGCCATTTTGAAGAAGGTGGCCATTTTGAACTTGTTGAAATTCATTTTGTAAAAAATGGCGATTCTGATTCTGTTGAGAACCAGCAGGTTCAGCAGAATGTAGATCTTGGCGGCTTTCTGAAATTATGGGTCGAGCCGTGTTTGGATGAAAATGATGATGGATGAATTGAGTGCCCGGTCTTTCAGGCGGGATGGTGTTTTGGCCCTGTTTTGCCGATGGGCGGTTCTTAAGCTGGTCCACCACATCAGGTTTAGCCGGCTTCAGGTCAACATTTTGGGACTCCTCTTTTTTGAAGTCAGACTCTTTTTTCAAGTCAGGCTCCTCTAGTTTCTCGTCCTGGCCCTTAGTCTGGCTCTTAGTCTGGCCCTTAGTCTGGCTCTTAGTCTGGTCCGGCCCGGACTTGGGACGCTTTTTCGGGCCAGCGGCCCCCGCGGGCTTCCGCTTGCCGCTGTTTCGAAGCACCCGCCCATTGTAGGCGTCGTCCTGCTCCACAGCCCTCTGGTCAATGACCACCGGCTGCTGAAACACGCTCAACTCGTCGTCGTTGTACTTTGCGTGACGAATGCGCTTGGCGCCGATCTTGGACCCCCGTCCAAAATGCTCGGCCAACACCCGGTCCACTAGGTCCAAGTCGGCGGCACAGCAGAACATGGCCGGCTCCTTGTTCAAAAGATACTCCTTCACGTTCAACTCCAAGAGCTTCGGCACAAGGCGCTTGTTCATGGTGGCCTCGGTCAACGCCTTCTGGAGCGGGCTGTTGCTGACGTACACAATGTACTCCTTTTTCGGCGGAAGGTCCTTGATGGCCTGGGCCTTCAAGCGGCGGAGCATGAACGGCTTCAAGATCACGTGCAAGTTCTTCACCAACTCGCCTTGCACCTTGGCCTTGACCTGCTGCTGCTCGGCCTTGGTCGAGAAGTGCGTGCCGGCCACCACGTCGTCGAAGTTGAACCACAGCTGGAAGAGCTCGGGGTCCGTGAACACGTCCGGGAGAATGAAGTTGAGCAACGACCAGAGCTCGCGGAGGTTGTTCTGCAACGGCGTGCCCGTGAGAAGAAGCCGGTTGCCGGTGCGGAGCTTCTTGAGGAACCGCATGAGGAGCGACTCGAAGTTCTTGAGCCGGTGGCCCTCGTCCACGGTGAGGTACTTCCAGCAGATGCGCTGGAACGACCGGAAGTCGCGGATGATCAACTCGTACGTGGTGATCACCACGTGCTGTTTCATTTTCTGCCGGAGCTTGATCTGCGTGCGTTCCTCCTTGCTGCCGATGTACTTGAGCACCCTGACTTTGGGCGCAAACCGGGCGAACTCCGCCTCCCAGTTGTTGATGGTCGAGAGCGGCACCACCACCAAAAACGGCCCCCGGATCCGGTTCTCGATGAGATGTGCGTAGAGCGCTATGCACTGGAGCGTTTTGCCGAGGCCCATTTCGTCCGCCAAGATCCCGTTGAGCCCGTTTTCGTACAACGACACGAGCCACTCGAGCCCGTCCAACTGGTAGTCTTTCATCACGCACCCGCTGACCAACGCCGGCTGCGTTTGGCTGTGGCCGGTCTGCGCCTTTTCGATGGCCTGCTTGGTCCGCCGCGTCGACTCCGACACCGCCGTGTACTGCGGCGCTTTGGCGGGGCGGGGTTTTGGCGCCGTCTTTTTTTTGCGGGCCACTTTGGCGGTTTTTGGCGTTGTCCCGTGCTGGAGATTGCGGGCCGACCGCCGCACCTGGATCATCTCAAGCAGCAGATCGGAGTCGGCGTCTTCCATGGTGATTTCCTCGATGTCGGGGTCCGAGTCCACTCGGGTGGTATCTGGGTCTGGGACTTCCTCGATTTCTGGGACTTGCTCAACTTCTGAGTCTTCCTCGCCTTGTGGAGCTTCCTCGACTGTCTCGACTTCTTGCGGCTCGTGCGGCAAGTTCTCCTGGGCTTCGTGGAACTCGTCCTCGGAGCTGCTGGCCGCCTCGGCGTTTTTCTTCTTCTCCAAGGCCCGTTCCATCATATTGTCCAAGATGATCTGCGAGTACACCTGAGATCTCTGCACCAACTGGTTGAGCCGCGAGAGCTTTTCGTCGACCGAGAGCGCGTTAAAGCGGCGCTGCTCTTCGGAGTCTTGCTGCTGCTCGAGATACGAGCGCACATCAGGAGAGAAGTCGTCTTCGTGGGACCCCATCAGCTTGCTTGGCTACTTTCGACGCGTGCTGCGGCCGTGATGCATAGGCGGACGCGCCGCGTGCGCACGCCCGTGCACCACCGCGTTGCAGCCATTGCACTCAACCCTAAGAAACTGACTTTCTTTTCTGAATGATTCAATTGATCTTTGAGGACTGAAGGCTTTGAAGCATGAAATGACAGTGGTCCAAAGATATTTTTCGGAATCATCATTTGTGTTGGCAGGATTTACTTCATCTCTAAATATTAATTAACATCTCTGAATATTTGGTAAGAAGAGGATTTACTTAATCTCTTAATATTTGGTAAGTAGAAGGATTCACTTAATCTCTTAATATTTGGTAAGTAGAAGGATTTACTTAATCTCTTAATATTTGGTAAGTAAAAGGATTTACTTAATTTCTAAATATTTGTTAAGAAGAGGATTCACTTAATCTCTGAATATTTGTTAAGAAGAGGATTTACTTAATTTCTAAATATTTGTTAAAAAAAGGATTTACTTCATCTCTATAAATTTGTTAAGAAGAGGATTTACTTCATCTCTTCATATATTTTGAGAAGATTTACTTCATCTCTGAATATCTGGTGATTTACTCCATCCGAATATTTGGTAAGTACAAGGATTAGTACTAGATTTCCCACCCGCAGAACAAACAAGTCATGAGCAGCTTGTGAACTTGCATTTATCCAAAACTCCATCATAATCGTGCTTTTCAATATCAGTTAAAGGATAGAATTTGGCGGAGAGCAGAACTCGCCCTAAGCCATTTGTTTTCATATTGTAGTAAGCTGCTGGTCAATAACCTCTGGTACTCAGCTATAAACAAATTTAATCTATAAATCTACACTATATGTTGAGCGATTTACAAAACTCTTTTCTACTTTATTATTTGTTTTACCCGATTTACCTGACCACTTTTGCCGAATTGCATCAATTATAATGACAATTATTTCCTGTTTTTGATAACAATTCATTCAGATTGTAGATCAGCTAGAAGGTCCCATCACGAGGTTTATCCAAACTGGTTGTTCAACTTGCAATTTAGATATGTCTAGTTTGCAATTTAGATATGTCTAGTATTTTGTTCTTGTAAGGGAACTTCTAGAGTCTCGACATACTTTTTTCCATGTCCAAATATCAAATAATTTGATGAAACAATTTAAATAATTTGATTTGATAGTTTTAATAAATTGATGGAAGGGTACAACATGAACACATGAAAGGAGCCTAAAAACCAACAAGGCCCCCAAAGAAGAATTCATAAACACCAAAAACCTCTTGATGAAAACCACCTACACCAAAGGAACAAGTCCCTTTGTGAAGCAACCATGGGACTATGCTCAATACTACTCAATTGTTTAATAAAAGCAAATTAGTTATACATATCAGTTTGTATTTGACTGCAAGTTTTCTTTCGAAAACCCCTAAAAATGGAGCAATAAAGGAACAGCCTTCTAACTCCAAGGAACAAACTCCTTTAGTAAACCACTAAATTTTAAAGGTGCGACCAGAATACGCTCCTAAAGACCTCATATTTCAGTAGAAGCGTACTTATTGATACCAACATTAAAAATTGTCCTTTTTAAACTGTTTGAACACCATTCATCTTGACCACCACCAGAAAAACTCTTGAATGTTCGTCATCTATTTGTTAATATATTAGACTGTTATGGAACTTAATGGAATGTTAAGTACATCGTCTTTATCCACAAGGGTTTTTTTGTTCATCGGATGAAAAAAACACCCTTGAAGCTTTTGTCAAATTTGAAGTAGCTTCTTCTAAATGATGATTCATTTCCCATAAAGCTTTCTAGAAATGTGAACTAGAAACTTCAAGCATCTGGGAGATTCTTGAAAACTAGGAACATCAAGGAACTAGGAATCGATGTACAATAGAAGTTGCTAAAGAAGCTCATAATAAGTGAAAAACAAAAAATCGTGAAGAGGCCAGAAACCCTGAAACCAGAAACTTGAAACTTGGAACCTTAAGGATTAAGAAATCTTAAAATACTAGTTTCTGAAACACTTTCATATTCACAAGTGATAACACCGTCTTTGTAAGGTTCAAAACAAAACTGTGCAACCGTCTTATTCTTATGATAGATCATATCACTTTCACATACAAAATTAAAATATACTCTAGACAATTTCAAGTTATAAGAAATGTGCAAGTTCCTGACACAAGGACAGCTTCTGTCATAAAATAATATTATTTTTGTGATATAATTAATTATGTCGACAAAAAACTACTGAGTTGATCGGGGTAGCTCCATTGGAACCAAAAACTGCTAATCATGTCAAAAAGCGACTTTCCTCATAGTTTATGGTTATTCCATGTGCATGGTTTATCATGGGGTATTAATGGAGAAGACATAAACTGCAGCATTATTCAAGGATTTATTTTTTGGTAGAGTTTGAAATTCCTTTTTATCATAAAATGGGTGCAATACCTGTATATTTTATTACTATTGTCAATTGGGTACAATACCGAAATTTGGTCACATTATTGGTCATTATATTTTCAACATTTGGATACATAATCAATGATTGAAATGACTAGAATACATACTTTCACTCTTAGGCTTAGCTGAAAATAACATAAGTTCACTCTTAGGCTAAGCTGAAAAAAATAGAGACTCACTCTTAGTTAAAGCTCAAAATGAGATAGTATCACTCTTAGGCTAAGCTGAAAATGATATAGACTCACTTTTAGTTGAAGCTCAAAAGACATAGCTTCACTTAAAAAGCTGGAAATGACATTGCTTCACTTTTAGGCTAAGCTGCAAATATTGGTCAAAATGAAATATTTGATAATTGGTTTGAACGGTAGTTGATAAATGGTTTAAATGAAATACTTGATAATTGGTTTAAATGAACTACTTCATAAAGGTTTGAATAAGATACTTGATGATTGTTTTGAATAAAGTACTTGACAATTGGTTTGAATAACGTATTTAATAATTAGTTTAAGTGGATACTTGATGACAGCTCATTTTACAACCTGGAGTGACAAAACCCGTTCATCTTCATGATTTCTATGTGACTGAAACAATGTGGAGTTGATGTCACGTAACTAGTAAATAACAAGGACAACCCTAACACTAAAATTCTTAGAGTCCTGCCAAAGAGACAAACTCCGAACACCAAAAAGAAGGAACAAGACCTATTTTACAGCTTATAGTCCTACTTAAACATCAACCTCCTAACATCAACAGGAAGGATCAAGACCTACTTTTAAACTTATAGTCCTACTAGAATAATAATCTCCTAACACCAAAACAAGGAACGAGTCCTACTTCAAAACTCAGAGTCCTCCAAAAGAAACAACCTCCTAAACGAACAACCTCCTTAACTAACAACCTCCTTAACTAACAACCTCCTTAACTAACAACCTCCTAAACTAGGAAAAGTCCTAAACGAACAATCTCCTAACTAACAGCCTCCTAAACTAACAACCTCCTTAACTAACAACCTCCTAAACTAGGAAAGTCCTAAACTAGGAAAAGTCCTACTTTGAACTCAGTCCTAAAAAGAAACAACCGCCTAACACCAAGAACAAGAAGCTATACCTATTTCAAAACTCAGAGTCCTACTAAAACAAATGCCGCCTAACCCCAAAAGGTAAACCCTACTTTTAAGAACAAGTAACAGAGCAATCTCTCACTCTAAAGCTCAACTCTAATAAAAACGAACCCCCAGAAAACTAGGCAAAAAACTTGGCGTAGCGGGCCTTTTCTTGGTCCTTGGACCGCTGCAACAGCGCCTGGGCCCGCAACAAATCCCGCTCTATGGCAGGATC
The DNA here is from genome assembly GCA_002893665.1 of Metschnikowia orientalis. NCBI lineage: Eukaryota > Fungi > Ascomycota > Pichiomycetes > Serinales > Metschnikowiaceae > Metschnikowia > Metschnikowia orientalis. The sequence continues at coordinate 71,163 of NXGZ01000013.1, read as the reverse complement.
GCTTTGCGCCTGCTGCGCCTTCTCAAAGATCTCAATGGCCTCCTTGTACCTCTTGTCGCTGACCATACAGCAGCCCAAACGGTAGAGGGTCTTGGCCTGTTCCTGCGCAGAGAGCGGCATGTCCAACAAGTACGTGCAATAGTCCACACACTTGTGGTAGTCGTGCAACTTCATGCACACCAACGAGAGGTTCAAGTACACCTTCTTCTTCAAGTCCATGTACTTGGCATAGTACTCGGGCTCCAGGTCCTGGTCCGGCACATACTCCATGATGTACCGCAAGCACTTGCGATACTTGAAAAAGCTGTTCTGCCAGTCGCCGCTGCGGAACAAGTCGCCGCCGCTCTCCTTGATGGTCTGGGCCGCCCGGTACACCGACTGCGTGACCTGCGCCGCGTCGTCGCTGTGTTTGACGATGTGCGTGTCGTCGTCGGGCCACTCCTCGTAAATGTCGCCGCCCACGTGACTGTAGCTGGCGTTGTACACGGGCACGGGGTCGCCCTCGGCCCAGTCGCCGGCGGCCGTGATCACGGGAAGCTCCGAGGCGAGCGGCACGTTTTCGGCCGTGGTCTTGACGCGCTCCACTTCTCGGAGCACCGACTTGCCGTGGCTCACCCGGCCAAACACCGTGTGCTTGCCGCGGAGATGCGGGCTGGGCGCAAGTGTCACGAAGAACTGGCTGCCGTTGGACGCCTTGTCGCCCAGATTGGCCATGCACAACAAGAAGCTGGAGGACGCGAGCTCGTCCGTGTCGTCGTTTTCGTTGGCGAATGCGACGCCGTCCGGGTGGCCGCCCGAGCCGACCTCCGTGTCGTTGTAGCGGGCGGCCTGGGCGTATTGCACGTCGCCGCCCTGGATCATGAAGTTCTTGATGATGCGGTGGAAATAGGTGTTTTGCAAGCGGGGAAGAAGCTGGCGGAAGTTAGCGCACGCTTGCGGCGCCTTGTCGGCGAAGAGCTCGAGCACCACGCGGCCCACGGGCCGGCCGGCGATGCTGATGTCGAGGAACACGGCGGGGTTGACCGGCTCGATCTTCATGGCGTGCAGCGAAAGACGGCCATCTCTGCGCAGCCCGTCGATTGCCGAGCGCGCGCAGCGCAGCGTGCGTGCGCGTGCGCGCAGAGACGCGGCGGAGATGGAGGGCCTCCATTCTTCCTCCCACCAACCCCGCCTCCGCCATGATCCGCAGCGTGCCCCGCTCGTTCGTGCGCCGGCTCTCGTACCAGCAGCAGCTCCACAACTGCGTGGAGAACGTCAGCGCCAACCTCGAGAAAAACGACCGTCTGGCGTACCTCCTAGCACAATACATCCCCGAGCCCGCCCGCAACACGTTCCTAGCCATCCGGGCGTTTGCCCTTGAGGTCAACAAGATCTCGGACGGGCTGGCGGGCGCGCTGCAGCAGCTCACCGCCACGTTGGGCGTGTCCACGGCCGGCATGAAGCTCAAGTTCTGGAGCGACATGCTTGGAAAGGCGTTTGCCGACCTGCCGGCCGACATTGGCGAGCCCACGGTGTTCCTCCTCCGCGACGGGTTGCGCCAGGGCCTCAACTTGGACATCTCGTACTTCCACCAGTACTTGCAGACGCGGCGGCACTTTTTGCAGACGCAGCAGTTTGCAACCGCAGCCGACATGTGTCTGTACGGCGAAGGCACGTACTCGCAGCTCGGCTACGCCACGCAGGCGGCGGTGCTTCTGCCGGCCATAGCGCCGTCCGTGATCCACATGCTCGAGCTTCTGCCGCCGTTGCAGCAGACCATCACCGAGATCTCGGCCCACATCGGCCAGGCCACCGCGGTCGGGTCCATGATCTTGGGCGCCAGCTACTACGCCTCGAAAAACATCGTCACGTTGCCCACGGACACGATGACCAAGCACGGGCTCTCGCAGGAGGCGCTTCTTCGCACGTGCCAGGGCCACGGCGGCGCCGACGCGCAAGACGCCCGCGAGCAGCTCAAAAACGTGGTCTTTGACACCGCCGTGGTAGCAAACGACCACTTGCTTTCGGCCCGCGACAAGTTGCTGCTGGTGCGGCGCCAGATTGCCGAGATCGTGGCCGCTCGCCCACGGGACTCCTTGCTAGCGGCCCACTGCAAGAAGTGGCGCCATGGCTTGCCGGACGTGATCTTCACGCCGTTTATGGCCGCGTACCCGACGGCGCTCTACTTGGAGCGGCTCGAGGCGCAGGACTTTGATGTTTTCAGCAAGAAGTTGCAGCAAAAGGAGTGGCGCCTTGCCTGGCGCTCTTTTCGAGGCTACTACCTGCGTCTGATCTAGTTGGTGCTGGGTTTTGCTTCCTTGTTCCAATGCAGTTTTCTTTCTTGGTAGGTGCAAAGAATTGTGTCTTCCTGTTCCAATTGCAGTTTTCTTCCTCGGTGGGTGCAAAAAATTGTGTCTTCCTGTTCCAATTGCAGTTTTTTCCTTGGTAGAAGCAAAGAATTGTGTCTTCCTGTTCCAATGCAGTTTTCTTTCTTGGTAGAAGCAGAAAATTGTGTTCTTCCTATTCCAATTGCAGTTTTCTTTCTTGGTAGAAGCAGAAAATTGTGTTCAAATCTTTGTACTTCTCCTGTTCCAATTTGCAGTTTTCTTCCTCGGTGGGTGCAAAAAATTGGGTCTTCCTGTTCCAATTGCAGTTTTCTTCCTCGGTGGGTGCAAAAAATTGGGTCTTCCTGTTCCAATTGCAGTTTTCTTCCTCGGTAGAGGCAAAGAATTGCGTCTTCCTGTTCCAATGCAGTTTTTTCCTTGGTAGAGGCAAAGAATTGTACTTCTCCTGTTCCAATTTGCAGTTTTCTTTCTTGGTAGAAGCAAAAAATTGTCTTTTTCTTATCCCAATTGCAGCTTCCTCCTTCCTGCTCCACCCAGCTTGCAGTTTTGGCTCCTTGATCGATCGAGGTACTTGCTCTTCCTTGATCGAAATGCAATTTTTGCACCATTCAATCTTTGGTTCTTGATCGAGGTTGCCGTTCTTCCATGGCCGTACCTTATTAATCGAGATTCATCGTTTTGCTTCCCCCTTTGTTTGAAGGTTCTGCTTTTTGCTTCCACCTTTGTTTGGAGCTTCTGCTTTTTGCTTCCACCTTTGTTTGGAGCTTCTGCTTTTTGCTTCCCCCTTTGTTTGGAGCTTCTTCTTTTTGCTTCCACCTTTGTTTGGAGCTTCTGCTTTTTGCTTCCATCTTTGTTTGGAGGTTCTGCTTTTTGCTTCCCCCTTTGTTTGGAGCTTCTTCTTTTTGCTTCCACCTTTGTTTGGAGGTTCTTCTTTTTGCTTCCACCTTTGTTTGGGCCTTCTGCTTTTTGCATCGATGCTTGATTTACAGTTTCTGCGTCCTGATTAATAGAAAGTTTCTCCCTCCCTCAATTTAAGGTTGAGTTCTTTACATTCTTCCTTGATTTCCCGAAATGCCGTTCCTTAGTCCTTAATCAGTGTTTACATCTATCGATCCGATCCGATATTTTTCATTCTCAAAGAACGAAAATAAAGCGAAAGTTGCAATGAAAGATGGCTTTGATTAAATGCTGGCTTTGACTTTGCACAAAGATGAGTCACTTGATGGACACTCCAGAATTTAAAGTTCTCTAGCCAATCCATTATTGGCTTATTGAACTCTATCAACTGTTACCAGAGTTCCCGATTAAAATCTTGCCAAGAAGAACCCATTTTGTCGAGTACCCAAAGTTGATGGCTAGGAATGATTTCAGTTCGATGGCTTGCCTTATTTAAAAGGGTGGCTATCATTTTGGGTGTCTTGGAGCGCCAAATTAGGATGGGTTTGTTGAGATCAAGCATTCAAGTCTCTAGAAACAGTAACAAGGATCCTCACAGATTTGGATTACTGGGCCGAATTATGCAATCTTTTTGTTTCACCCAAGTTGAAGTTTTGCACCCAAGTTGAAGTTTTCCCACTCAATTTCCAGCTTTTGCTATGATCCCTGGTTCGGAGTCTTCAGTTTTGCATTCTTTATCCAATTTAAAGTTCTATGCATGATCCCTGTCGGTAGCCTTGAGTCAGCTTAACATCAAATACAAACTTGTCCTTACGTTTATGCTGGTTTCTCAACCACCTGGTGACCTCTAATACAAGGCATGGTGCTCCAAGACATGGCGACATCAGCTTCAATTGAAAAAGTCACTTTGGATTGGGAATTTCTGAGGAGTCCCCCAAACTTGTGTTATCCCTGCAACTGTCTCTGATATGCCTGCATTATATCATTCGGCTGGATTTTTGGGATCAGGCTTTGGCTGAACTGTATTTGAACTATAACCCCAAAAAGCACTGATTCATTAGGTGGACTCATTCGGTGGAAAGAAATCTGATTAGAGACTGCAAGGGGAGACTGCAAATGGGACTGCAAATGGGACTGCAAATAGGACTGCAAATAGGACTGCAAGGGGCTCATAGGGATATTAATTCCGACGTTTTGGAGGACTTACATGGACTACAGTGGCGAAGTCAATGTTGTTGATACCATTCTGAATGTCTTTCATATCAATGTCGTTCATATCGTGTCGTTCATACCAATGTCGTTCATACCAATGTCGTTCATATGAATGTCGTTCATAACACTGTCGTTCATAACACTGTCGTTCATATGAATGTCGCTCATACCACAATGTCGCTCAGTTGTGCTCTAAAAGCGCTGTTCATATTGGACTATTCTTGTGGTGTTTTCAAACGGCACCTCAGCTTAGACATTTATGGATGTTTTACTTGAAACTATTGCCTAAGATACTTTTCATTGGGCTAAGTTGAGACCATTGACCTTAAACTGGAACCTTTGCATCTGGACCGGGACCATTGACCTTAGACTGGAACCGTTGGATCTGGACCGGGACCATTGACCTGGGACTGGGACAATCTTCATTGACCTCAGACTGGACCCGGGCCCTTATTCAGGGCCATATTCCACATAGAAATAAATAAACCATGCTCCTTGTAAAATGCTTCTACTGTAAGTTTTGGCATGGCCCGGTACTCAAGAACCAACAGCTGCACGCATATAACATGGAATGTAGCTGACTATATAACCCACGGGCTTCCAGCTTCTAACGTCTGTCATCACAGGTCTGCGAGATCACAAGTCTGCAGGCGCAGCTTAAGCGGAGTCGGCCTTGGCCTTGGACTTCGACTTCTTCTTCTTCTTCTTGTCGCTTGGCAACGGCGTGGCAATCAAAGCAGCCAACTCCGGGTTCTCAACCTTCTTGTCAGTGGCATACAACGCAGAATCAAACTGCGGGTGGGTATACTTGACAAGGCCCTGCGGCGTGATGGCAACCGTGGTGAAAAACTGGGCAATGGACTCATCCGCCTTGCCCTCCATGATGTCGTAAGCCAAAGCCACCTCGTGGTTAGCACACTCGATCATTCCCACGCGGGTCTTGCGAGGTTCGTCGAAAATCTTCACGTTGGCCGGGAACAACCCAGGCACCTTCTCCTTGAAATCCTTCAAGGCAGCCTGCGAGGACTTCAACCGCAACGCGTACGAGTTGCCCGTCAACTTGTACACGGTGGTGGTCAAGTTGGACCGCTTAACCTTGCCGTCCGACGACGTGGACATCAAAATGTCCAACCCGTACACCTCGCCCACCGCAAAGTGGTGCGTCTCCATCGAGCTCTTGTGCTCCTTGGCGGGGTTGATGATGATCTCCTTGGGCCCGTAGAGGGTGTTCTTTTCCATGTTGTGGGACAACATGGACTGCACAGGCGACACGCCAAAGTCCTTGGCCACAGCGTCCACGGCGTTGGTCACGTCCCAGTTGCGTCCGCCCAACTTCAACTGCCTAATGGCCGCCTCGCTGGCGTTCCATGCAGCATGCATCAAGTCGGCCTTGGCGCCACTCACTGGACTACTGGCGTTTTCGCCCACCACCACGGTTTCCGCCACGACTGCAGGGAACTGGTCCACGTGAGCGCCGAGCATGATGTTGATCACGTCGCCGTTCTGCAACGCCACGTTGTCCTTGCTGGCGGCCTCGTCGGGCGAGTAGTGTGCAGGAATGTGGCTCGGGTTGACACACGTGGGGAACGCCACGCCCTTGGCGGTTTTGCGGCTGACGGTGGCGGCAAGGGTTTCTCTCATCGACTTATCTCCGAGCTCACAGAGGTCGAAGATCTTAGCTCCGGCCACGGCGGCGGCCCTGACGGCGGCAATGGCCTTGTCCGCGGCGACTCCGGCGAGCTTGTACTTCTCCACCACCTGCGGGTTGCCAATGGTGTTGTCTGCGGGGGTTTCTGGGGTTAGTGCCTGGTAAAGGGGCGGCGGGGGGTTATAACATACCTTGAGTAGACGACATGGTGAAGAAAAAGGAGTAGGGTCGGCGGAGGCCGCCAAGAGCGCGACGGCGCGCGCGCCACGTGACCCGTGGGTGCGAAACAAATTGTGCCGCGCACGCCTTCCAGTTGGTGCACGGGCCCGCGTCTGGTCACGTGTGCTCCTCCTTCACCATAGCCGCGCCAACACCACAAACTCAACCTGCCATGTCACGGGAGAAGAAACCCACGCGCCTTTTTGGGGCCCGGATCTCGTCCATATTCAACCTGGGTGACTTCCACCATCACCTCGAGAAAAAGGAGCCCGTGCCGCTCGCCAACAAGCGCTCGCTGGGCTCACTCAAACTGCTGCCGCCGCCGGCAGCCCGCGGGTTACCCGCCACCCACTCGCCAGCCCCTGAAGCGACTGCAGCTTCGGCTCGGCAGCCGGCCCGGCAGCCGACGCGCCGCCCGCCGCCGCCGGTGGACACGGCGGGCAATCTGGGTATGCGGGGGGCGGGGCCCGGCTCGGACCCAAAACTGGTCCCAGGCTCGAACCCAAAACTGGTCCCTCAATCGGTCCCTCAATCGGTCCCTGGGACCAAGGGTCAAGGTCCCGACCCGGTCCTCCATGCCCGCCTGCACCTGGGCGACAGCTTCGGCGACATCATCGGGTCCCTCGAGCAAGAAATCGACCATATCATGGCGTCGCTGGATCGGCCGCCCCTTGCCGCCGGCCCGCTGGGCTCAGACCCCACCGTGCCCTTGCTGATCCGCCGCTCCCCCAAGGAGTTCTCCGACATGGCCCAGCATCTCCGGGATCCGCTGTTTGTGCCCACCACCCCCAAGGCCAATCTGCAGCCACGACAGACGTTAGCGCCCGCCTCCTCCGCCGACTACGCCTCGCGCTACAGCCCAAACACCCCGGCCAACATCCTTCCGTCGCCTTCCACGGACTTGATTGGGTCGCTGGGCGACTCCGCCGTCCCTCGGATCGCTGCGCTTGCCCACGACTCGCTTTCCCCCGACACCAGCTCCAGCGCCTACGCGCAGGGCCCCGACTTGAGCCCTTATGCCGATCCCGACGCCGGCTATGCGCTGGCAGGCGCGTCCCAGCCGGACTTTGCCCCAGCGGTCGGTGCAAACCAGCCCTACGGCTCGGCGCCGCTACTCGACCTGTACGGCTTCGATCCCAGCGGGCCGGCGGTGCCGGATGCCGAGAGCGTTTACCTGGACGTGGAGACCCGAGCTCTGCCCGCAGCCCCGCTAGATCGTGCCATGCACCAGCCGCAGGCCGGTCTGGCGCTTGATGCTGCGGCGTCGCTCAACTTCCGCAACTCGGCCGGCAGCGAGGCGTCCAGCCACACCACGCTGGACGAGCCGTTGGAAATGTTGGCCAGCGGCGGGCCGCGGCCTGGGGTGCAGCCCGCCTCGGCCAGCGGCCCAAGTGGGACCAGCGGGTCTGCAGAGGCGTACCCTGCGCCGGACTCCATGGACGCGGAGCTCCTGTCCATCGACCAGTTCGACACGGCCAGCTTCGGGCCGCAGCTGAGCCGCATCTACCGGCGCGAGAGCCAGCGCACATTTGCGCTGAGCAGCCGGTTTCCCGATGCCCTGGTGGCAAGCCCGCCGGCCGGCCCGGCGCACGCAGGCGGGCGCTACCGCACACACACACGGATGCTGTCGACGAGCTCGATCCTCAGCTCCAACTCCAACAAGCACGTGAACCTTGCGACGCTCAAGAAGACGCTCAACTTGCGGCCCGGCGAAGGCGAGCGGTCGGTGTACGTGGACATGGTGCGCAAGAACGCGGGCACGTCGTACAACGAGACAGGGCCCGGCAAGTGGAAGTTGCCGCTTGGCATCACGCCCATCGACAAGCGCGTGATGGCGCAGTTGTCCAGCCTGCGCTACAACATGGCCAACATGCTCTCGTCGGGCCTGCGGGCGTCCGGGTCGCGGGGCACCAAGTCCAGCGGCGTGGAGTTGAAGCACGGCCACTTGGCGCCACGGCTCTTGGCGGCGGAGGTGGACGAGTTTGGCGAAAACACCTCCAAGTTCGGCAGCCTCGTGCGCACGGCCACGGAGTCGGCCCGCGCCATCACGCCGGTCACGTCCAAGTCGTCCACGCCGTCGGGCGGCGGCATGGCGTTTGTGTCACGCGCCAACTCGTTGGACCGGGCCGGCACGCTCACGTCGATTCTGGTGGCGGGCGACTTGCAGAGCATCGACGTGCAGAGCCTGGTGAGCCGGATGTCCGGCTCGCGCCGCGGCAGCACGCCGTCGTTGGCCGAGTCCGACGGCAGCATCAACGATACCCGCAAGGTGGACATCTACTACCAGCACCCGGGGTACAAGTACGGCGGGCTCGGGGAGGACGGCACGGAAGACGCCGACAGCACCGACGACTACACGCATCATCTCAATGGGGACGTTGGCGACAGTAGTGCGGATGAGTACGAGGACGGGCCGATGCTTGTGCTCGCGAACCCCGACAGTTCTTCTGATTAGCCGAATTTCGTGGTTCTCAAAACTGGTTCTTGAAAGTGGCTCTTAAAGAGAAGTGGTTCTTGAAAGTGGTTCTTAAAAGTGGTTCTTGAGAAGTGGTTCTTCAAGAGTCGTTCTAAGGAAGCGCTTCTTAGAAGTGGTTTTCAAGAAGTGGTTCTTACGAAGTGATTATCGAGAAGTGGCTCTTAGGAAGTTTCTTAAGGAGTGGTTCTTAAACAGTCGTTCTAAGGAAGTTGTTCTGAGACTGGTTCTAAAAAGCGGTTCTTGAAGAGATGGGTTTTCGAAAAGACGGTCCGCTGCAAAGTCAAACTTGTCATTCGAAGGACAACTGTACTGCAAGAACCAAAGGAACTATAGAAGATTTGCAAGAACCAAAGGAACTACAGAAGAAGTGCAAGAACCAAAGGAACTACAAAAGAAGTGCAAGAACCAAAGGAACTACAGAAGAACTGCGAGAACCAAAGGAACTACAGAACTGCAAGAACCGAAAGACTTTAAAGAACCAAAGACTTCAAAAGAAGTGGCTGGAGCATCTACATAGAAACGCACACGGAACAGACACGTGCCGCGCGGCACGTGAGCGCGGGAGGCCACGTGACGCGGGCGCGGTGTGTTGTCCAAAAAACCTCCCGTCCAACACATCCACCCCCAAAACACCCTTCACCGCCTCTCTCAGCATGGATTCAGGGTACTCGTTGATCTACGAGCCCAACACCGCGGGCAAGAAGTCCGTCACGGAGTTCAAATCGCTTTTGGAAAAGGCCAAGGACGACATCAAAATCGCCACCATGAAGCAAATCATCATCAGCGTGCTCAACGGCGACCCCATGCCCGAGCTCTTGATGCACATCATCCGCTTCGTCATGCCCTCCCGCAACAAGGAGTTGAAGAAGTTGCTCTACTTCTACTGGGAAGTGTGCCCCAAGTACGATGAGCAGGGCAAGTTGAGACACGAAATGATTCTCGTGTGCAACGCCATCCAGCACGACTTGCAGCACCCGAACGAGTACATCCGCGGCAACACGTTGCGCTACTTGTGCAAGTTGAAAGACCCGGAGTTGTTGGAGACGCTTGTGCCCAACGTGCGGCAGTGTCTCATCCACCGCCACGCGTACGTGCGCAAAAACGCCGTGTTTGCGCTCTACTCCATCTACAAAGTGTCGGACCACTTGGTGCCGGACGCGCCGCAGGCCGTGCAGGCGTTTTTGGCCGACGAGTTCGACTCGGTGTGCAAGCGCAACGCCTTTGTGTGCCTTGCCGACATGGACCGCTTGGCCTCCTTGCAGTACATTGAGGAGAACATGTACTCGATTGACACGTTGGATCCGTTGTTGCAGTTGGCGTTTGTGGAGTTCATCCGCCGGGACGCCGGCTCGTCGGCGGCGCTCAAGGCCCAGTACACCAGCTTGGTCACCTCCATTCTCGAGACGTCCTCGGACGTGGTGGTGTACGAGGCCGCCGTCACCTTGACGGTGTTGTCGTCCGCGTCGGACCACGTGCTTTTGGCCGGCTCCAAGTTTGTGGAGTTGGCCACCAAGGAGCCCGACAACAACGTCAAGATCATCACCTTGGACCGCATCCGCGACCTCAACAAGAAGCACCCGGGCCTCTTGCAGTCGCTCCTGTTGGACATTTTGGGCGTCTTGGCCACCCAGGACATTGACGTGCGCCGCAAGGCGCTCGACGTGACCTTGCTGCTCATTTCCTCCCGCAACGTCGAGGATGTCGTCAAGTTGTTGAAGAAGGAGTTGCAGAAGTCCAGCGCCTCCAACGACGACAAGAACTCCGAGTACAGGCAGTTGTTGGTCAACGCCATCCACCAGCTTGCCATCAACTTCGGCGAGGTCGCCACCAACGTCATCGACCTCCTATTGGAGTCCATTGGCGACCTCTCCACCTCCGCCGCCTCCGACGTCATCACCTTTGTCAAGGAGGTTGTCGAGAAGTTCCCCGACTTGCGCGTGCCCATCATGCTCAAGTTGGTCCAGAGCTTGCCCGACGTCAAGTCCGGCAAGGTTTTCCGCGGCGCCTTGTGGATCTTGGGCGAATACTCCGAGGACGAGCCCACCGTCAAGGAGGCCTGGAAGTTCATCCGCTCCAGCATCGGCGAAGTGCCCATTTTGTCCTCCGAGAAGAAGCTCGCCTCGGGCGAAGACAAGGACCCCGCCGAGGAGAAGGACGTGCCCCACGCCAAAAAGGGCCCCGTGGTTTTGCCCGACGGCACCTACGCCACCGAAAACGCCTTGACCTCCGCGTTGGATGCTGACCACGACGACGATCTCCACCACATCCGCAAGCTTCTCTTGGCCGGCGACTTCTACTTGGCCGCCGTCTTGTCCTCCACGCTTGTGAAGCTAGTCTTGCGCTTGCAGCGTCTCGAAACGAAACCCAACTTTCTCAACGCCCTTAAAGCCGAAGCCTTGTTGATCATGGTTTCCATTTTGAGAGTCGGCCAGACCTCTTTTGTCTCCAAGAAGATCGATGAAGACTCTGCGGACAGAATCTTAGCATGCATCAAGTTCTTGACCGACGACGAGGACAGTGACATCATCACCCAGGGCTTTTTGGAAGACACCAAGGATGCCTTCAAGGCCCAGATTGAGACAGAGCAACTCAAAAAGACCCAGGCTGAAGCAAAGGACTTCCACAACAACGCCGAGCAGGTCGACGACGCCATCGCTTTCAGACAATTCGAGCTGCTTGATGGCACCACCGCAACCCACGACGATGAAAACGTGTTGCCCGTCTCACATCCTGGCAAGGGCGAAGAGTTGTCTTCGAAGTTGAACAAGATATTGCAGTTGACCGGGTTTTCTGATCCCATCTATGCCGAAGCATTCGTCAAGGTCCATCAATTCGACGTTACTTTGGACGTTTTGTTGGTCAACCAAACCACAAGCACCATGCGCAACTTGTCGGTCGAGTTCTCTACCTTGGGTGACTTGAAGGTGGTTGACAAACCTCCTACCGCTAGCATCGGTCCTCACGGTTTCCACAAAGTCTCTGTCACAATCAAGGTCACGTCTGCAGACACGGGTGTGATCTTTGGCAACATTGTTTATGATGGCCGTCACTCCGACGAGTCTACCATCGTCATTTTAAACGATGTGCACGTGGACATAATGGACTACATCAAGCCGGCAACTTGCTCCGAAAGTGCTTTCCGCAAAATGTGGAACGAGTTTGAGTGGGAAAACAAAATCACCATCAAGTCCTCCATGGCCACTTTGAAGGAGTACTTGGACGAGTTGATGGCAGGCACCAACATGAACTGCTTGACACCGGGCGCAATTGTCGGCGAGGAGTGTCATTTCTTAGCTGCAAACTTATACTCTCGTTCTTCCTTCGGCGAAGACGCATTGGCCAACTTGTGCATTGAGAAGCAAGCAGATGGTCCTATCATTGGGCATGTGAGAATTAGATCCAAGGGCCAAGGTTTGGCATTGTCTCTTGGAGACCGCGTTGCCTCGATCTCTAGAAAAACGAAGGGAACTGAGATCACGAAGGTTTAAGGGTAACAAACAAAAAAGCTAAAAAGATATTATTGAAATATATGACGAGTATTCGTCCGAGGAACTGGATGAGTCCGCATCGGTGTAGGTAGAGTGCATTTAGTGGATGTAAACATGAAGCCCCATGCCTATGCTTAGATGTTAAGGGCTGTGATATTCCCTAATTAGAAAGGGGCTGGCTATTTTCTTGACCAGAAAGGGGCTGGATACTCTTTGACCAGAAAGGGACTGGCTATTCCTGGGCTAGAAAAGAGCTGTTGTAAACAAAGCTGAGTATGGTCGAATTGTTTGAAGCCGGTACGCCCGAGGCTTGGCCGCATCCATACAATCCCAAGATGGGCAACATTTTGATGCTGTCTTCGGCAGAGTACTTGACGTACTCAAATCGAGAAAATAAAAACACAAGGCTGTTGAAGATTGAAGCAAAGTCGCCAGATAGAAGTATAGCCTGGAGGTTTGCATTTCTCTCATAGGGGGCCACGTCGATTGACCCCGAAGGGAATTTGCCAAGAACGCTCATGATGGCCAAGTCGTCAGCCTCCACGAGCACAGTAAGCCTATAGTTTGCAGACTTCAACGTGTACATCTGAGACTTGGCAAGATTGTTAAGCACGGAGGTGCTGACAAAGCCAATGTAAACAGCACATCGCAGACATTGAGCCAAAGTTCCATACAAAGTGACGATGCGGTCCATTGCAGGAGAGGCGGGCAGAAAAGCTACACTCACGCTGAAATCGGCCTCAAGCTGGTCTTGAATCGATTCCAAGTGTTCAGCTTCCGAGTCTGCCACCGATATCTTGATGGAAGCAGGGTCTTCCAGCAAGTCTGGACTGTGAAGGCGGCCAAGGGCCTGGATCACCTTTGCCGAGTCCACCACAAGTTGGGGTTGGTGTTGCTGTGCAGGCCCATCCTCAAGGACAGCTGCTGCCGCTTTGGGCGCCAGCGCCGGCGCGTCGTATCTGCGCTTCCGGCCCCTGTTCATTTTGTGCTGTGCTGGAAAATTGATGCACTAGTGTAGCCGCTTGTGGTAACCGGATTTGTGGTGTAGTGTGGTTTCCAGGCCTTTGCGCGGCAGATGGCTGCACAGTCTGGGTCAGATCCACAGTCACGTGACACACGCCTTTGGGGGTCTCAGCAGATTTTAGTTCGCAAGAGCGTCTCACTAGAGCCATTGAATACAGTTGATTTCTGTCACGTGTACCATTCAAAGATCGTTTTCGAAAAAACTGCCCAAAATCACGAGCTGTAAAAAGGTGCCAACTCCTCGCTCTTTATATGCGGGTCGTGCGGCAATCAGGGAGCCGCACAGGGCGCGCCACGTGATACAATCCTGTGGCAAGACGTTTCGCAACCAACACAAATGCAGCCTTGTTTCACAATCGCTGCTCTGTGTTCAATCCTTGCAGCCTTGCGTGGGTATAAATAGTGGCCTAAGTCCCGCTCATTCTTCGCTTTTTTTTTCATCTTCAACTCTCTTGCTATTCCAACATGTCTACTCCTGCTGCTAATACTATCGATGTTAGATACGCCGCCTCTGTTTTGGGTATGTCGCTTTACACCGGGTCCTGGTGACTAGAGGTCTGATTGGGAAACATTGAGCTTCAAGAGAAATTTTTTTCGCCAGTATTCAGTCCCCGCTTCAAAGCAATATACTAATCAAAAGCCGTGATTCTTCCACCAGTTGCTATCTACTTGAGCACCGGCGAGTTCAAACAAGTTATCATTAACGTGGTTTTGTGTACAATGTTTTATGTGCCGGGCATTATCCATGCCGTCTTCAAGATTAAGGATGCTGACCCCATCAACGGCAAGGTTACTACGCAAACGGATGATACTGAACCTACCTCCTGAGTCTACCCCGTGCCTTTTGCAATGACTGCGAGTATATAGGAATCTAATAAAAGAAAGTGATTGAGGGGTCCAACCTCTGTTTAGGCCCAATGCCGCGGACATACGGCGGTTTCAGAAACCCATGAAGGTGACGGGCCCCTGGCCGGCCTGAGGCAAACGTGCGGCTATTTGTGACCGCAAGAGCGACATGTCCCCGTTGCATCTCAAGCAGCGCGAGTGGCGGATGCACACCCGTGCACCACCTCATCCCGGAGGGAAAAAAAATCTCAGGCTCGCACAGGCCGACACTTTCCAACTAGCTTGACCCCAGTCGGAGAAAGAAATTGGATTTACAAAATGGGTAAGAAGGACAAAGTCGAAGAGACCGGAGAGGACAATTACGATGTCCGTATGGCGGCCGTGTTGCCATTTGCCAAGCCACTTGCGCCAAAGAAGTTGAACAAAAAGGTGCTCAAAACCGTCAAGAAAGCATCCAAGGCCAAGCATGTCAAGAGAGGTGTCAAGGAGGTGGTCAAGGCTTTGAGAAAAGGCGAGAAGGGCTTGGTGGTTATTGCCGGTGACATTTCGCCAGCAGACGTGATCTCCCACATTCCTGTGCTTTGCGAAGACTCGTCAGTGCCCTTCGTGTTTATTCCATCCAAGGAGGACTTGGGCTCTGCAGGTGCCACCAAGAGACCCACCTCGTGTGTTTTGATTGTTCCTGGTGGCGGTAAGGCCAAGAAGAATGCCGACAAGGTCGAGGAGTACAGAGAGGCTTTCGACGAGATTGTCAAGGAGGTCAAGGACTTGGAGTAAGCCACGCCTGGTCTGTTTTTCTTTCCACCATTTCTCGGCCGGGTGTACCATACCTGGCGAGTGTTTTCAGTGAGGGTCTCACTTTGTAAATTACTGGCATATACTCAATTAACTTCATAAGTAACGTTTCTTGTAGTGAGCAGATGAGCGCATGTTTTCGGAGACGAATACAATTTGTGACGGTAAATAGCGAGTCAAAATTGTTTTGCAAGACCCTGCTCGAAGGGGAAGCGCTGGTGGGTCAGTTGCGATTGTAGCTCTATACGGTCGTAAAGCTATTGAATTAGAGAAAACCACTTTGTATGCAACATCAGTAGACTCCTCTTCCCGCTCAAAGACTCCATCTATATGCATCTGGGCGGCGAACCTAAGAATGCATTCATGCATGCACCTCGAGCGTGAGGCTAGAGCGTATCATCTATGTACGCATCTTTGAGCATGAGGCTAGAGCGATCATCTATACATGCATCTGGGCAGCCTAAGTATGTATCTATGCATGCATCTGAGCGGCGATGCCAAATACGCAAGTTGGCTCTTGTTCAGAAAACTGGTTCTTGATAGTTGACTCGTACTGGCTCTCAAATGTGTAGACTCTAGCCTCAACTTTTGATCTCCTCTAGCCTCAATTTTTGGTGCCGAGATCTCGTGATTGTTCACGCCATACAAAAAAACAGCAGCTGCACATTATTGATCTATTAAACTGACAGCACGGCTACTCAATAGTGGAGGTTTCCAGGGCAAGCGACTTCAGGCGGGCCCGACGCTCATCTCGGTTGGTCAAGTACCAGGCCAAAAGCGTCATGAGAATGCCAAACGCACACAAGCAGGCGGTGTAGGAAAAGCCAATGTGGTAGACGGGCTTGTCGTTGGTGTTCCAGACAAAAATGGGCACCCAGGCGCCCGTGACGTAGGCCAAGGTGTTGGTGGTGACGACCAAGAAGTTGCGCTTCATGTCGTCCTGGAACATCAAGCGATTGACCCAGGAAAAAATGAAGGGCTGGCCGTACGACGTCGGCACGCCAACTAGGAAGTAGCAGAGCCAGTGCAAGCCGCGAGGAATGTCCCATACGGCCAAGCACACGCAGCCAAACATCACGGGCACGAAAAACGCCAACACGTAGAAGTGGTTCTTGTTGCCGCCCACGTAGTTGTGGGAGTAGGCAAGAAGCACGGTGACGGCAATGGCCACGCCCGTGAGAATGGACGGCCAGGTGTTGTACTTGTCCGGCAGAAGCGCCAAGCCCAACTTCATCCAGGTGGTGAAGGTGGGCTGGCTGTTGGCGGCGCAGGCGTTGTTGTAGGCCAAAAACAAAAGCGGGAACACGTACACGTGCCAGGTGGAGAAGAAGGACTTGATTTTGGCCCAGGTGTAGCGCTCGCGGGTGTTGAGCTGGGCGCCCATCTGGCGGCGGCGCTCCAAGCCCACCAAGCGGTCCGTGGACGAGAAGTAGAACGCGTCGGTGGTGCTGGGCGTGTTCGGGTCGACAAGCATGGTGTAGAGGGCGATGGGGAAGGAGATGATGGCGTCAAACACGAACATCCACTTGAACGGCGGCATGTAGGAGTTTTCGAAGCGCTTCAACAAGCCGAGCTGGAGCGGGCCGGAAATCAAGGTGGCGGCGTTGGCGGCCACGGCAAAGTAGGCGCTGCGGGACGAGATCTCGGCGGCCAGGTAGTTGCTGCCGAGCAAGTACTCCATTCCCGGAAAGTAGCCGGACTCGGTCAAGCCGAGGAAGAAGCGCACGGCGTAGAGCGACGGGAGGTTCTTGCACGAGATCATGAGCACGGTCAACAAGGCCCACATCAACTCGAGGCCGCCAAGGTAGTAGCGGGCCGAGATGCGGTGGAGAATGAGGTTGGACGGGATCTGCCCGATGATGTAGCCGACGGTCCACAACGTGACCAAGTAGTTGTACTGGTTGTTGCTCATGCCGTAGTACTCGTCCATGCCGTTGACGTACGCCGTGGCGATGTTGGCCTGGTTCAACGTTTTGATGAAGTAGCCCAACATGGACGACGACAAGAGGAACGCGTCCAACTTCAAGAGGTACCGCTGCTCGAGCGGGTGCTTGCCGGTGCCGTCCCAGAGAAACCGCCGGACGCGGAACGACCACGACGTGTTGCGCCGCTGCAATTCCTCGGCGCTGAGCTGCACCGTGAGGTCGATGTACGGCCGCTCGACCGATTCCACCGAGCCCTGCTCGACGGCCACGTGGTCTTTGCCGGAGCTGCCCGACGACTGCTCGTCCTCGGACCCGTACACATGCACGTGGGACTTGTTGATTTCCGAGATTTCCTTGCCTTCGAGCTGGTCACGCACGGTTTTGAGGAAGCCCATGGTGTTGAGGGGGCAGCTAGTAAGCTAGTAGGTTGAAGACTGGGAGATTGTAAGCAAAGGCTATTTTTCTAGGAAGACCAGAAAGACTGAAAGCTAGTAAGCTAGTAAGCTAGTAAGACTAGTAAGCTAGTAAGACTAGTAAGCTAGTAAGACTAGAAAGACTAGTAAGCTAGTAAGCTAGTAAGACTAGTAAGCTAGTAAGACTAGAAAGACTAGTAAGCTAGTAAGACTAGAAAGACTGAAAGCTAGTAAGCTAGTAAGACCAAAAAGACTAGAAAGACTAGTAAGACTAGTAAGCTAGTAAGCTAGTAAGCTAGTAAGCTAGTAAGCTAGTAAGCTAGTAAGCTAGTAAGACTAGAAAGACTGGAAAGACTGGAAAGACTGAGAGCCAGTAAGACTAGTTAGTAACACTAGTTGGAAGCTTGAATTGCAGCTAAACTGTAGCTTGAATTGCAGCTAAACTGTAGCTTGAACTGTAGCTTGAAAATAGAACTAGTTAGATAATAAACTCTTAAAGACCAGCCGACGTTGAATGATGATGGGTTTTGGATTCACCGCTACTTCAAGTTTCCGCCTTGGATCGACTTTTTCCAATTTTCTCTTGATCGTCCCGTTATTCTAAGAAGTGCTAAAAATGGTTCTATCACCTCTGGATCCTGATCTATTCGTTCCGGGTTATTCGCGTGGTGCACGAGTTTCAGACTGCTGCCTGTAAAAACGGCCAATTGACGCCCTTTTATGCCAAAATTATAATCCCATTGGTGTGGATTTTTCCATTTTGCAATTGTCCTGAAAATGTGTAAGCACGTCAATCTGTCGGCCAGAGGCTCACTGTGCGCGCAGCCGTCCTGCAGGCAGCGCACCCGTGGCAGCATGGCCGCGACCAAAAGCGCCCCGAACCGCCGCCTTGACGCCGGCCCCGCCCTCTCAAGCTGCGGCCCGTCCCGACTCCTTGCATAATTTGAAGCCCCCCGGAGCTCCGATGTGCAACGCTGCCGGCGGCATTCCGATCCTAAGAGTGGCGCGATCGCGAAACTGTGGCCGTGTGGCTGCGAAATCCACACCTGCAGTCCATGTGCAGGCGCGCGCTGTGTCACGTGAAACAGTCTACGTGATGTTCCGCGTGACACGAGCCACGTGATACGCCCACGTGAAACAATCCACGTGATATCCCCACGAGAAACAGTGCCCAGGCCCCCTTTGGCGGCGCTGTGTTCCGGTATTGGCCGGAGCGGTTTCTCTGGGCTTTCGGCTAGTCCGGGCCCCGCATCATCGATGAACTGAGGCCCACTGCAGAAATGTCGTGGTGATGGTTGGCCCCTGGGCCGTGCAAGTACCCGCAAGGACATTCGCCTGCCAGGAGGCTTGTATCCATGGCGTCTTCCGATTGGACTGGGGTGGTGGGGATCGGGGTTGCGTTGACCGGGGTGACTGTTCCATTGGCCCGGATTTCGGCCGCGTTATGGATGGTCACGGGGGAAGGAGATGCGGCGGCAGGCTTGTCGAATGCCACCTTGCGTCTCTTAGCTTCGGGCTCGTGGAATAGCATGCTGTGGCGAGCGATCTGGAAGAGGTGCCGGGAGAGATGGCGACTCTGGAAGAGGTGCTGGCAGAGATGAGCGTCGCTAAACGCGGTCCTGCAGAGGGGTCGCGGATGTGCGGGTGCGCTGCCGACTTCGGGTTTCATCTGCCATTGTAAACTTTGTGGGGCTGGCCAGAGCGCAAAACAGCCTAATCTGAGGCGTTGTTCGGCACAGGGCGTGGGGAAATTCGGCCAAAATACAGGTTTCGCTTCTGGAAGGGTGTGGGCTAAATAGGAAACCTTACGTGAGGTCTGTTTGGCGTATTGTTTTTGACTGAAACACAAGTGCTACGTGGGTGAATGGCATGGTGTTTGGAACTGCCCAAGAGAGTATGCCTCGATAAATGAGCAGAGTTGGCGGCATGTCTGAGAACGCTGAGTATTAAGCGGCTGCAAGCCCCGCGTCCCGCGCTCTGCTGCGAAAGATTGTATCTAAGCCATGCTGCGAAAGTACAACGTCTGATTTCGAGCCATGCTGCGAAAGTACAGCGTCTTTATTCAAGCACTGCTGCGAAAGTACAGCGTTTTTATTCAAGTCATGATGCGAAAGCACAGCGTCTCTAATCAAGACGTGCTGCTACAGCTCGACACCGTCAGCAAGGCTACGACAGCTCGATGCGTCAGTAGGGCTGCGCCCGATCCCAGATGCCCCGCCATAGTGAATAGCTTCAGTGGTATACAAATTGCATCTGATGATGCGTCATTTCATTCTCTTTACCTCCGGTCCCCAGTGGCTCTCCCTAGACTAGTCCTCTTCACTATTCTTACCCCTCAACCCGTACCCTCATTTCTCCCTACCCTTTGGGGTGCACCACCTCGGGTCTATGTCACGTGACCCCGGGACCACATTCACGTGCCCTTTCTTCCGTGCCCCGCGCCCCTAGTGCCCTCGCAGCAGGCAGGACCGCGCACCCGCCGCAGCAGCACCAAAAACCGCCGGCTCAGAGCGGGGAGAAAGGAGTTGGATGCTGGTTCCTGCACACAGACGGCGATCGGCAGGCAACTCCTTCACGCACTTCACGAGAACAACCACCTCCTCACTAAAACACCGCCACTATGGGAATCAAGAAAATGTTCAAAAAGAAAGAACCCACGGAGCAGGAGCTCGTGGCCGAAATGCAGCGGGTGGGCAT
Source organism: Metschnikowia orientalis (assembly GCA_002893665.1). NCBI lineage: Eukaryota > Fungi > Ascomycota > Pichiomycetes > Serinales > Metschnikowiaceae > Metschnikowia > Metschnikowia orientalis. The sequence goes on along the minus strand of NXGZ01000013.1, from coordinate 51,200 downwards.
CTCGACCAAAAGCGGCAACGGGCGGCAGGAGAAATTCGGCGCCTTTCGCCAATATGCCCAGGAACGACTGGACCAACGACCCCAAATGGCGCCCGTGAACCCGTACGCCAAGATGGCGCAGGGCGGCGGTGCCGGGGGCCAAGCAGGAAACCCATACGGGGACCAGGCGCAAAACCCGGCGCAAAACGGCAATCCCTACGGAGCTCAAGCGCAAAACGGCAATCCCTACGGAGCCCAGGCCCAAAACGGCAATCCCTACGGAGCCCAGGCCCAAAGCAACAACCCCTACGGAGCCCGAGGCCAAGACACCAACCCCTACGCCACCGCCGGCAGTCAGGGGGCGGCACGCACGCGGCAGGGACAAAGAGACACCGACAGACCGGACGCAAGCAACCCGTATGCAGCAAGGGGCAGCAGCGGGCGGGGCCAGGGCAGCAGCGAGGGCAGCAGCAGCCGGCGCAACCCCTACGAGCGCAGCACAAGCCACCGGGCCGGCGGGCGGGACGACGAGCTGACACTCGACCTCAACGACATCCCCACACAAGCCAACCCCGTGAAACAGCGGGTCGTGCGGCGGGCGGTGGACGGCGCGGAGGAGGACCTCAACGAGCTCCCCGACGAGGACTTGAACGTGGAGGTGGACGACTTTTTGGACCACGCGGAGGTGGACTCGGAGGAGGAGGAGGTGGAGGCGATCAAGCAGGAGATCCGGTTCACCAAACAGGAGTCGGTGGCGCTGACACGCAACACGTTGCGGATGGCGCAGGAGGCGGAGGCGCTGGGCACAAACACGTTGGGGATGCTTGGGCTGCAGAGCGAGCGGCTCTACAACGCGGAGCAGAACCTCCTTTTGGCGGACACGCAGACGAAAATCGCGGACGAGAAGGTCAAGGAGTTGCAGCGGCTCAACCGGTCGATCTTCGTGCCGGCCACGGGCAACCCGTTCAACAAAAAGTCGCGTTTGCGCCAGCAGGAGCAGAAGCTCAAGACGGAGAAGATGCAAGAGAAGTATCTCCGCGACACCAACCGGCTGGGCATGTACGCCAGCGAGCAGCGCGTCAAGCAGGGCATGGCGGGCGGCGCCACCAGCTCCGACTTGCACCACAAGTACCAGGGCGAGAAGGCCTTGCTGCAGGCGGCCCGCTACCGCATGGGCGACGAGGACTCGGAGGACGACGAGATGGAAAAGGAGTTGGCCTCCAACTTGGACCAGATAGCAAACTACTCCAAGAAGTTGAAGCACACTGCGGGGCTCATGGGGCAGGAGGTCGACGCCCAGAACGGGCGTCTCCGCAAGATCGAGGAGGATGCCGACCGCTTGGACATCAACGTGCACCTCAACAGTCTGCGCTTGAACAACATCCGCTAGTCGGTGCTGGTTGTGGTTGTGGTTACTGGTACTGGTTCCTAGTTTCTGGTTTCTGACTGCTGGTACTTGTTCCTGGTACTGGTTCCTGGTTTCTGGTTTCTGACTGCTGGTACTGGTTCCTGGTACTGGTTCCTAGTTTCTGGTTTCTGACTACTGGCTACTGGTTCCTAGTTTCTGGTTTCTGACTGCTGGTACTGGTTCCTAATTTCTGGTTTCTGACTGCTGGCTACTGGTTCCTAGTTTCTGGTTCCCAGTTTCTGGTTTCTGACTGCTGGCTACTGGTTCCTGGTACTGGTTCCTAATTTCTGGTTTCTGACTGCTGGCTACTGGTTCCTGGTACTGGTTCCTAGTTTCTGAGTTCTTGCTACTGGTTACTGGTACTGGCACTAGTTTCTGACTGCTGGTTACTACCTACTGCACTGCCTACTGCACTGCCTACAGGCTAGTGTGCTGGCTGCCGCTTCCGGCTTCCAATTGTTCCGGATCCTCCGGGGATTCCGGGTGCTGGTCAGGCCGCCTGTCATGGTGGCGTGACGTGACGTCATGCAATGCGGGGTCCGGCTGTTCATGCCGGTTTTGCGTCGTGCCTGCTTTCTGCGAATCTGCTTCTGGAAGCGGGCCTCAGGAACCAGGCACCCGGCTTCTCTGGCCCCGTGGCTGGCGCTGGTTGCCCTGGCTTGTCCGCCGCAGTTGCCGGCCTCTATGCCGCCGCTCTGCACCTGTCTCCTGCTCGTCGGCGCTCTTTTTTGTCAGCCCATCTTCGATTCGCTGGTACCTTGCTCCATGCCGGCCAGCCATGGAGAATGCCGGCCCACAATGAAAAACGCCGTCCCAGCCGCATCGATTTCAAAAATAGCTGCGGGCCATGTTACATCAAATGCTCCCAGTTTCTCCCAGCGCTTGCCCCTTTGGGGGTCCGCGCCAGAAATGGCCTGTCGTCCTGCAGGCGCCGCCACCCAAGCCAGCGACCGTTGGGTTCACCATGCGCGACCAGCTATTTTTAGCTCCTTGCATCGCGCTTGCATCTTCTTTTGCGCTCTTCCCAAGCTGACACTTCTGGCTATAAAAGAGCGTTGACGGTCGCCGCCTTTTCTATTCCTCATCATCTTCATCCCCTTACAATGATTGCCTTCACCGCCCTCCTCTCGCTTGCTGCCCTTGTCTCTGCTGACCAAACCTTCTCCCTCTCCGGTCAAGGCCAAAACTTCAACTACAACCTTGAGATCGTTGACGGTACCCTTGGTTTCTACAACACCGGTGACGTTGCTTCTTTCACTTTGGAGGAGCCATCTGGTTACCTCGGTGCCAACGGCCAATACGTCGGTGTCGACCGTGACGGCTTCACCCTTACCTCCGACACTGGTAAGCGTTCCAAGAACTTTGGTGTTGAGGACGGAAAGTTGAGATTCGGCCCTGGAAACAACAACAAATTCTATGCTTGTCCAAAGGACTCGAGCTACTACTTGCAGAGTTATGAGTGTGACTCTGGTGTCGAGATCTCCTTGTACACCGCCGGTGCCGTTGACTCTGGTTCCAGCTCTGCTGCTCCAACTTCATCTGCTCCAGCCTCTTCTGCACCAGTCTCCTCTGCTGCTCCAGCTTCTTCTGCTGCTCCTGTTTCATCTTGGTCTGGTGCCAATACCACCGTGACTGACTCTCACTCCACCTTGGTCACCATCACCTCTTGTTCCGGTGGTTGCACCAAGACCCCAGAGGTCTCCTCCTACGACGCTGGTGCCGGCCAATTCGGTGTCGCCGCAGGTGCTGTTGCCCTTGCTGGCGCCTTGTTGTTGTAAGCACTGGCGCCGAATTTAGGAACTGGTTCCGTCTTGCATATTGGCTTAGTCTGATGAAGCCGTGTTTTACATATCAATAGAATTATGTTTTGAAGAGAAATTTGCAGTAGAAATAGCATGTTGTTTTGGGAGCCGCAAGCCCGCTTATAGGCCCAGTTTCAATTGAATTAGGAGAAACGTGTCTTGGAAATTGGTTAAGTGAGGTAGAAGCATATTTGTTTTGACTCAGCTCATCAACTTCAAAACTTGATGCAAGTTAGAAATGTCAACTTGAACTGCCAATTTCAAAGAGCTTCAAACCGTCAATCAAACTCAATCAAACTCAATCAAACTCAATCAAACTCA